>OX375879.1:9056492-9656492 GCA_947359465.1 Metellina segmentata | reverse complement strand
GAATGTTACAATGTAAGAGTATGTGTTCGCTTCAAAAAATAGGCTCTGCTCATAGCAGTTATTTAGGTCTGATTTTAAACTACAAATCTAAAAAAATATTATATTTTCAACTATAAAAAAAATTAGTGATTTATTTAGATTATAGAATAAGTATATTTAGTATAGTATGTTAGAACCAAGGGATTCGCATGTATGTGTCCTTTCTCTAATCATCAGTTTTCCTTGAATGAAATATAATGAGTTTTGATCTTGGGCGGCTATCCGAATCTTAGAAATTTTCTTTCAATTAATAGATATAGTTATTTAGTCGTTGCGGTAAGTGTTCCGGTAATAGACATTGTACTAGTAGCATACCGCTTTTCAATTCATAAAAAAACAAGGTTTATATGCTTTCTAGAGAGTGAAAAAATACAAGTAGGTTTGCATCTAGCAACACTCTGGATGCTTATGCATGAACTACAGGTGGCATTATGTCATAATGGCTGCTTGAGGGTTGATTTCCTGATGAGGCTTTGTTTGGTGTCTGTCTTAAGTAAGATTTTTTAATAACTTTTTTAGGAGGTAAATTCAAAATTTTATTCACATTTTGAAATCATTTTGATTTATTAAACAACACTTTTTATTTTGCAGATAAATAAATGTGTAAAATTTATTTCTTATGTTTAATTAAGTTTCAACAACCTGTTGTTCCCGAAACATGAGTGTCTATTACTGGATTTGTATGTGTTTAGATAAACAACAGGGTTCCTACGTCAGTAAAAATCTGTAATTATCCTAAAGAAAATATGTCGAATGCTATTAGTAGCGTCAATCATGGTGTCTCAATAGCAACTGATGCTAAAAGACAAGGTGTGTCACGAATAACCTTAAAGTATAAAGGGAAAATCGCCAATATACAGAAAAAAGGACGACTTCAACACTGAGTGCAAAGGAAGAACAAATAATTTCTGATTGGATAGTATCCGTATAAAATGCAGGGTTCCCAGTTTCCAAAGACAACATGTTGGATAGGGTCCAGTAGCTTATTAAATAATTTAAGAGGGAAAATCTACACTGACGAGCCAAAACATTATGACCATCCCCACATTTTTCAATAAACCCGTCTGGATAGCACGTGATTAAGTGAGAATGGTAGTTAACTACTGCTGGATAAGGAAAGCAATCATTCTTGCACTTACTTTTGCGAGTGATGGAAAAGGCTTCTGATCTAAGCGAATTTGATAGAGGGCAGATCGTAATGGCCCGAAGACTCGGAACGAGCATCGCCGAAACTGCATGACTGGTAGGTTGTTCACGATCTGCCGTTGTTAGTATTCATGCAAAGTGGATAAATGACGGTGACACCAGCAGTAGACGCCAGCAGTTGGTCGTCCACGAGTCTTCAAATAAAAGGGACGTCTGAGACCGTCCCTTTTTGTAAAACAAAATCGACATGAGACAGTGGCTCAGCTGACAGCCCAATACAATGCAAATCCAAACGCAAGTGTTTCGGAACACACAGATCAGCAGACACTGTTGGATATGGGACTGTGCAACAGACGTCCCACTCGTGTGCCTTTGTTGACCAAGAGTCATCGTCAACTACGCCTACAGTGGACCCGGGAACATCGAGACGGGACCATGGATGAGTGGAAGAGTTGCCTGGTCAGATGAATCCCGATTTCCCTTTCATCACGTCGATGGTCGTGTCAGGGTACGCCGTCTGCAAGGCAAACAGTTGCTCCCCTTTTGTACTGCAGGTCATACACAGGCTGGTGGTGGTGGTATCATGCTTTGGGGGACGTTCTCATGGGCGACTCTTGGACTCGTAGCTGTGGTAGAACAGACCATGAACGCTGCGAGCTATCTGAACATCAGTGCTTATCAGTTGCACCCTTACATGGCGTATGTCTTCCCAACTGGACATTGAATCTTCCAACAGGACAACGCCTCATGTCACAAGGGTCGGATTGTGTTGTAGTGGTTCGAGGAGCATACTGATGAATTCCACTTAATGTCCTGACATCTAACTCGCCGGATCTTAATCCGATATAGCACATTTGGGGTGTCACGGAGCGACACCTCAGAGCTCAAACACCACTATGTCCGAATACTTTGCGTGACCGCTGCTTAGACATTTGGAACAACCTGTCTACACTCATGTACTAAAAACTTATGACATCTATGTCCAGGCGAGTTGCGGATGTTTTGTAGGCCAAAGGAGGCGCAACGCGTTATTGAGTAGGTGGTCATAATGCTTTGGCTCTTCAGTGTACTTGTAAATTATCGTCCTGACCGAAAGTGGTTTTAATGTGTGTAGCACGTTGAAGAAGTAGAGGTTTTGAAAAAAAAATTAAGTTGAGTGGTATACCCCAGGAACAAATTAACATAAGCATTGTACAAACACTTCTTTCAATTTTTTGAATGATTTTTTTGGTCTGAGTTTTCTATTTTTTATTTTTAAATAAAAATAAAACTTAACTTTTCTTTAATGTTGATGGTTGCTTTTCAGGTAACAATTGCTTAAGAATATCTTATAAGTTTGTAAAGGATAAAGTGTATATCACTGCTTTAATTATTACGTATCATATTTATTTATTTGCTTTACATAAAATATATGTATTTCAATCGTTATAGTTGTATTGTTTTTGATAACGCTTTTCCAATAAAATATACACTGTCTATTACTGGTACAAAAGAGTATATAATTCTGGATTTTTAAAAATTCTAAGCTATAAGTATTTTAAATTATTTTTATAAAAATAAAACAAATTAACTTTCTAGCACACAAACTAAGATAAAAAATAAATAAATTTGCGGCCAACTAAAGCAATTTGTAACGATTTCCGATCAAAATTAATAACGTGGTTCACGCTAATCTTGAAAACTTCTCTTAAAGTGTCTACTACCGGTACAGTTACACTATGTGCTTTGTGGGAAAATCAATATTTTACTACTCGGTAACCACATGAAGTTCATACGATTGAAGAAGAAAATAATACTCCAGTCTTCTGTGCACGACTTCTAACCAGCTTTCAGTTTCTAGGCCAATAGAATCTGAGAATGATTCTTTTAAGCAATATATGCGGTTATTAAGTCGTAATGCGCCATTTGGGAAAAACAATATTTTACTACTCGGAAATCACATGATACTTAGACGAGTAAAGCAGAAAATTATAATTATCTTCTCTGCGTGAGGTGTAATCAGTTTTGATCTGGACAAAAATAATATTTCCCAGAAGGGTTCCTTCAACCAATAGAAGTGCTTCTTTATCCATTATGTGTGCGGTGGATAAGGTAAATTTAATTAACGTTGTACAAGAGCAACACAACGGGCTATTGACGACGGTCCGGGATTCATACACTAAGGGAAAAATTCGAGAACAACACCACGTAATTTTGAACTACAATAAAATGACGAAACGATTGACCGGTATCAATCCCTAAAGGAGAGATACGTGGATATCACGTAATTTTGAACCACGGTCGTCAGATGGAGAGGCAACACCTGAGATGGCACCCCACTCTCCAAACTTCCACACGAACCCAACGTGAGGAATTTCGTCCACGACAGATTTAAGTTGAACCAACCGCCTCATACCATACGCTAAAAAACATCCATACACTGACCCGGATTCGAACCAGGACCCTTTCAAATGTGTATTTTGGGAAAATCATTATTTGGAATGTAGGGTTACAGCTCAGCTGTTGACCTCGTCTTCAGATCGTGTTTTTAAGTTTCGAGATGTTGTCCTCGTATCGTTTCCTTCTGGATGGATCCTAGCCCATCGCAAATAGCCCGTCGTGTTCCTCCGATGCAATTTTATTTCAAGTACCTACCCATGATTAAACCTAATAGCTTAGAAATAACATAGTGCTCATACGATTGAAGCATAAAATAACACTTCAGTTTTCCCTGCGTAACTTGTAACCAGTTTTGATTTTTTGAAATAAAATCTTAAAAAGTGGATAAATGTAGTTTTTGTGTGTGTTGTGGGAAAAATAATAATATACTAATCGCAAATATCAAGAGAGGGGGGGAGGGTCAGACGATATTAGACATGAAAATTATACAAGTTTTGACCATCCTTTCATAAAACTCATTTTCACAAAAGTATTGCTTTTAAAATTGAATTCATTTAAACCTTATGTGAAAATATAAAAATACAATGAAGCAACTCCGATGGCTAATGAATTCATTTCATATTTTAATAACATTCACAAGAATATGTTAATCCTGGTATCCTAAATATTTATAAAAAGTGTTAGTATTAATTTATGAATCTTAATATTTACTTAAAAATAAATCGTAAGTATCTTTAAATTCATAATTTACTCTTATTCAGATTTATTCCAAAATTAAATTTTCTTGAAAAATAGCCTTCATATAATTTTATTTATTTAAATGATAATGATAAAAATATTTTTATTAAATGGTAATATACCTTTTTTTTTGAAGTAGTAATTACTTTGCATAAGCATGGGTATAGTTAGAATGTTCAAGGAGATGAGGACAGAGGGAGCCAGTGGGGAGTTCTATGTGGAATGTGACTTGTGTGGGAATATGGTTGAGGCAGGAAAGGGGTGTGTGAGCGGGGTTAAAATGTCAGAGAAAGTTGAATTTACATGCAAGAGTTGTTTAGAGGTGGGTGATTTGAGGAAGGAGCTGGAGGCTTTGAAGGTGAGGGCTGTAGAGGGAGTGGAAAAGGGTGTCCAATGTGTAAACTTGGGGCATGTTGATCAGGGGGATAAGGTAACTAGAGGAGTAGTGGTTGGTGATTCAATGGTCAGGGTTTTGGGAGAAATGGTAGGGCGTAAAAAGCGCAATTTTGCAAGGTGTTGTTTGCCAGGTGCCAGGGTAAAACATGTAGTTGAGGCAGTTAAGGCAGGTGTGGTTAAAGGGGAGGAAAAAGCAGTAGTGTGGGTGGGAACAAATGACGTAGAGAGGACTACAAATGTCGAGTTTAAGAGGGAAGCAGAAACACTTTTAAGAGGCATTAAGTCTCATGGGGCAGAAGTAACAGTATTAGGATTACTACCTAGGTATGGGTTAGGCAATGGGTGGTTAAATCAAAGGGCCAATAAGATGAACGGGTTGTTAAGGGATTTGTGTGAGAGGGAGGAGGTTAGATTTTTAGATGTTTGGAAGGAGTGTAGGAGGGATTGGATAAGCAGGGACAATTTGCATTTAAGCTTGATAGGTAATAGGGAGGTTGGTAAGCGGGTTTTGAATATTCTGGAGTCAAAAAACTAGTATACAAGCAGGGATGGGAAGGACATAGAGGGTTGACAGTACACAGTAATTGCTTAGGAAAAATAACAGGGTCTAAATTGCAGGAGACAAACAATACAAAGGGAAAGTGCAATGTAAGGGAGAAAAACAATACCAAAACAAATAATACAAGGGGAAAGTGCAATCTAAGGGTGAAAAATAAGCTAAAAGTATTTTATTGTAATGCTCGCAGTGTGAGAAATAAAATGGATGAGCTCAAGGGAATTGCACAAGCAGAGGATATAGATATCATTGGGATTACTGAAAGTTGGGCAAGCTGTGAAGATGCACAAATTTTAGAATTAAGTGGATTCACAATGTTTAGGGAGGACAGAGAGAATAGGAAAGGGGGTGGGGTTTTGATTTATGTGAGAGAATTCTTAAACTGTACAGAAATAAAGTTAAATAGTAAAACTGAGGGTATAGAATCAGTCTGGGTGAAACTGAATACAGACAAAGGCAAAGGACTAATTCTGGGTAATATATATAGACCTCCTGTTTGTAGTGAAGAGCAGGAAAAGGGCATGTGCAATCTGATAAACGAAGCATGTCAAAAAGGAGAATTAATTTTAATGGGGGACTATAACTATCCAAATATTGACTGGACAAACAATCTAGCTACAAATGGGAAAGGGGCAGAATTTTTGGAAGTGATACAGGATTGTTTTTTGTACCAGATGGTGTATGAGGATACTAGGGACAATGCAATATTGGATTTGATTTTAAGCAATGATGAGGATAGGGTGCAGGATTTGGTTATAGGTGAGCCACTGGGAGAAAGTGATCATAGAAGTATCAGATTAAGTATAAATTTTCAGTCAGCATACACAATCAATAGTAGAATAATTCCAAATTTCAGAAAGGTAAATTTTCATAAGATAAGGGAAGAGTTAAAGGAAACATTCAAAGGGGGATTATTAGCACTGCATCATTCTGAACAATGGGAGGAATTCAAGAATAAGTTAGACATGGTGTTAAAAAAACATGTAACGTTCAGGAAAAAAGGAAAATCTAGAAAATTGCTCCCTATGTGGTTTTTAGGGGAAACACACAAAGCTTTAAAATTAAAATAAAGAACATACAGGGTATATAAAAGCACTGGTAATGACAGGGACATGGAGGCATATCAGAAAGCCAGAAAGGAGTTTAAAACTATTAGTCGGAAGCAAAAGGTGTCATTGGAGGAAAAATTAGCAAGGGAAATAAATATAAAACCAAAAGAATTTTTTGCATATGCAAGTGGTAAAAATAAATTTAGCACTACACTGGGACCGTTAGAGGGGAAGGGAGGTGAATTAATTCAAGACGAGGAGGGAATGGCAAACGTGTTAAATGACTTTTTTCTGGGGGTTTTCAATGGTAACTATAGTTTAAAAAAGGACCCCAAGGATGGAGCCTTTGCAGGGGGTATAATTAAAGAATGCAAATTCAACAGGGAAGAAATAGTACATCAGTTGAAAAGAATTAAGCCATCTAAAGCACCAGGGCCAGACGATATTTATCCGAGAGTACTAGTGGAATGCGCGGAAGAACTGGGGGAAGTAATTCACACGATATTTAATTCAACATATAGCACAGGTTGGGTGCCAATGGATTGGAAGTTGGCCAACATAACTCCAATTTTCAAAAAGGGAATACAAAGTGATCCGGGCAACTATAGACCAGTAAGTCTAACATCAGTAATTTGCAAAATATTTGAATCTCTGTTAAAAAAGCATATAATGTTATACTTCGAGGAGGGGGGACTGTTATCAGAGAATCAGTATGGGTTTAGGAAGGGCAGATCCTGCTCTACAAACCTTTTGAAGTTCTACGAAAAAATTACTGAGGAGCTGGATAATAAGAGCAGTGTGGATATCATGTACATAGATTTTCAAAAGGCTTTTGATAAAGTACCTCATGAGGCATTACTGTTTAAATTGGAAAGGCTGGGGATTCAGGGAAAAACATTAATATGGATAAAGAATTGGTTATTGGGTAGAAAGCAGAGAGTGCAGGTAAAAGGAAATTATTCACAGTGGACAGAAGTTATAAGTGGGGTGCCTCAGGGATCAGTTTTGGGACCAATTTTATTTATAATTTTCATAGATGATATAGGTCAGGGGATCAAGAATAGAATCAGTATATTTGCAGATGACTTAAAAATATGGGGGACAGTGGATACCAAGTTACAGATAGAAAATTTACAAGGGGATTTTGATAAGATATCCGAATGGGCTGTAAAATGGGGTATGTCATTTAATGTAGGGAAATGTCAAGTTCTGCATATGGGTTACAGGAATAGTGGAGCCGAGTACTGTCTGCAGGGAGTAAAGGTAAAGGAGGGAGAAACAGTCAAGGATCTTGGGGTGATAATTCACAGGGATTTTAAAATGGGTCACCAATGTTCAGCTGCGGGTAAAAAGGCTAATAGGTTATTGGGGTATATTAAAAAGACTGTAACTTCAAGGGATAAGAATATAATCTTGCCATTATATAAGGGTTTAGTAAGACCACATCTAGAATATGCTGTACAATTCTGGGCTCCATATATGAGAAAGGACATAGAATCAATTGAAAGGGTTCAGCACAGAGCTACAAAAATAATAAAGGGGCTAGCAAATTTCGACTATAATGAACGTTTAAGTAAGCTAAACATGTATACACTGGAAAGAAGAAGAAGGAGGGGGGATTTGATTCAGCTTTTCAAGTTTGTAAAACAAGGGGACACAGAGGGCTTAAATTTCAATAGGGATAACAGAACAAGGGGCCATGGGTATAAATTGAATAAGACACATTTTAATCGGGATTTAAGGAAAAACTACTACTTTAATAGGGTAATAGACAGTTGGAACGCGTTGCCAGAAAATATAGTTAATTCAAAGGGAGTGTACGAATTTAAGACACGATTGGATAGTCAGTGGGAATTGGAGAATTCATAAACAAAGGACCAGCCTTGTTGGGCTTGAGCCTGTAGCTGGTCGTCAATATTTGTATTTGTATTTGTATTTGTAATCGTTAAAAAAATATTAGTTCACTTTTTAAAGTGCCTAATACTGATTTTTTTCTTACGATAAAACAAGCTTTATAATGAAGGTTTCCTTTGAGATTTCTTTCGATGTATTAATGTTGAAATTCTATTTGTATGGTGATTTATTTTCGTTGACTCATCCAATAAATACTATTTCTTCCGTTCTTTGAATGTGTTAATCATATTCTTCATGCTATTGCTCACAAACGCTAATTCGCAAGTATAAACACTAACAATATTAATTGAAATACCTCTTGGAGACGATGATTATAAGAATTAAAGAGCAAACGCTAGAATCATGATTCACGTTTGATAAGTGACAGCATAATACATTTTTCATTCATATGCAGTATTTTATTACAAGTTCATCACTGTTACAAATATTAGCATTTAGATATCATTACAAATAACACTGTCTTCTTACTGTATGACAAAGCTACAAAATTACGAAAGGTGACACTAAAGTTACTACTACAAATGACGATTTTGAGGGAGATTTGGAATTCCCTTTCATAAGATCTTTTCATATGCAACTCAATTAATAAAAATGACGACTCACTGGCCGTGAGTCGTCTCTCGCACTCATAATCAACAAAAAAATATTTTTTACTTATGGCACTCTTGCATCCGGCATGCGACATTGTGCAATTTCGCATTCTTCTTCTGTCATTATGACAAAGATTTTTTTAATGTTTGAAAAGTTCCAGTTTGGATTTTTTGAAACATTATTATTCTTTCAATAACGTTATTATTCTTTCAATAATAGTTAGCATAGTTACACTTAAAATTTATTTTATTCTGACTTACCTGACACTTTAAGTCAAATACTTTGTGGTGGTGTTGCGTGTGATGAAAAAGAAAAACAATTTATTAAAATAAGAAATATTTAAACAGAAAACAAAAGAAAGCAGCGAAAAAAAAAAATTGTCGTTAAAAAGTTGTTCTAAAGATATTAATTTGTGATTCCTTTTTATCCCTTGATCTTGCACAATCGCCGTTTAAAACTAAAAAGTGCGCAAAATTTAGAAATGTGAAATTAATTCAGAACCCGTTCATTGAAAAATATAGTATGTCCCAAATATTCGGAAATCGTTTACATTGCGCAAAGAACAAAAAAAAAAGACTCGGAATAAATAAAGTATAAGAGATAAAATTCCTGAAAAATTTTTTTTGGAAAAAATAACTGCTTTTTAGCAGTACCGGTAATGCAATCCAAGTAATTGTAATACTCAATACATATTCCAGTTTTTCCAAATCTACCAAAGTATGGCTCATTTAAGTATCTGACTTAGGTGTTTAAGCATGAAACTTTTCTTAGTATCACAATAAAGAAAAATGTGATATTGCATTCACTAAACTAATATATGTAGTATAAAATAAAGTACACAGTCATCAATTATCTGGAATGAAATTCATGTGATGCCTGTAAAACACACAAACACAAAATCAAACAAAGAACAGAACACTTCTTCAGTTGTCACCCCAAAGCGCGGAAAATAAAAGAAATCAGAAGAAGCAGAAAAAAGTAAGTCCTTTTCTTCAGCAGAAGTGAACGAATGTTCCGAAGCAGCTGGAAGTTTTCTAGCTCTGTAATGCAATACGCATTCGGGATATCGACATAAGTAGTATTTTAAATGTTAGAAATAAGGAATTAAGGAATGTTACATATAGGGAATCAAAGAATGTTACAAATATGGAATTATGGAATGTTACAGATAGGGAATTAAGGAATATTACAGATAGGTAATTAAGGAATATTACAGATAGGTAATTAAGGAATATTACAGATAGGTAATTAAGGAATATTACAGATAGGTAATTACGGAATGTTACAGATAGGGAACTAAGAAATGTTACAGTTAGTGAATTAAGGAATGTTATAAAAATTAAATTATGGAATGTTACAGAAGGGAATAAGGAATGTTAAAGATATTGAATTAAGGAATGTTACAGATAGGGAATTAAGTAAATTTATTGGTGAGTACAAGCCAAATACAAAAATGTTACGGAATTCAAAATGAACAGGATTTGGCAGCGTTCGTGAAGAATACCTTTTGTTGAGCAAAAGATTACTAAGCGGCAGACACAAAAATGTTTGAAGAATGATAAAAATTAAACCAAGTTCTGATGAAATGCAGCGTATGTAGCTTTATGTTGGAAAAAAGATGAAACTTCTAGACCTTGCACAGACTTTAGAAGATTAAATGAAAGATGATAAAAGATATTTTTCCATTGCTATACAAGACATTGTGGATTACCTTGAGCAAGATTAAGTATTCACCTCGTACAATTTTAGGAACAATTTATTTCATGTTGTGGATGAAAAACATTCTAAATATGCAGCATTTGTCACACACCAAGGACAGTATGAGTTTTTGAAATTTCATTTTGGCCTGTGTAATAGCCCAAGCGACGATGTATCTGTTGAGCATTTAGGAGATTAGTGTGCAGGAGATGTTTGCAGAGTGAAGTTTTTCAAAGACAAGATTAAATCCCTTTGTTACGTGACAGAAAACGGCACAGTCCAACCTTTCTTGAATAAGACTGTAGTTGTCGAATAGGTTCCAATGCCGAAATCGATGTACAAATACAAAACTTTTTAGGTCTTACAGCATATTTTACGAAATTCATACCGCAATACTCAAATATTACCATACCTTTAAGTGGTTTACTTCGAAGCAATAGATAATTTTATTTTGGTGCAGGGCGAGGTTTTTCTTAAATAGAAAAACTATTGTCACAAAGTCCGTTCTGCATATCTTTAGACAAGGATCAACATTAGAGTTTTATACAGACGAAATTAGTCTAGTGTTTACAGCATTATTAGTCCAGCAATCCGATGATGGGACAAAATCCTATCCGATTTACTATTGGAGAAAAAGACGCTAGTTCAGACGGAGAACTATTGTACCTTTGAGCTAGATGTATATGCAATAATTAAAGCTCTATAGAAATTCATGAATTATATACTTGGATCAGAAATCAAGATTGTGCTGCATTCCAAAATACATTGCAAGTAAGTACTTACTCCCAAAATTACTAGATGGTCATAGAATAATTATTCATAGATAAAGTTAATAAATGAACGAAGTCAATGAGCCAAACGTTTTAAATTTGGTCATTCAAGGAGCAACCACCAAAATTACATCCGCGCAAATAGTTGAGGGCTATATTAAAACGATAAATATACATTAATAGATAATAGAGAAGCTGCAAATCATTAAATAAAAAAGAATATTGTTATGATTCGAAAATGATATGGAACTAATGGTGAATATACAAGGAAATTATTCGAAACGTGCATAACAAATATCAATTTGCAACCACACAAAAAGGGAAAGTTCTAAAACAAAATCTTTCCATTCCAAAAGCCGCAGGAAACAAATAGAATTTGTTCAAAGCAACTGTGTGAATTTCATGATCTGCAACAAGGAACAAAGTAAGTGTTGAAGTGCTGAGTAAGATCAAATAGTTGAAGGCTATATCAAAACGATAAATACCTTAATAGAAAATGGAGAAGCTGAAAATCATTAAATTAAAAAGAGTCTCGTTAGGATTCGAAAATGGTATGGAGCTAATGGTAAATGAAGAAGAAATTTATTCGAGACGTGCATAACAAATATCAATTTGCAACCACACAAAACGGGTAGTTCTAAAACAAAAGTTTTCCATTCTGAGTCGCAGGAAACAAATAGAATTTGTTAAAACCAACTGTGTGGATTTCATGATCTGCAACAAGGAACATAGTAAAAGTGAACGCATGTGAAATCCGATACCTAAAGAAAGAATCCCGTTCACAAATAAGAGGAATCCGCACATATTTTCTGCGTAGATGCATGTTCGAAGTTGGTATAGTTTTATCCTGGCAAATTAAAACAAGTTCAAACTGCAATCGAAAGATTAAAATTGCAGGAAAACACATTCGGTAACTCGAAAAGAATAGCTAGTGAGAAGGGAACGTGATTATTTCTAAATAATTTGAAAACTGTTGCATAGATGAAGGTACTTAGGTCATTAATTAACGTCGCACTGGAGCAACACAACGACTGTACGGGATGTAACCCTGCTGCAGCTTGTCCGTGTTTGTACATTTCGTCTCATGAAACATCAATATGCAATAAAATCAGAGATTAAACCAGAAGAACCCGAGGACAACACTAGGCAATTTTGAACCACGGCCTGATGACTAGGTCTATTCACTCTCAAACTTTCACACCATGTCAACTTGATGACATTTGATGCCACGATATATTTAACGTGCTCTAGCTCGTTTTGTACACGACATTCTTTGGTTGGATTCGAACTCGCAACCTTCCGGTTGTGAATCCGTTACTCTTCCATCTGTGAAACAAAAGTTCTGCATAGATAAAGGTATTGAATATGTTGAAATCACTAATAAAATTTCCTTTAGGAACGGTCCAATGAAAAGAATACATGGGGAACTGTTACCCATCATTTAGAAGCTCTTGATCTATGAACCCACAAAATGGTAAAGTTATGCGCCCTCTGCTCAAATGTACTGAATAGATAGTACAGTTACCAAAACACTAAATTGGCAACGTTTGTATCGTTAACTGGAGTGAAAATAAAGGTTAAAGAGAATCGCTCTTAAAATTAACGTAATCTTGGAGAAATCCATCAATGCTGTAAAGAAGTAGAGATGAAAAGTGACAAGAGCCAGAGGATATACACTATCGAACAATAATGGACCGGACGTCAGTGGATTTGCATAAAATCCGACTACTTGTTTGGGGATGTTGTTTTCGTATTATGGCCTAGGACCTTTGCATGTTGTTCTTGGTCAATTGAACGCCGACTCCTACATGAAAATTTTGACAGTCAGGTTCTTCTTACGCTGTGGCAATTTTATGGAATGGACGAATGTTACTTCCAGGACAACAACGCTCCTTGTTTCCTTGTAGCCTGTATTAAGCTGCGGTATCAAGATATGGATGTAAAACGTCTTCCGTAGCCTGCTCAAAGTCTAGAACTAAACCCCATAGAACATTTGTGGAACGAGTTAGAGCAACGCTTAATGACCAGGAAAATGCAACAGAAATCTACAGCTGGGCTGGCGACATTCTTGCAGCAGGAATGAACACAGATACCCATAGCTGTGTATCAAAACCTTGTTGAAAGTATGCCCAGAAGGATTGCTAATGTGATTGCAGTACGTGGGGGACCATCCCCCTACTAAAGCATGTATTATTTCCCGTATACTATCACATCTTGTTGTCCGGTCCTTTATTATAGGGTAGTGTATACTTAAGACCTCCGAAGAAAACAAAGGACATTTTAATAAGAGGAAGACTGCAAACATTTACGAATGTGGTTATTTAGAGAACACAATTTGGAACTGGAATGAAGACAGGATCGAACATTCATGGTATCATATCGAATCCCTAACGTGAAAGCAAACGACCGATACGAGATAGACAAGATTGGAAACAATAAAGGACCGAGACGTACGTCAACCGCAGAGAACCTTCTGCCTTCTAATCAAATACAAGGAGCCTATCGTCGGCAGAAGTGTGAAACCACGTAAGTCGAGAACGTGTGATTTCGGGTTGTTATTCTTTAAACACGCGCAGTAAAACCACTTGCATCTAGTCGATATTGAGTTTTTCAACTAGACAGTATATTAAATAAGCAATGGAGTTAAAAAAACTAAAAGTTGACAACATAGATGCAGATGATTTTACTGAGCATGTTTACTTAACAACCCGAAATCACATATTTGAGATTCACAGATACACTTTCTCCGATATGTGTGCAGTTTTTGTGCTCTTTATTTGGTCGCTCTGTAAGAAGTTATGTCACGTGGTTTGGGGAAAAGCATGAATCCTAAGTTATTGATTGGTTAAAGCAATTATCAACTGTAACGAAAAACACTAGTCCGCGTTTTGAAAACCCATCGGAATACTCGATTCTTTAGCCCATGTGAATTACAATTCAGAGATCTTATGACAGTGACTGCGCCTACATTTTCTATACATTCTACATGTATCTATTTGATTAGAAGGTAAATGCAGCAGACCTTATGGAGGCATCGTCCATTGTCTTCCATTAAAATGTGTAAAAAAATTTCATAAGTGTTTCAAAAACTGAGTTTTTTATATTTAATTTTAGACTTTGAACAGGTCATGAGTGCATTGGTTAACATCTCCATCGCATTGGGATATTTGACCAACCAAACTGCCCTCTTTGTAATATGGCAGAAGCAATTAACCGAGTACACCTTCATCGTTGCTTCTCATATCATGCCAAATCTGAGACAACGAGAAACTGGCAAGCTAGAGAATTCTTGAGGCAATGACTTCGGTCAGTTTTGTTGGACTTTTACTCGTTGTGTAATTTTAAGTAGTTCAGAATTACGAGGCGTTGTCCTTGATCTATCCATTAGGGATTTATTATATATTGTGACTCACGTTACAGTGGTGTGAAAGTTTGGAGAGTGGGGTGCCAGCTCAAGTATCCTCACTTTGTGAAAGTGGTTCAAAATTATGAGGCGTTGTCCTTGATATATCTTTTAGAGATTGATCGTGGACCGTCGCTCGCGTTAAAGTGGTGTGAAAGTTTGGAGAGTGGGGTGCCAGTTCAGGTGCGACCTCGTCATCTGATCGTGGTCAAAAATCACATGGGTGAACTAGGATCTTTCCTTTCGGGAATTGATCCAGGACCGCTACCAATAACACGTTGTGTTGCTCCTGTTCAACGTTAATTTCCTAAATATTTTGGAGTTTTGAAAATTCTATCCCTCACATGTCACAAGTCTTATTTTATTTTTTAAATAAATTTGTTTATAGAGATCACACGCTAACGAGTATGAATTAGCTGCATGAAATTCGAAGGATGTAAATTCAGACAGTTAGATTGGTCCGATTTTAAGACGTCGTTTTGGTGTCCCTTGAAATTAACGCTTATGCTTTGTCTAATGTTCCTGCTGTTCTCGTTTCCTGTCAAAAATGATACCAATCCACTAGACATTTATTATTACTTTAATCAATTTATTAACGAATTTTTGCAATTTAATTTATTCCTTGGATATTCAGGTTTAAATATACATTTTTCAAACTTATTTATTTAAGAATTTTTGCATGATAGGAGTCTCTAATTAAGATTCTATTTAATATTCTTTATCTTTCCTCGTATATGGAGAACAGTAGAGAATTTAATTAAAATATTCTTACATAATCCAGAAAATCCTGTTTCATTGCCCCTTAAAAAGCTCTTATTTTCTCCGAAAAAAGCACTGCTCCATTAAGAAATTACCGCCGAGGTGTTGGAAACTTTAAAATAATGCAAAAGACAAAATCTCGATTACTTCAAAGGAAAAAACACCGACGGGGCATTATCGACCATAAGATAGCCTGACTTAATTGTTTTACTAATTATTTATACTCCTTATCGTAATTGATCCTAAAATCTGCAGGGAAGAGATGTGGTGCTTTGCGTTTGGTGATATAAACGCACCATTTACTCCAACACTTACATGTGTTCTTTGCTTTAGTTGTTTTTTCTCAACACAAGTGGGAAAAGAGCATAAGACAGTCGTAAACTTGTTATCTCAAAAAAAGCTCGTAGAAAAATTTTTATTTAAATTTTTTAAAACTTTTTTGAAGTGGTAAGGGAATAAAAATTATGACTCTACATGCTCGTAAACTGTTTGCGCAATGGCATTTCTTGGAACTTTTTCTTTCAATTTTTTTCGTCGTAATTTGCTCCAGTGAGTTATTCTCTGGACGTTACAAATTGTTTCTAAGCAGTGGGAAACCATATTAAGCTTTACTGAGCTAAAAAGCCATAAGTATAAATTACGGACGTGTTTTTATTTTTCAAAAAAGCGTTTTTGCAAATCGTTTTGAAAACGAATGTGCACCTTCAAAGTGAAATAATACGAACCTAGTGAAAAAATATATATTTAAAACCCTCCGGTTTGTTATATCAATGAAGCGTTTCATAATTAGCAAAACAGACCAAATCCTGATGCATAAGGTACCTCGTCAATAACAAAATTGATCAGATACTGATGTATGAGGTGCCTAGTCGTTAGCAAAACTGACCAGATCATGATGGATGAGATACCTTGTCGTTGGAAAAACTTACCAGATCGTGTGATGAGATACCTCGTCTTTAGCAAAACTGACTATACTGATCTTGTCATTGTCAATAAATCGGCAATACCTTAAGGACGTGATAGATCATTTACACAATTGGTCAGATTCTGATGGATGCAATACCTCGTCATTAGCAAAACTGATTCTACTGATCTTGCAGCCGTCAATAAATCGGCAATACCTTAAAGACGAGATAGATCATTTACACAATTGGTCAGATTCTGATGGATGCGATTCCTCGTCATTAGCAAAATTGATTCCACTGATCTTGTCACCGTCAATAAATCGACAATACCTTAAAGACGAGATAGATCATTTACACAATTGGTCAGATTCTGATGGATGCAATATCACGTCTTTAGCAAAACTGATTCTACTGATCTTGTCATCGTCAATAAATCGGCAATACGTTAAAAACGAGATACATCATTTACCCAATTGGTCAGATTCTGATGAATGCGATCCCTCGTCATTAGCAAAACTGATTCTACTGATCTTGTCACCGTCAATAAATCGGTAATACCTTAAATACGAGATAGATCATTTACACAATTGGTCTGATCCTGATGGATGAGATACCTCGCCATTAGCAAAACTTACTGTACAGATATTGTTATCGTCAAAAAATCGGCAATATCTTAAAGACGAGATACAACATTAACACAATTGGTCTGATCCTGATGGATGAGATACCTCGCCATTAGCAAAACTTACTGTACAGATATTGTTATCGTCAAAAATCGGCAATATCTTACAGATGAGATACAACATTAATACAATTGGTCTGATCCTGATGGATGAGATACCTCGCCATTAGCAAAACTTACTGTACAGATATTGTTATCGTCAAAAAATCGGCAATATCTTAAAGACGAGATACAACATTAACACAATTGGTCTGATCCTGATGGATGAGATACCTCGCCATTAGCAAAACTTACTGTACAGATATTGTTATCGTCAAAAAATCGGCAATATCTTAAAGACGAGATACAACATTAACACAATTGGTCTGATCCTGATGGATGAGATACCTCGCCATTAGCAAAACTTACTGTACAGATATTGTTATCGTCAAAAAATCGGCAATATCTTAAAGACGAGATACAACATTAACACAATTGGTCTGATCCTGATGGATGAGATACCTCGCCATTAGCAAAACTTACTGTACAGATATTGTTATCGTCAAAAAATCGGCAATATCTTACAGATGAGATACAACATTAATACAATTGGTCCAATTCTGAGGGATGAGATACTTCGTCATGAGCAAAACTGATTATACTAATCTTGTCATCGTCAATAAATCGGCAATACGTTAAAAATGAGATACATCATTAACACAATTGGTCAGATCCTGATGGATGAGATACCTCGTCATTAGCGAAATATAATGTACAGATCTTCTCATCGTCAATAAATCGTCAACATCTTGAAGATGAGATAAATCATCATTAACGAAATTGGTCAGATCTTGATAGTCGAGATACGAGTACCTCTACGTGTAGTTAATGCATATATGGATCAGACAAAATTAATGTGTACGCTTACTCTTTTCGGTCTAAGAATCAGGAAATTTAAGAACCTATCCTATATCTCACTATAGTACGTAGCACATACCCGCCGTTATTTCAAACATGAGACAAACTTTTACAAATTTGAATCAACTGCTAAGGAATCATCAGTTTTGCCATGCCGTTCTAATGTGACTTTTTTAACACGCCGCAGGGCTCACCATTCCAATAAAACTATTCAGCAATCGGGTGAAGTAGAATTTCAATCAGCACGACTTATTTTCGAGAATAGTAAAATGAAATTGGTTCTAGTTTGAGTGAATTCCAGATGCAAGCAATGTTATTTGCACTTCTAAACCAGAGGTAGAAAACCGAATGCAAATAATTTGCAGATAGTGATTTTCATATTTTATTTTACAGAAGATAGTCGAATACCTATGGATTTCTTGAATTACAAGATGTTTTATTAAATACCTTTTTAAAACAACGTAACTGAAAAAAAATTTTTGCTAAAAAGGAAACCTTTTAAGCAAACTTATAGATTTTCGTTTGTTACGGAAGAGGAGAGAAGTAAATTGGAAAGCATTTTGGTACTGTAATTTTGTTTGGTAATTTATATACAACCCTATGAAATACGTGAAAAGGAGAACAACCGTGTGTCGGGGAATGCTTTTGTGACGCACTTTAAAATACAGTATATATGACTCATGAGATGTTTTTCTGTAAAGATAAATGTAGATGGAGCCAGCGTGTTTGTAGTAGAACGTAATACCTGTACTCATTCTGTAATGGGTACCCGAATGGGTACTTTCATCTTCCAATGTTTAGGTTCCATTGAAAATTATTCTCTTAAAATTATTGGAAAAAATTTGTCTGACAAAAGGATATGTATATATATATATATATATATATATATATATATATATATATATATATAATTTCAAGCACACAGGAATTTAAAAAATATTACTACAAAAGTGTATTAAAATGTAGAAATGTTGTTGGTTAGTTTTGACTTCCGTTTACACTTTGCCTTCTTTCCGATTTATTTTGCTCTTTAATTGTATTGCATATTTTAATTATAGATCTATCAGAATTTTTGCTTTTTAAATAAAATTTAATTAAGTTCCTGACGTTCTTGGTTTATTCTAATAAATTATTCCATTACTCAGGGCGAGTTACAGTTTTCAATCACTTGTTTTCACATTCCTTTTTAAATCATAGCAGAACATTTTTAAATTAAAGTAAATCCTTACTCAGAACTTAAAAAGTATAATTAGACACACTTTCACAGTTTTACGCTTTCGTTTCTGTACTTTTACAACGCATTAGATCAAATTCCTCTCGCATATATTTTTTTTCCATCTTAAAATCACCACGTACTAGGCAATCTGTTTAAATTCTCTTTAAAAATCAATCCCTAATTTTTTTGCTCAGCAATTATAATCCCATCATTCAATTACGAACTCTTTAATCAAAACGAAAAGCTGCTCCTCAAGCCTCTTCCAAATTTTTTCGCACTTTTTTATTCACATTTCCTTCTTCTAAGACTTTAGAGTAATTATTTAGTATTTTATATTTCACACCATGATTTGTAGTTTACTTTTAGAATAACTGTATAACAAGACCGGATGATTAATGGCTTATTTCAGAGTTACAATTTCTTAAATAATATCTGTAAACACTTTTAATTACGCGTAGAGTGGACAGTATAACGAAATAAACCACTATTTCGTTTACATATGGTAGTAATAATTATGCATTCAATCACTCTAGTACATTTAGAAAATTGTTCAACGCATGTGTTTAATTTGATAGAGTACTTCTCTGTAACGCAATTAGTTTTCGACGGTTGATATAGTGCTATTAATTTCAAGTCAAGATAATTAAGAGCGATACTTTAAATATTTCACCTTAAATTTCATAAACACTATTAATATCTTTGCTTTAAGGTTATGCTGCTGCAAATCCTTAAAGCAAATTAGTGCAGTTCGTTGAAAAAGCAACATCAACAAAGATATACGTACTGAAATTTATTTGAGCGATGATATGTAAGGTACAATGCATAAACAATTGAAGTTGTCGACCTGTAAGTCAAAAGGAACGTGTTAAAACCAGTATTTTGTGTGTTGAACTTTAGAAGTTATACGTCATGACATCGACTGATAAAGATTATCGCTCACTCTCTCTCCCTATCCCTGTCTCTCCTTCCCTTTCTCTCTATCTGTGAATTCCTTCCACTCAAATTATATGCTCATTCACAATACATACTTTGACTGCTGATGATGACATACGGATCAATTTTGGAGGAATCATATCTGTCACTGCTATGGTGGTCTTTGATTTCAGCTGATCATTATTAGACCTATTACTTATTTAGTATAAATAAAATATAACTTCCTAATATTTGTTGGTACAGGAGAATCACCCATGGCATCGAGTCAGCGATCCTTATTGTCAAAGAATTCAAAGTATTATCGTATTCTAAATACATGTTTTTCCCTTTATACAAGAGCTTTTAAATTACCAGGTTACAGCAGCAACATAAAAACATAAGACAATGATAACCATAATTATAATACGTTATAATAATTCCACAAAAAAAAGCAAAAGTAAAAGTTTTGGCGACAATATATATGAAGAACTAGAAAAACGATATCTGCAAAATGTTACGTGTATACTTGTTACGCATAGCAAAGTCTGAAACAAAAACAAGCTTGGATAGCAGAAAATCCCCCCCCCCCAAAAAAAAAAAAAAAATTCAGTTTGCTTCCGATAAAGTTCTAGAAAAAAGCAGGAACAGTTACTTAGAAACGGGGGAGAGTTTTGTGTCACGCAACACGGGGTGCGTCTTACAAATCGGATGACTTAGCAGTCCAACGAAGAAATAGTACGGTTTGATCTCAGATGTAACGTTGGGCAATATGAGAGACATGGAGACGAGGGTTGTTTTGAGGAACAGTAACTTCAGGGGACTTTGGGATGATAACTTCGAGGTGAGGGGTAGAACTTCTGGTTCTAAGGCCTTTCAGAAGCACCACTGGTTGCTTGCTCATAGTGCCTGATATCCGTATAGGGATAGTGTGGGAACGAAATGAAATTGCAAAACATTACGTTTGATGACAATCTCGGAAATAAAAACAAAAACTCCCCTCTTCATTCGGGCAATTTTAACTACAGATGATATTCAAAGATCGCGTTCGTCATGAACTAACCCATCAAAATTCATAAAATGAGCAAAATGTGCCGTCTATGTATTAAATTAAGCACCAAATTTACTATTTCCAATAGGAATACCCTGTTTCGACACAAAATTTCGAATCTACATCAAAATTTAACTTCAGGCACCAAATTCGTCATTCACCACTAGGTCATGCCGTTTCGATGCTATGAGTATAGAAAGATTGGAGCTCCTAATGTTAAATCAGTTTCTTACACTTTTATGCACATTTTCCTAAATATTATTTCAATAGCGCTGATGTTCTGAACCTTGTTAATGTTAAACAAACCAAGCAACATCCAGCTGACATTTTCTTTTTAAACTAGTTTTTAGTATTACATAATAATTAAAAAATTAAAGGTTGAAAAAATATGAATTGGAATCTTAATATAGTATATTGATAAAATCGATTCAAAAGGAGTTCTAGTATGGCCATACAAAATTTCATCTCATTCCTATAATTAATTTTTGCGCTACATTAAATATTCCTTCCTGACTATTGCGGTTTTAGGGGGCAACCAAAAGTATAAAATAATTTTGACGAACATCGGATAGTAATTCTCGGATCGGTTTCACTTGCATAGTAAATATATAATGTAATGTTCAAATCGTTTACACTTGAGTAATAATATTTAGACTAATGTACCGATGCAGAATATGATTATGGCATCAAAGAAGGTGTTTCCATGAAAAATTTTGTTGTATGGGCAGAAATTGATATAAAGACGTCCCCTTAAGGAGATTTAGTTAATTTGAATTTGTAGATGACGTTATTCCTTATTGAAGTATGGGATCAAATAGACAACTGCAAGTTAAGACAAGGATACTTTATTATTTAATAGGGACATGGGACAAAATAATAACAGTTAAAACAATAAGGGAGAAACATCGACGTCTCTAAACCATTCGATAGATCTCGTCATAGCTCAATTAGTTGTAGCGCGAAGCTCTTGCTTCAACGGCCTACATTCAACATATGATTAGTTACAATGTAATCCGATAATTTATACATCCGAGGGGACTATTTTCCCATTATCGGCCATCCGACAACGCTTGCGACCTCAGATGAAAGCGATATAACATAGGGAAATAAAGCACTTCATGGGGAAAATATAACATCAAATGGAAAATTTAAAAAAAATTAGAATATGGCACTGTTAAACATATTTGACACATTTGACTCACTAACATATTTGAATAATTAGCAATCAATTCAAACAGAACATCCAAAGAGTTGTGAAGATCAAATAATAATGCACAAAACTGAAAAGGAAATTAAAAGTAATAATCAAACACTCTAAATTAAGTATATAGCACATTAAAAACAAAGCATCATCAAAAAACAATTTTTAACGTAACCTTGTAAGTATGCAAAGTAACAGGGAAAATATTCTGATAAATTTCAAGGTTTATAAAAATGCAAAATGTAATTACACAAAGAATTAGAGAATCAAATCTGACAAAAAAATTAATAAGAGAAGAAAAAAAATTAAATATTTCAATCAAAATAAAATATTTAAAGCACAAGTGGAAAAAATAATATTTTTCACTTTCATACACTAACATTTAGAAAAAAAAATTAAGGAAACATAAAATATACAACAGATATAATGGAAATAAAATAAAATGCAATGTTATGCAAAATTATTAAGTGAATGGTTTAATATATTAAGCGATGGTGGTAGTAGTTTTTGGTTCATCGTTTCCACTAATTCGTGTAACATCATATGTATGATTAGGTTTTACTTTTGTGATTTTGTATTGTCCGAGATAGTTTGGTAGGAACTTTAGTCCTGGTGCAGTCTGAGTACCTTTAATGAGCACGATCATTTACGGTATACTGTTGAGGATTTCTACCTACGACGTAAGTTATAAGAATGTTTGCTTTCACGTTGAATTTCCAAAAATTTTCTTTAGAACACTTTCGCAGTTCGTCACGATTTGTTTCGAAGGCACGACGCATTTAATCAGATGTGAAAGCGGAACCATGATCAGTTAGAATCCGGGAGGGATTACCAAAAGTAGTTTTTTGCACTTCAAGCTTAGCAATAACTTCTTTAGATGTGGTCGATTTACACGGATAGAGTAAACAGAACTTGGTGAATGAGTCAATCACAGCTAAGATATGACGATAATTTTTGTTTGAAGTTGCTAACGGTCCGATATGATCGAGATTGTATGTATGCACAAGAGTATCGTCTTTGGGAAGAGGATTTAACAGACCCTCTTGTTTGCCGGCTTTTTTGTTTGAGAGAAGTCAAGTTATGCAAGTTAAGATATATTGTTCGATCTTTTGGTATAATTGAGGAATATAGTACTGTTGCTTAATGAGTTCAACTATTCTTCTAACTGCAAAGTGACCTCGTTCATGGGTTCTACGAATTATATTAAGGTGCATCGATTCTGGTACTATATCATTTGATTTTGATGCGAGTTCACTGATGGCGCAAAGAGAAGCATAGTGCTGTTGAGCACGATGTATGCGAATTGTAAGTGGATGAGGAGATACGGAAACAACTTGCACACGACTTAAAGCATCAACATGAGCCATTTTTGTTCCTGAGCGATGAACAATCGTATAATCAAAGTCTTGTAGAAGTAAAATCTATCGAGCAATGCGTGTACTGACATCTTTTTTTATCATTGTCTTAGTAAATGCATCACAGTCGGTCTGTATGGTGAAGTATTGACCTAAAATATACACACGGAATTTGCGTAAGGTCTCGACGATTGCAAGAACTTCGAGTTCGTAACTGGAGTATTTGGGCTGACTGTCGTTTGTTTTTCGACTATGGTAATATTCGGGATAGAATTTATTGTCAGTGTCCTTCTGAAGTAGGATACAACCGAAACCATCTATTGAAGCATCACAGTGCATTTCAGTTTCAGCATTTTGGCGGTAAATGGCCAAAATGGGATTTTCACATAAAAGTCGTTTGAGGTGAAGAAATGCGGCTCGTTCGTTAGCGTCAAAATGGAATTGACAGTCTTTACGAAGTAAATCACTAACAGCTTTAGCGATGAGTGAGTATGTCGGTATAAATATACGAAAATAACCGGTCAATCCGAGGAATTTCTGAACATCTTTCGTGCATTTGGGTTCTGGATAACGAGTGAAGGCATCAGTTTTAGAAGGCGAGGGAAAAAGTTTTCCAGGCTCAACGATGTGTCCTAAAAATTCAATACGGCGGTGAAAAAATTGCCATTTCTTGAAGTGAATCTCAAGTCTATAGTCCTTGGCGACATCAAGAACTAAATGAATTCGCGACAGAGCTACGGCATCATCTTTGGCAGGGATGACCAAATAATCCATATAAGGTAGAACAATTATCTCGACTATCAGGTCACGAAACACGGTATTGAAACACAGCGGGGCAATTCACCATACCATAAGGCATACGTTTGAATTGGTACTGTCCACGGTATGTAACAGAAGAAGTGTATGGACGACTTTGTTCTGCAACTGATACTTGATGAAAAGCATTTTTCATGTCCAAAGTACTAAACACTTTAGCATCTTGCAGAACTGGTCAAGAATATCCTCAATGAGTGGAAGGGGCTATCGATCTTTTTGAATCACTTTATTGACTTGGCGATAGTCAATAACGACAAGGGGATCAAAATTATTTTTGCGTACAACAAGTGTTTGACTTGAGTATGGCGATGAGCAAAGCTCAATGATATCATTGGCAAGCCATTCGTCGACTTGTTTTTTAACTATGTCACGTTCCACAAAAAGGCAAACGGCGAGGTGAATGATAGATTGGCTTTTTTTTCGACTAAAGTAAAACTCAGTTCGACATCACTTGATTTAGTCTTTTTCGGTAAGTAAGATTTGAGCAATTGTTGAACGTCATTTCGGATTTTTCTGGGAATGTGGTGAACATCAAATTCTGTTGTATTGTCCTCGATGTGCAGGATGACATTTTCGGGCAAAGACGTCGAAGTGGGAAGGTCAGTTTTTTTAAATTTTATTCCGTCAAGGGCACACAGCAGTCATGGTTTCTTGGTGAATGGCATCACAACCAATTAGGATGGGGTACGTCATGGAGGAGTCAGGTACAACACGAAAAGTTGTATCAAAGTTAATTCCATCAATTTAGATGGAAGAATTAAATGTACATGTCACTGGGGTCTTTGCTGAACAAAATCCAGTAAGAAGGGAAGTAGTGTGCGTTAATTCAGGAGAACCAATGAATTTCCATATACCATGCGCATTAAAATTACTGGACTTCCAGTACCAATTAATGCAGAGTATTTGGTATTTGAAAGTGCAATTACTTTACATGAGTGTGGCGTAATTTCTTTAATGGAACTAACAACATCGGTAGATTTTTGAGTCAAGGTTTTTAGGCATTGGGATGAATTATGGCCAAAATTTTTACAAATTAAACAGCGTTTACCACGATTTTTACCTGGGCAGTTTCGCGAAATATGTTTTGAACCATTGCAGTTATAACAAGTTATTGGTTTGGGAGAATTCGAAGTTTGGTTTTGTGATTTAGAATTTTGATGATAATGATAAAGTTTAGAATCAAAAGTACGACGAGTATTTGTTTCATTTTGGGTACTAAAATTATTATTAGAAAACCGGTTTCTACTCTGAAAAATCTTTTCGTAAGTATTAAGCTTTTCTTTGAATTCTGTCATCGATTTGCTACCATACAATATAATTTTATTAGTGTTATAATAATTTATTCCTCGTATGCAGTAGTATATAATTGAACATTCATCAATGTGTGCATTAGATCTAGCTGCTATATCGCAGAGTGCTATTAAATATTCGTCGTGATTCTTTCTCATCTAATTGACGCCTACTTAATTCAAGATGGATTTCGCGGGAGTTAAATCTTTGACCACATTCATTTATCATTGTGGTTTTCAAGGATGAAAATGTTTTTAAGGTATTCTGACTTTGAATGAAAGTTTTTGCTGCGCCCATCATCAATTTTTTACATATTAGAAGCTTTTGTAACTCAAGAGTTGCTTTATACAATGAAAAGAAATTTTCGACATCCTTAATAAATGAATATACAGAATAAGAATTTAAACCTGAGAACAAACGTTCTTCGATTAACACATTTTATAGAAATAACCACGAAAAACGGTCAACAACAGCTGCATTCGATTTGGACGAATCATCAGAACATGAGAGTGTTTTAAGAGTGAATGGATTTGTTTGAACATTTTGTTCTTGTGGCGGCGAATTTATAGGTGTGTTTTACATAAGCGGAGTTACTCTAGTGGGGGAAGCCACTTGCGATAACAGTTTAGGCCCCGTTTACATGAGGGGCAATCTAACACGCGTTCGATGTTGACACAAAACGCGGGTAGCCAAAATACAGAGTTCTTTACCTTTTTCGAAGTTTCTATATTCTCGATCGTTAAAGATGCAGTGAAAATTTCGATGGATTTGAAGTCAGCGGAAAATTTTAATCTGGAACAATATCTTAAATGATAATGGCAATGGTAATTTTAGTTATCGTCGCACTAGAGCAACACAATGGGCTATTGACGACGGTATGGGGTATTCTTAAGAAAGCGTAGCCGTGATGTAGTTGTGAATGACGTCACTAAAACGTTATTTCTACTAACAGATGGTGTTGGTTTCCTAGAGAGCGTTGTTTGTGAGCGTAATGAAAATTATCGGAGCCGCCATTTCCATGACTGTCGTCATAGCGGTCTCAAACAGTTGGGGAACGCTTTTTCTCGTGTAGCGGCAAGATTTCATTTCCTGCGCCAAACGATTCGAAAGAACGGGAGCAAAACAAACAAGCATTTTTGACTGCCATTGATTAGTTCGTTTTTGTCAAATCGGGATCGATAAACACAGAATGAAAATGTCAACGGATGTGAATTCTGCGGAAAATTTAACACCATATCGATACCTTAAATGTGATTTTCTTTAAATAAATAATTAATTTTTTCATAAATAATTAAATAATCAAATGGTGAATAATTAAATAATAAAACTGTGTTTGGTATCGAACTGCCGTAGAATTTTACTCTGATTTGAAATATGTTGAAATTTTCACTCTATCTTCAACGATCCCAAAATTAGAAACTTTGAACTAGATATTAAAAAACCACTTTGTTTTGTTGCTAGAATAAAATAAACCACGACAGCCGTCTGTGTTGCCCATTCTCCAACGTATTCTGTCTGTATAATCTGACACCTCTGGACTTGTTTAGACGGCCGTCTTGTTATGCCTGAGGCATCATGACGTATCACGGCTGTTACACAACGGCTCCTTTTTCTTAGGTAACCGAAGCTTTAAGGGAAAGAACCGAGGACAACACCTCGTAATTTTGAACCACGGTCAAATGAAAAAGCAACACCTGAGCTGGCACTCTCCAAACTTCCACACCAACCCAACGTTCTGCCACGACAGATTTAAGGTGCACCAGCCGCCTCTACACCATACGCTTACAAACATCCATGCCTGGACCCAGATTCGAACCAGGAACCTTCCGACCTAGAGGTTAACACCTTACCCACTGTACCGGTTGGTTGGCATATCTTAAATGTGATTTTCTTTAAATAAATAATTTTTCAACTGTAACTTTTATATTTTCGCAATACGATTTTGGAAGCATTTGACGATGATAATCATTACGAACACAAAAAGAACTATTTATATCGTTTTATAGAAAAAGATATATTTTGAATGGAGTACTTAGTTGCCTTAATGAACTGCTTTGTATTTAATACCATTAAAAATAGGATGCAAATTAATTCGTTCGGTGTTTTGAAGATTGTTTCAAACAAAGGGGAATAGTATGTAATTTTAGTTTTGAGATAACATATACCGACGACAGTCCGTTTAAGTTTCTACGCCACGCCAACGTGATTACATTTTAGGCCATTACAGATGTAATGTTCACCAGCCTCCTTTGTACACGACGGTCTTTGTTTGAATTCGAACTCGCAATCCTCCAGTCGATGTTTTACTAGCCTTGTTTTTCATACAACATATTCTAATCCCCCAGTCAATCTTATTATTATCATAAATGTTACTACGTTTAATGTAATTTTTGTATCATATTTTCATGAAGATGGATAGTCGATTTTCAGTTTCCATATTTTTGATTAGTTCTATTGTAGGCCATTTTCCGACATTTTTAGAGCAATTGTATCACTATTGAGTGTAGTAATTATATTCATTATGTCCCTGATTTCGATTCTATTTTGCTGGAACATTCACAGTCACACTCGTTATTTAAAAGGGACATGTGACACAATATTAACAGTTAAAACAATAAGGGAGAAACATCGAAGTCTATAAACCATTCAATAGAACTCGCCATAGCTCGATTAATTGTAGCGCGAAGCTCTTGCTTCCGCGGCTTACATTCAACGTCTGATGTGTTACTATGTGATGTGGCCTGTCACCGATAATGTATACATCCGCGCGTGGGTTGGGAACCGAGAGGACTATTTTCCAACGGAATGATGCTTTTTAATTTGCTCTAGTATCAATAGTGCTCAAAATAAAAGAGGTGGTTCGTTTTTAGTTCAGAACCAACCTATTGGTTGAAAGAAACCATGGATTCTTCTACCTTCCGAAAGATTCATTGGTTCTTTCCTGAGAATAATATCCCTGGAATGATTAGATTGCTAATTTTCTTTGGAAGTAGATCCGATAAAAAACGGGTACGTGGTAGCCCAGTTGGAAGGATAACGGAATAGCAACCGGAGGTTTATGAGTTTTATCCAACCAAGACAGACAGACAGAATTGGAGGCAAACACTTCCCACAGTGCCTTCCCGTTATGGGTGTATCAGATTTGTCCCCGGAGGACTGGGAAGGGCCTCGAATGTGTGAAGTCGAAAGGTGAAGGTGCGTGGGTGTCAACACTATATTTCCATCAATACGGGGAGTTCGAACTCATTGGTTCGCCGTATCGTCATGCGATACACCTCGGAAAACCGAGGCAACACTCAGAAGAGCGGAAATAACAGAACCAAAAAGCAATTAATCTGTTCGATAGCCTCGCATCAGAATTGAGCCGGGTGTAGTTCTAATCATCGTGGAACGCCCGTCGGCTCGGGGAAGCTGGAGGACCCCTTGGCACTAGATCACCCTACAAAAGCGTCCTCCCACATGAGGCCGACAGACTGACGGCTGTTCTAGCATTTTAATTGGGTAGACTGGGCGTAGTTATCGTCATCTTTGATGCTATGTAGACCCCACCAGATGCCGGAGCACATACATTCGTAAGCGCACAGGTGATGTCCCCTAGTTAACAAGTGCCCCCTTCTGCCGCTACTTGACCGGATAAAACGACTTTACCTCGGAACCTGCATCCGGGTTTACTCTAGATCAGGCTCCTACGGCCGGAATGTACAATATATTCGTATTGCATGGAGGAAAAAAGCGCAGTTAATCAAATTACACTTTTTTTATTTTAAGTTATACGAAGATGTAATAGTGTTTTCGCACGTCCAACAGTTGCCTAGCTTTATAATGTAGGACATTTGTATCATTTGCATACCTTACCCAAATAGAGTAAAGTATGCAAATGATCATAAATAAATCAAGTTTTTTTAAATCATTCGTACAAAACAAAATCTTGCAAAGTTTAACTAACTTAAACTAGTGGAAAACAAAAGTTGAAGACACAGTTCGAATATCTATATACCATAATAATGTAATTTACAGATAATTAAATTGCTAATGAAGTTATAAATGGGGACACCAATGCTGATATGCATTTTAATCATATTCAATGAGTTTTGGAAAAACCGCTTTTGATCACGTATTTTGTGTTCTTCCTCTCACTACCTGGAGGTCACTCGATGGTGCTTTCCCCCGCACGAGAACTAAATTGAATAGGGCTTAACCCATTAACAACTGACGTTGCGTTTTCGCAACATTAGTGAAAATATTTACTTTTCTTAATCTGTATTGCGTTTTTTTATATGATAAATTTTATGTAGTATACAAAGTTTCAGTGTCTCCAGGGAAAAAATTGTGTATCTCTCAATGCAAAATTTTATAAAATAAATTTCGTTAATTGTCATTTTTTGTGTGATTTTTTTACTATAATTTTGAACAGATCTTGATATTTTTACTATAATTTTGAAAATATCTTGATTTTTTTTACTATAATTTTGAAAAGATAATGTTCTAGAAGCATTAGTCTTCAAAATGGCATAAAAAAAATAAGGTAACTATTTAGTCTTTGTTTGTATTAATATACATTTTGTTATATGTTGCGAAAACGCAACGTCCGTCTAAAGCAGTGTCTTAATGAACATTTGTCCGAAAATAACGGATGCCGAAGAAAACGGTTTTTAACTGTGAATGAAGCATTGGAATATATAAAATAGTTAAATGACGAAGATGTTTCTGAATTTTCTTCAGATGAAGACTGTCAAGGTCAAACAGATTTAGTAGTGATTCCTCTATACACCCTGACTTACCGAGACCGAAAGACATATCTAACTCTTTTCTTCACAAAAACTTAAAAATATATCGGATTCCATCACAAAATGATAAAAATTTGTTTAAATCACCTAACAAAATATTTATATATATTGCTTGGAGAAATTGCCCTCTCGTATACGCACTAATGCCTGTCGATACCGCTGAAAAGGCAAAAAACGAAGTAAGTAATTATACAAAAATTGCATGAACTAGAGTCAGTAGATGTATTTTTACAATAGTACAGTCAGAATCTTTAGGAACATATTACTCAAGAAAGTATAAAATATGCACAACAGAAAAATCTTCACAATTATTTCTCTTTCTGTTCCTATGTTGAAGCGTTTTATAGGTTTTCTCCTTTACATTGGCTATGTATGTCTACCTTAAGAGAGACTTTACTGGTCTGTTTCAGAAGATGTCAGTTGCACATTACTATGTACAGCACTAACACGTTCTATGCATACTACTATCAAACAGAAATTGCATTGAGCGGATAACAATACATTGGATAAAACAGATAAAATGGTTAAAGTTCGTCGTGTTTAAACATTTTAAATGCCAATTTTATGATTTGGGGTATTTTTTCATCAAATCTGTTTCTCGATGAACAAATGATACCTTATTTCTGTAGACATTCGTGCAAAATGTTTCTGAAAGGAAACCCTATTCGTTTCGGGTATAAAGTTTGGTGTTTATGTTCTTCTGAAGGGTACTTATATCATTTTAATATATACTGAGGTAAATCTGCAGGTAAAACGACGGATCTGGGTTTAAGTAGAGACCGTAACACGCGCGTCTTTTAAGTGTTGCCGAAGTTCATTCAAACCATTATGTATACTTTCACAACTTTCTTACAACACATATGTTGTTGTCGGAATTGAAAAAAGTCGTGGTTCATGCCACTGGAACGATCCGTGACAGGAAATGACATATTCCACCTGTAATCAGAATGAAAAAAGAACAACGTGGAACAAATAACTCCGCTTTTGATAAGGAGCATGGTATCGCAGTAGTTCGCTGGAACGACAATTCTGTTGTTTCTCTATGGCCACCCACTTTGATACAATCGATCCACCTTCAATGGCCAAGATATCCTGAAGAAAAGAAAAGAAATCCGTATCTGTTAAACAAACCTAAACTCATCGGGCATTACAAGAAACATCTGGGTGGGTTTGACCTGCTTTATAATTTCATTGCCATGCTTTGAGTGCAAGTAAAGGGAAAGAAATGGCGGTGGCCTATTTTTACGAACTTTATTGAAGTAACTAAATCAAACGTTTGGAAACTATATAGGATTACTATAGACCCAAACATTTCTCTGTTATATTTTCAAAGAAGCGTTGCATTAGCATTGCTGAAATATTAAAGAAGAATATTCTGAAGATTTCCAGTCTTCATCTTCATTCGGTAATTGTTTCGACCGGCTATCTTTCTCTCAGAATTTAGCCTTGAGTGAAACGAGAAAGGATCCCACAAATAATATTATCGAGAAAAATGCAACAAAGAAAAAGATGCAAAAACTGTAGTAGCCAAACAATAACTGTTTGTAAAAAATATAATATGCCTTTACATAGCCACGTGCTTCAAAGATTTTCATCCTTTCCAAAAGTAGTCGGTTTTGACTGACGTTGCATTTACGCAACATTTTGTATCTTTTATACAAATAAATTATTTTTCATATTCTTTTTTTTTGTCTTAATTATACTCTAATACGACTAAAAAATTATTTTGTTCATTTCCTTTCAGTGAAAAGTAGTGCTGTCGTTAATGGGTTAAAAGGGATTCCGAACCACGACAATACCATAGCAACCGCTTGGGGTCGGTCAACACATGCACTACAGATCAGTACAATAGTATACAAACAACATGGAGTTTTTGAGCAAGAAATTAAAAATTTTAAGACGTTTTCAGTAGAAAGCTAAATGTAGATAACGCTAGTGTTTCTCTGGTGCTTCCTGTGCGTATTCCGGAAATGACGTCACGTCACTACATTTAAAAGTAATTGGGTTAGCTGCCGAGACAGAGCATTGGATAATCAGAAATGAAGTCCATTTTATGGTCCACCATTGCCTCACTACGTTACAACTTCAAGTAAGCATTGCTTACAAAATATAAATATATTGCATTACTCATTTATCTGAAGTTTAAATGGAAATAATTAAAATAGACAAGCAAATATTCTATTTGTATTGACAATTAGGAATGGCTACATCAATGTAGGGTTGCCTACGGGTACAGAATTGTAAGCATCCCCATCATCTGAAAGGTTAAATTAAAAACAGAAAGTGGTCACAGTTTCAGTTTATGGTAAAAAATAAGTTGTTTTGTACTTTTTTATTGCATGTATAACTGAAGTTACGTCAGTATTTCTGATTGCAAAAACGTGCCTTTCAGACATTCCGAAATTTCTAAATATTTAACTTTATTTTTTTATACATTGAAGCAGAGAAATCACTTAAGTTAACGAGTGAACGTGTTTAAAATCCATTTCGGAAACAAGCTAATTAATTTTTTATAGATTTAACCTTCCGTCCAATCACTGTCTCATTTCAACTCGAAACCAAATCAACTACAAAATTGAAAAGTCTCTCCTGTACATCAAATTTATTTCCCTACGCCAAAACATTTTTTTTCACCTTTTTCATTTAAGGTGTTTGCTTGTGGAACGATGTTTATCCTACTTAATCCCAGTAACATATTCCTCCGCCAGTCACATCACACATCTGAGTAATCATTAAGCCGTACACAGACGAACTCTGCGAAGGGATTATTTTCTTCCGCCCCACAACACTATAGAGGATGATTACTGAGGGATTTGCCTTGTCACGCCTCTCTACCAATGGACCTCACATTTATCACTATATACGTGCTTATTTCGATACCTTGATCCATGTTTTCAATCTTCCGGTGTATAAGACACGTCCTGCCTTTCTTTCGCTTTTCATTGTCCATGCAGACCTGAACTTATCTTTATTTTTTACTGTTATCTCCTTACTTAGGATGAAATATCCTGTAATGCAATAAGCGGTTCCCAGAAAAGATAATAGGAAAGGGCTTTTTTCGGTACCTGTGGAACCTACGTTTTGTTTTGACTCAGAAAAGATCACTGTTATTTATTTTACATCACTGGCTTTTTTATAGTCTTCTCAGTAATTCATTCGTTATGATTACTTTATAGATTATGTTATTTTAATCTTATTCCATGAGCAGAAGGAGAAAAACGTAGTCAAAAAGTGTCGTCATTTTGTGTAATGTGAGCACGCAGTTTGAATTTTAGTGATTTATATTTATTCTAAAATCTTTGAAATCGCGTCAAAAATAGACAGTTAGTAAAACGGAAATTTTAAGTATTGCATTCGAAATAGTACTGGCATTAAAAAGTATACGAGGTTTCATTACCTTATATCGTTTCTAGCAAAGCGAACTATATCTTGATAGACGTCGTACTTGTGATAAGTACGATCGATGCGACGTACGTACGAGTTGATATCTCGTCTTTTACAGAAAATCGGGCAGACCTTGATCTCACCGTCAAAAAATCGGCACTATCTTGATGACGAGCTATCTTGTCATCAGCAAAATTGGTTTGATCTTCACGATTAAGATTCCTTATCGAAACCACTTGGAGGGTTAACTATTTATACAACTGTTTTTGTATAATATTTTTCTATTTTATGAAAATATGTTAATAAGTAAATGAATTGTTACTTGTTATAATTTAGCAGAAGAATCAAATTGTATTGCAAATATTATTATTTTTTAGAATGAGTGAAGATTAAAATATTAAAATATAATAACGATTAAAGAATTAGCAAGGAAAAAGACTTAACAATTTAAAAAATAGTATCTACACTGGACCTCATATATGCCACTGAATACTCACTAGTATAGTAGCTAGCCACTCACTATAGTAGAATAGCCACTCGCTAACCCCTGAATGGCTACCACGGCGTTGCCCGTGCCAGATGCTTTTGTGGGGTTATTGGTTTGCTTCGCAAACCAAATGGGAGTTCGTAGCCTATTGGATAACAGCCATAACGGAATTGCCCGTGACAGTTCTTTTCGTGGAAGTCACATTGCCCGGGTGGTATTTCAAATCCGTTGAAATTTTCAAACTGTCTCTAACGATTCCGATTTTATAAAAAAAAAAAAAAAAAAAAAACTAAATAATGCCCGCCAAAACGGTTTTTTTTTATTTGCTTTCTTTCACTGAAATTGTAACAAGGCAGGATATGTAGTCTGTTTATTTATTTTACACGAATGTTGGCGTGACGTCACATTCTCTTGCAAAAATATAAAAGAAATTCAATTTAAAAATTTTATTTATTTAAAGAAAATTATATTTTTAGGTATCGATCAAATGTGAAATTTTCCGCAGATTTCAAAATCGCTGGAATTTTTATTTCATCTTTAACGATCTAGGAGATATAAAAAAGAACTTCATAACTAAAGTTAAAACTTTATTTTTTATCGTCTGCTGTAAAATCATTCCTCCGCGCAAAATGAAAACGGAAAAAATAAGTTTGGAATATGATCTTTTATGCTGTTGCCATTCCAAAGAAAATAATAATACATACATTTCATTAAATTAATTTCAAAATGTTCTAAATTGAATTTTAAAATTCGCCACGACCCTAAAATTGCAAAAAATTCGGACGATCTGTGTGTCAAATCCCATTTCTATAAGTGTCATATATTCGTCAGGACTTTGCGTGCAAGAAACAAACATACAAACACTTCCATTTATAATAATAGAGAAGTCTATATGTATACTTATTTTACATCTTCAATCTTACAGTATCCGACCATATTCTTTAACCTGGAAGCGAGCTCAAACCTGACCTTGTCTTTATTTTTACTGTTATTTCCTTACACAAGGTGAAATATATTGCAATGCAATACGCATCCCCAATAAAGATAATTGAAAAAAGTGTATATTCGAAACCGTGTAAAAGAGGTTTTTCTATTTAGACGCAGAAAAAGTCATTGGGGAAGGGAGGAGGGTAAACACATTTTTCTCCGCTGTTTCATTCCACGCCAAGTGTTTGTAGAATTCATGAATATTTTTTATTCTTCTATTGTTACCACATTTTTTAGTTTTTTGTAAACGTTAATAATGAGAACGTGTATCCTTTCGAAAACGTATGTTTGCATTTTGTGCAATTGTTATCTATTTTTTTATGAATTTTAAATTTTTAAGTTAGTTTAAGCTATTATAAGCAGATCCCAAGAAACTAATATTATTTTTGCAAAACCTAATACAGATTGAAGAATATATTTTAAAACAATTGTTTTTCTTGAAATAATAATTTTATATATATTCAAAGGTAAACACCATTTAAACATATTTTAAACATTATTTTTTATATCAGTGTTTCTTTAATCACAAAAATCCTCCGACTTTTTCCGGAATATTGCAATTACATCAAAATATTAATATCTATTGTGAACGTTTTTAACAATTGAAAAACTATTTAGTCGTGGAAATTTGCTTATTATGTGTTTCCCAAGAGATCTCGCCTGCACGCAAAGAGAAAAATGATTCGTGGGCGTCACTCACTTGCACCTAAAGATCACACATTCCAATCTAAGGCCCGGTGCACACGTCCGGTTTTTCAACGTGAGGCGCCGCTGCCTCAACGCAAGTGCGGTCTGAGAAATATTAGATCCAATGGAGTAGTGCACACATGCTTCCGTCGCTGCTGCTGCAGGTCTACCTTGCGTGCAATTTGTATCGCAGTTCCCCACGGCACCGCAAACGCTTATCCGTTCTGAAGTACCTTGTTTTCATACATAAATGGAATAAAAATAATAATTAATAAATGGTTGTATCGAGTAACGTCTATTTTGTTTTAAAATATAATATTTTTTTACACCAAGTAAGCGAAATAAACACGTTTTCTTCGATTGAATATTGATCGCAAATGGCACGAAATGAGTACTTGCGTCATTTTACGGTTATGTGTGCATAGATGGGCTTCGGTACATCAAGTTGAAAAACCGGATGCGTGCACCGGGCCTAAACAACACAAATTTCAAAAATTTGACTTATTGGGTTTCATTTGAAAATCAACGATAAATAAGACCTACACACACTTACAAAAATAATAAAGTCTGAGATACTTACTAGTTTAAATAGTGAAAGAATAGTTTAATTCTAGTGTACATGAAAAATGATGGCTATGCATAATGTCTATTTATCACGCCGTGTAATACCTTAATATTATCTTATCTCATTCGTGCTTAAATCTGTGGAATATTATAGCTTGGTTAATGAGGACGTGATATATAGTTCACATAATATGATGAAAATTAATTATTGTATTATACATGTTATATTAAGATGATTCATGAATCGACGTTTAACTAGAAGATCATGCCTAGATTCGAACTAAAATAATAAATATGAATAGGGTATAAACAAGGTATGTAGACTAAGAAAATTACTTTTATTAAATTATAATTTATTTATATATGGCTTTTGGAAGATGTTTAGTACATATATCATTCCTTTCTTAATAAATAAAGAATATTTAACCCTTCTAGTTGTTTTGACGATATAGATCTTCCATCAAGATTCAAACAATTTTGCTAATGACGAGATATCTTGTTACCAAGATATTCCCTATTTTTGATGACGAATTCAAGATCTGGTCAGTTTTGACGTGACGACTCGTCTAGATATCTACCAGAAGGGTTTAAACAATATTATGGTTTAGTATTTCCTATGTTATTACATCTTGTGCAGAACGCAACAGTCTTGTACAGCAAGAACTTTTATGACCCCAGCTAATCACCAGATGGCGTTAGACCATCCAGGAAAGATACGTCCTGAGCAAGCGAAAAGAAAACGAGTTTTTTTCAGAGGGGTCAGATCCCCCTTACCACGAACGAAGGGTCGGTTAGGCACTTGACTGCTGGCTGAAAACGACACCTCTACTGAGTGGAAAAGCGGTCCACTACGACGGAAACGAAGACGCCAGGCCTAACAACGAATTGGCCACAAGTCGCACATCTAAAAGATGTGATATATGCAAATCGGGGTACCCCAAACAAGGTATGAGAATACATTTTATGTTTTGGTGGCCATCTAACATTTAATTACCAAACGGTGATACATGTCCCCAGAAATATTCTACAATCTGGTACTTACGTTTATTTGGTTGGACATTGCAGCGATTGTGCTTCTGCAACATGTACTTATATTGTGTTATGGATAATCTAGAAGTGTTGTGATTAGTTTTAAGGATATTGTTCTAAACAATAAATATTAAATGAGAAAATCAACTGTTTCCTGATTGCTTGGTAACTCTGTGTGATTCTCTGGCCTTTCCACCACAACGCAAGAGCAACTAATTTAATGTTTGATTTACCCACTAGTTGTAAAGCAGGTGTAGTTGGAATCTTTTGTTTCCTACACTTGTAGCACATCTTAATTCGAAATTTTTTTGATGATTGTTTTTTTAAATTGCTGAAAAAATCTTCTCGTAAATAGGAAACAAAATACACCTACTTTTTTTTATACGATAATACGTTCCCGAATAATGAATTAAAAATGTCACTACTATCACTAGAAATGTAGACATAGTCTGCTTTCTCTATTAATAACTTTCTTACTGTGATCTCGAGCTAAATCAGCACGAGTCATCTCTGGTACTGATGTTTCACCGATATTACGAACGAGTTCCGTTATTAATTGTTGCATTCGTGTTTTGGTTAGGCCGTTGCATAATTACCTCTAAGATGCTGTCAACAACTTCAGTTCACGTTGAAACTTCACACCGCGTTGATATTTAATACAAATGATACTATTATGCCATAAAAAAAATTCTTTGAATTTAGGCACATTTTTTTAATTGGCTTGGCTCGCTCGTCTTAAAAAAATGACTTCCGTAAAAGTATAATAAAATATTTATTAATTTATTATTAACCTTATAAAATATTTATTAATATTTTTTAAATATTTAAGATTTTAAATCAAATTCGTGTAAAAAAAAATCGGGTAACAACAGAATTAGGTGTACAAGCATTAAAATGCCTAAATATGACTGAATGCAAAAGTATAAATTTTATGATAAATGATTAACCATGCACCAATCCAAAACAGTATGCAAAAACGAGACAGAAGAGCGCCTTGTTTGAAAAATATTTTAATCTTTCAAACGTTATTTGTAAAGCTAAATGCAGATGACGATAGTATTTTTCTGGTTTCTGTGCGTATTCCGGAAATGATGAAATTTCACTACTTTTCAAAGTAATTCGGTTATCTGCCATGAAAGAGCATTTTACTAACAGAAGTGAAATCATTGTCTTACGGTGGTTTGTTTGTTCACTCTGAATTTCTCTCCGATACATAAAGTAATTGATTTTGGCTTATAATTTAATCACCAAAACATTTATAATGTAATCACGCATTTTTAATTTTTCATTTTAAATTTTCTTCTAAAATAAAATTGATTAAAGGAAGAAAGCGTTATTCTATAAATTGTTTTTTGATTTTCCAGGTTGGGAGTGGCGTGAAAGTTAGGAAAATGAGGTGCCAGATCATGTGTGGCATCGTCATCTACCCCACGGTTCAAAATTAAGAGGTCTTTTTTTTTTCTCCGAACTTCCATTCGGGAAAGATCCTCAACGTTAAAACCAGTTGCGCTTTTCAAGTGCGGCGTAATTTAACTATACTCTGCAACAAAAAATCGACGCACCAAGAAGGAGTTGTCCAATTGCTATAAAAATTAGTAGATAAAAATAATATATATAGAAAAAAACAATTAAAATTTCAGAACAATTGAATTATTTATTTCAGAGTTTGCTCGTTACAAAGGGAAGATGTCAAAAAGCTGTTTGTCCATCTCTGGCCTGGATGCAAGCTGACAACATGCGTGGCATACGCCGAAAAATGGTGTCCTGTGGAATGTTTTGCCAAATTGTCTAAAACTGTTGAGCCAAATGGTCAACATTCGAGAACTGTTGCAATCACCTTCCCATAACGTCCCAAATGCACTCTATGGGAAAGAGTACACGAGACCTAGCTGGAGCCAAGGAAGTGTTGTGAAGGCTTGAAAACAATTCATAGTAATACGTACCGTGTGCGACCTTGCATTATCGTGTTGAAAAGTACGTCTGGGGTGTCCGAAAGTGAACGGTAACACAACCGGTCGTAGAGTGTCGTCTACGTACCGCTGTGCTGTACGTATGTCAGAAATGACTACCAAAGGGGTCCGGCTATGAAAGGAGATGGTACCCCGGACCATAACGGCCTGTTGTGGGCATGTGTGGCGTGCTATAGCAAGTGCAAGATCCCCATGATGACCTGGACGTCCCCAGTCATGTTTGCATTTGTCCTCAGGACACAGTTGGAAACGTGACTCGTCACTAAGGACTACAGGTTCTCAGTCAGCTCCGTTCCAAGTTGATCGAGCCTGGCACCACTGTTATCCTGTAACTTGATGTGTCGATTTTTGTTGTTGTTATAAAGTGTACTTACCTTGTGCTGTTTAACTCGTGTATTTTTCCGAATTATGACGAAATAAGCATAGTTCAATCATGCTTCTTTGTATCCTAATTACTTGTATCGGATTCGGACGCTAGGCACTTTTAAAATTCAGCAAGTTCCGCGTTAATTTAAATTTCTCAGCCTTTTGTCATTTTATACTTGTTTTTGATATTGCCTTACTCTCACCATACTGCTGAAGAGTTTTATTGAGGTGATATTTGTAGTTCCAAAGTGCAAGCACCAAGCCTCATTTGAACCCATGAGACCTGATAAGGAATATCGTAGATAGATTTTCTTTGTTTATAAACGCTTGTTGACTAGGTCAATAACAAAACAGAGCAGATTTATGTTCGAAATACAGTATAAATCCAATTATCCGTATAGCTTAGAGAAAAAAAAAATTAATCTGCATAGTCTGCATTTTAAAATTTCTTATCGGTTAATGTTAAAACCAAGACAAATGTAAACAAAATTGTTTTGATAATTATTAAAGCAAAATTCATTTTTTTACTAAATAACCTTTTTTATGTGAATCCTTCAACTTTCCGGATATTCGATTATCCGGATGGGTCTGATTCCAAATGATCCGGATAACTGGGGTTCAACTGTATATTCGTCGTAGAACACGAAATTATGATCAAGTGTAATCAATAAAACTAGTTTATTGAGATCACAATGATAATTAAGAACTTGAATTGCAAATTGCCCAAACGGTAGATCCAGAGGCGAGAGGTTAGCAACGGAAGGAGTAAACTACGTTTAAGCACAGCACAGGAAAGAGTCCAATCAGCAATTCTAGAGGTAGGCTCATATAGATTAATGTTTCAATTCAATAATGTATATTTTGGTCTCTATTAAAAGTTGTTCTGTTTGTTTTTTCTATTATTTTCCTACTTATGATATAATGACCCATTCTTGCAATGTTTAATTGCATTAAAATGGTACAAAATGTTTCAAGTTCGAAGTAATGTTTTTGTACGTACGTAAAATGTTTTTCTTTACATATAAATTTAGCATGATAAAATCTGGAAATAAATAATATATCATGACGATAGTTTATCATTGAAACTATAGATGCACAGGGATTGCTTGGTATTTATTTCAAAATCTTGGTTGTATGAAATAATGCTCATAGCAATTTTTGTAACTATGTATATTCTAAAAATCATTGTATGAATACATAAAATAGTTTTTTTTGAGAGAAAGCGCATATATAAAAGAGTTAAGTTATGAATACGAGGACTTTTGGAGTGCACAATCACGACACTCTCACAATTCGACAGCTGCAAATATTTATTTTCCGTAGGAACAATTGTTCGGCAAATGTTACATTTTTATACATGCCTGTTATTCGTGATTTTATGATACTATTATGTCTATTATATGTCTTATAAGTGATCTTTTGAAACAAATATTACATTATTTACAATTATTATTTTATATACAATTATTATTGTATACAAGGAATCATAAAAATTATGCGAAATTTGTAGGAAATGCAAAACTACTTAGGATATGCAAATGATTAGAATTACAAAGTGATGACGCATGTGTGGGCTGAGAAACAACCTTTGAATTTCCAAGTGAGCCGTGTATAAAAAGCACTGTTAAGGTGCGTTGAAATGTGTGTATCGTCGTTTGACTGCTGTAAATGATTTATTAGAAGTCAATATGCCTCGCCAAAAACGCAAAGTGCCATACGAGCATCTAACGGAGTATGAACGGGAAGTATGATCGGCAAAGTGAGTGTGGATTTTCATATTGTGAAATCGACACTCGCATTTGGAGTAGTGCCAGAACTATGGTGCGTCTGTGGTAGAGAAAAACCATGGACAAACAGACAAGTCAAAACCCAGTCAGTGGGTCACGCAATATGGCGTCACCCCGGGAAGACAAACACATCATCCGCATGGCGGTGGCGCACCGTACAGCGTCCATTCGTGCGATGGCACAACATTGTAGCACGTCTACAGTTGTGTGATTGTCTGCCTCACGGTACGTCGATGTCTGCTGAGCCATGGGTGCAAGATATCTTCGATTTTGGGTTCCCATGACACTATGACACTAAACTACCGACTCCTCCGGCTACAATGGGTTCACCAACATACCCAATGCCGTGCCGATTGGCAACAAGTCGACTTATCACGAGTCTCGCTACAATCTTGACTATAACGATCTCGTCAAACGCTGCAGAGGTAAACGCCTTCTCCTGGAGTATCTTATTCAACGTCATATTCGATGAACTCCTGGAATTATAGTCTGGGACGCTATTGGATATCATGGGCGATATCCCGGATTATCCAAATTGTGGATACCTGAATAGCGGGCGCTACATCAGGGAAGTTGTTGTACCCGAAGTCATACTCCATCTGCAATGCATTTCCGAAGCCGTATTTCAGCAAGACAATGCCCCTCTACATGTAGATCGGTCCATTGAGTTTACCAGGGAATACATCTTTCGGTGAGTCGCTCGTACCTCTAATCGGGCTAAGGCATCATATAGAGGCCATATGGAATGTGCGGCCAGATGACTTGCCGTCTATGGACTCAAATAGGTGTACTAATGGCAACTCATTGAAATGAAGTAAGCAGATAATCTATTGGACTGGTCTCTGAAGTTTCAATTCAAGCCTGCGAATTACACCATTATACACTCCTGTGTTCACTACATTGCCGTCACACCCAAGAACAATAGGGCTGTTAGAATAATCCAATAAAGCACTTGTTACGTATTTGTAAACGCTATTAGATATATCAAGGCTAGATCCACTTTCAGGTTTAACATGTCCCATGTACGTAGAACCAGGCTCCGATACAATACAGTAATGCGCTTCTAAAATTGTTATTCGGAACTGTTTGTCCTCTAGCGCTTCTGATCTTCAAGTTTTGCCATACAGTCCATCAAAATAAAGGCCAGATAAAGTAGTACGATTTTCATTTGATAAAATGAACCCGACCGAATGAAAAACCGATAAAACTCCCGGATGGTCTCGTGCGGTATTTATTGCCAAATGTGCACCAATTGTTGGACTACGTCATCAACATTCCCCACCGGATGCAGTCGCCTTCCCATCATATCCCAGACATGCTCGATGGGAGAGAGATCTTGTGATCTGGCTGGCCAAGGAAGTATTTGACAAGCTTGAAGACAGTTCATAGCAACACGTGCGGTATGTGGTCTGGCATTGTCTTGCTGAAAAATAAGCCCAGGGTACTGTGAAAGGAACGGTAGCAAAACAGGTCTCAGAATGTTGTCAACGTACCGCTGTGCAGTAAGTGTACCTCTAATGACGTACAAAGGAGTCCGGCTATCAAGTGAAATTGCATCCCAGACCACAACTCCTTGTTGAGGGCCCGTGAGCCGTACAATAGTGAAAGCAGGATCGGCACGCTGCCCTCGGCGTCTCCAGACCCGTCTTCGATGATCGTCAGGACACAGTTGGAAGCGGGATTTGTTGCTAAAGACTATACGTCCCCAGTCAGCATCATTCCAGCCTGATCGAGCCAAGCACCACTGTAATCTGGCTCGACAGTGTGCAGGCGTGAGTGACAGGTGGCATAACGGCCGGTACGAGCATATATTTCGCTCTCTCAGCCTTCTGTGAATGGTCATGGTGGACACTCGTGTGTGGGTCGCACGACTGATGGTTGATAGCGATGAATCAGGCGCTGTGACAACTGATCTGACAATCACTCTGTCCTCGCGATCTGTTGTGGCCCTACGTTGACCGTTACCATCATGACGCTGAAATCTGCCATTGTCCACCCACTCTTGCCAGCATCTTCTAATCGCCGCATCGCTTCGACTCACATGACGAGCGATTCTCCGATTTGCTCAACCTGCCTCTTTCAATCCAATGATACGACCTCTTTCAAACTCTGAAAGTTGATCGTAATGAGCTCGAATCCTGCGGCGAGGCATTTTTTTCATTCGTTAAAAGGTATCCTAAATCGCAATGCAGCAGAAATTTTTAACAACAGTTCAAGAACAACTCCTAATATACATATGCTGGATGCGCAGTTCCGATGCGCTGGAGATCGCACTATTCATTCATTGGACACCGAATTTTAATCATTTGCAGATTTGGTCAAAACATTTTTGCATACGAAATTTCAAAGCAATCGGATGATTCCTTCTTGGTGCGTCGATTTTTTTGTTATAGAGTGTATTTCTCTATGTTTGGAAAGTGGAGTTACCCTCCCGTAATCTGGAGAATTTGATAAAGAGTATTAAAACTTTAACCATTCCCACACACACACACACACACACACACACACACACACACACACACACACATTTCAACGAAGCCACAAACTCTCACTTTGTTTTTCAATCTTTAGAGAAGACATTTAGTATTAAAAAAGATCCAGACGATTTAATAACAGAAATGTTTGATTAACATTATTGGGGGGGGGAAGCTAGCAATGTTTTAATTTGCGTGACTGAACAATTAACTGTGTAATTACGAGAAACTTAAATTATTAATGTTAAAAGAGTATCAACCAACTCACAAGAATGTCTTGACTTACAAAAAGCGGAGACAATTGAAAACGAGTCGCATGTATAGTTTACATTTTGGCATCTACGTTCGAATATTATTGCAAATTACGTAATGGGATAAATCAGATGATGCGGTTCGAAAATTCGTGCTAAGTCAGACTTCCTCCCAATGGGGCTCACTTGCATGGAAGCCGCACCCCCCCCCCTCGCCTCTTGTCGTCTACGACGGGAATGACACTCCGATGGTCTGACAGTGTAGGCATAAGAAACAACATGAGGACGGGTGGTGACACCTTGTTCAATGGAATCCCATACATTCTCAATCGGGGTATAACTTCCGTTGCATTACTCAATGAAAACGATGAAACCAACTCAACAGCATTTCGAAATGAATTTGATGCGCTTCTGGATATTCTTTTATGCCCTGTAATGCAGTGTGTTCGAGAACTGCTCTGCTCGTGGCTCATGCTTAAACGAACCGAAAAAAAGTATCATTTGCATCTACAACGCAAATGTACCACTCCTCCAAATTTAATTTATACCGATTTACTCCTTCCATGTGCAACTTTTTTATATCTTAGAGTGTAATTCTAAAGAAATTTTTAAGAATCCGACACGCGGGGTACAGTTCGTAATCCGAAGAATGTACAAATATTTCAATGAGAAAAACCAGTTCTTGTAGTGCATACAATAAAACTCTCTACGTTTTATTCTATGCTGTTGCATACACAAAAAAAATACATCAAAACCGACATTGAAATATTATTTTCCCGTCTATAGAGTTAGATATTAAATTTTGTTTACGCTCATCTCGCGTGGTGATATCCGTAGCTGACTCCACGGTTGGTGATATAACAGAAACTTCCTCTTTTAAATATATATTTAGCCTTTTTAGGGGTAGAATTCCGCCCTCAACTACCACTACTTTTTCGACCACTTGTTTGTCGGATATTAGTTTCCCTGGACGTGTATGTCTTGTTCCTGCCATTATATAGCCTTACAGAAATAATTTGTGTCAAGATTTTCAAAGGAACTTGTCTTGTCTGATTCTCCGGGACCGTCGCCAATAGCCCCTTGTGTTGCTCCAGTGCGAAGTTAATGATATATTTATCTTGTACTCACACAATTATTGTACTGCACAATTATTGTTCACGCACGCATATTTATACAATAAACAAACGAAGCAATCTTACAAATGTTATATGAAATACCAATTGTAAAGCAGTTATCAACTCCACTCTAAAATACTGTTTGAGACAGATATGAAGACTGTCTTCACAGCCTTCGATGGCTATCCATCTCTTTCCGAATTGCAAATTAACTCTGCAAGCCGAATAAGCAAATAAGCAACCCCAAATCCGATAATCATTCTTCGCGAGCAGCAAAATAACACATTCCCCACTTCTGCTGAAGTTATCTTGACATTAAAATGGAAATCGTGTATCATCCCAGCTCACACACCGAGAATAACTTTTAAAATGATGTGCTCATTTTTGGTTTAGAAAATAAACTCATTTTTTTCCAAACGCCATCGGAATTCCGATAAATAAATAAAACCCTCAGCTGCACTTGTTGAAACAAATAGTTCCTCTCTCTGCGTGTTATAAATAAATAATAGCCCCTCCTATCGTTAGCAAAGCTTCATACAAAATGCAGCGGAGTGACTGTTATATCATTCATTATGTCGGCTCTGACAAACACAAACTTTGGCCAGCCATTCTTTTGCTGCGGAGAATACTACATCGGATGGAAGGGATTTCTCGGGGTTGAAAGCGGGGGTCCTGCACGCAACTGGCTGGAGGTGATAAATTGCACCGTTAACTTTGGATGTTAGAATGATATATTTGTGTGGAAGAATTTTTTGTCTTGTGAAAACTCACTCCTGTGTTGAAAGTTGGACGAGGCTGAACTTGTGTGAAACGCTGCTGCAATCATTTCTCGGGAAATGGATGTGAAATTGTGTTTGTTTTATGTGTTTGAAAAATAAAAAATAAATTTTTTAACGAGTTTCCAATTCTTGAAGATAAAAGTGTTTCGGTACCCGATGCAGTAATAGCTAACACCAAACTGGCCAAAATATTTTTAAAATTTGGATAGTACAAACTAAGAAGTCGACTCAAATAAACTAACATGTAACATTTTTAAAATTTAGATATTACAAACAAAAAGTTGACGGAAATAATTTGACATGCAATATTGCAATAAGCGAATGTCGTAGTACAGACCTCACTTCTGTATTACAGGGGGTCATGGTAGCCCAGTAGGAAGAGCAACGGATTCGGAAACGAAATATTACGAGTTCGAAGCTCAATCCAACCAAAGACCGTCGTTTACACGGGGATTGGTGGCTCTAAATCTGCCTCAAATGTCCTCGCGTTGTACTGTTATGGATGTTTAGAGAATGTGGTGCGAGGCCAAAAGTTGACCTCGTCATCTGACAATGGTTCAAAATTACGAGGCGTTGTTTTCGGATCTTTCTCTTAGGGAAAGGATCCCCGACTGTGGTTAATATCCTGTAGTATTGCTGCATTGCGATGTTTATTATCTGCATGTATTGTAGCACAATCTACTAAACATTTCAATGGAAGCATGCAAGACATACATGATGCAAGAGATGTAAACATGATGAAATGTTTCACAGTCCTAAACATCCTGATTGCACCAGCCCCCTTTGTACACAACGGCGTTTGTTGATTCTTACTCGCAATACTCCGAATACCAATCCGTTACTCTTCTAACCGGGCCACTGCGGACCCCCCCCCCCCAGATTTGTAGGAAGAAGCTGTTCGGCAAGTTGTTCAGTTTGGGCCTTTATCATATGGGACCTTGACCTCGTGCATCTAACAACTGTCATTTCAAGATTGCGAGATAACTGATAAGTAGGGCAACTTTTTGCAACAAATGCAACTTTTTTTCACACTGCATGTAAAGTACAAGAACCAAAATTCCTCCTACATGGGTGTATTGTAAGATAGTTATAACCGCAGCATAAATGCAACTTTCAGCATAAATGCAACTTTTTGCATAAATGCAACCACCTACAACTTTTTAAAATGTAGCTTAAAATTAATTAATATGAAATTACTATTTCATTTTTGCCCTCTGCACCAACCATTCATCGCGTGTGTCTGATATTGCGAACGCCGAAGCATTGCGGATCAAACAAGTTCATGGAAAGATGGTGTGCATCCTAACAGACGAAAGTGAAATAAATTGCAAGAAAACAAGAAGTAATTTTTAACACATTGGATGGCACTCTTGATAATCCAGAGGAAACTTGCGTAATCGACTGCAGAGTTTGCGAGGCGAGTGTCGATCATCAATATGTTGTTCGCCTTGTATAGATGACGTTTTAAAATATCTGAATGTTGAGCGAAAGGATTTTTCACTTCTGCAATCCGATACAGTACATTATATGACTGCAGCTTAGGTACTTTTTCAATGTTAAAGAAATGACTGGCCAAGGACCGGCCATTCAACGTTCTTCAATACTGTTGTACTAAAATTGTCCATATATTTTGAATAGTTTCATTTTTTACGAATAATTTATTTTAGAATTTAGTGTATCAATAATAAATGCAACTTTTTTTCCATAAATGCAACTTTAAGGAATGATAAATGCAACTTTTCCCAATTTTACTGCAACAAAAAAGTTGCCCTAGTAATAACATTACGTTCTTCGTAAGGTCGAATAGTATGCCTTGTCATTGTTATTTTATGAAGTTTGATGCGAACGTATGGTAATTCGTTCAAAAAATATTCCTTTGGTTGAATTATTGTTAGAAATATTTCACAATAACTTCAGTACTACGCATATATAAATGGCGTAGTCTAAAATAAACTCGAATCTCAGGAAGCTAAAGTAAGTTCGGAACACAATAACATCAATAAAGAATGATTTTTTTAGCACTCAGGGCATCACTCTAGTCTTTTTTTTTCGTAACTGCCCGGAGTGCCCTGGTAACACGGAACAGCTAAAAATGACTCCTAAGAGACACATAAAGAGGCGGCACGACTTTCAAGTGTAAAAGCAACTTTTCTTAAAAAATTCAGAGCACATTCTGCTAGCAAAAATTTACTTTTTTTTACTTTCGGAAAAGAAAAGTTTTGTTTATAGACTTTGGATTTGAGTATACTATTAAACGGATGCTGAAGTTTGAGTGGGAAAGGGAAAAGTTCCGATCCTGAAAATCTATTAAATATATCTTTTCAAATAATACGCTCAAAAAATCATGGAATTCAAATAGAATCTGGATAGTTCCATTTGGAACAAACATTTTGATAATCACAACATATTCACAGATTTTTTTCAAATGTTCACGATAGATATACATGACAGTGAAACCCATAGATCTCAATTATTTAATAATTTGTCCAATATTAGCTGAGGTATGGGTATTTAAATATTGGTCATTTATACAAACTGGTGGCCATCTTGGCTTTCCAAATAAAGTAATAATAATAAGTAATCCAGTAAGTAATAATTTCTGTAAATAAAGTAGTGGCAACATAGCCCAGAAAGTCGCAGAACATTGCACATAAGCAAACAGGAACAGGATATCGGAGCAGTGAGGCGACACTGTTGTCGATGTGTAGAGTACATAAAACCGTCGATCCAACAGAAGGAGTAGTTGCTGCGTGGCGTTAAAGTGGTCAGTTTCGTTTCTCTACCGCTCTAAATCATGTTTACAAAAAGTGATCAGCGGTCATGGATTAAAATCGAGGTTGCCAGTGGCAAAAATGCATCAATGTTATCAAGGATTATCAGATGCATGGGGAGAGAATGCGTTATCGTATAGGACGGTTGCACGATGGGTCAAAGCGTTTAGTGCAGATAGGAGTGAGACTGCGGATTTGGACTGCCCAGGTCGGCCATCCATTCATTAACATCGTGAGTGGTCTCCTTTCCATAGACCGTCGATGGACTGTCCGGGAATTATCCGTTGAAGTTGGGCTATGTCATTAAACGGTGTGGCAGATACTGAAGAAAGGTCTTAACATGAGGAAGATTGCTTCTCGCTCGACTTACGGACGTACAGAAATGGAACCGGTATGCACTGGCTGGTATCCACCTCGACAGATACCGCGATGACAATGCTCGTTGTCATGTTGCACAAGCTGTAAATTATCTTTTGCGGCGGTGGTCTTGGGAGGTTTTAGAACACCCTCCGTACTCACCTGACACTAGTCCTTGTGACTACGACCTTTTTCCTACGTTGAAAGAACCCTTTCGAGGCATCCGATTGCCTGATTTGCTGTCTGTGATCCGAGTAGTAGAGCGCTCCGTCGCTGACATCAACAGAAAACACCTTGCCAACGGTATCCTACGGCTTCCTGACATCTGGCAAAAGGTACAAGACTTTGCTGATGATTATTTTAAAGGAATGTAATGTAATTTTGCTTGTATGTTCGTTAAAAATTGTTTTCCAGGTATGTTGTCATTATTTTAATTACAACCCTCGTATAAATTAACTTAACTTGAGAACTAACAGTTAAAATTAAGTAATATTGCTGCTAAATGGTAGTAATTTATTTCAGGTGATATATGAGACATAAACCCAATGATAATTTTACATATTTTAGTCGTTTTTGTTTGCATGTAAAATGAAAAAAGTCAATTAAAAACAGTCGACTTTAAAGGGGTCGAGAAAAACCTAACCCTTTTATTCTTTCTGAAACATTGTGTAAGGATAAAGTGACATGTAATTCAATCTGATCAAACTTCAGAGTTAAAATTCTGCGTTTCTGAATAAAAGCTATTCTAATTATAGCATATATATTTAAAATCGGTGGCCTTCCTACAGTGAAAAAAGACCATAGTTACAAAAAAATATGGTTAAATTTCAGTTCTTATGAAGTACTAATTCTAAGCAGGCTCATATAATGTAAAAATACCAATTTAACAAATACTGACAGTCCTATGTATTTTTTTATTTACTTTATCGCACGGTGAATTTGAAAAAGTATCTTACCATGAAAAATTTGTTTTATGTATTTAAATTATTATAAAAAGTACTTTACAAAATGTTATGTGTTTCATAATATTTAATTGCCTTTTTTCTGTTAAAATATCTACATTTATGCTTAGGAGTCACTTTTGTTGTCATATTTTCAATATAGCATTGCTAATTTGCTTAAAAAACTCAGTGGTTTATGTACGCATCACGTTTTTTTACGTCTCAATGCCATTATTAAGAAAAAGAATGCATTGAGTCAGGATACTACCACCATAGTGACTGATCATTTTGAAATTATTCCTGCGTTAAACGAGATGATATTCAAAACACCCAGTTCAAATTACAAACAGGGTTAATTATCTTGTTCTAGTGCAATATGTTTCTATGTGCTATAAGTGGCACACAATTTAGCATATGACACTTCAATGTTTGTACTTAACAAAAAATAACTGTAAAGGCTGAGTATTACTTTTTTTCTTTCTTATAATGGAATAGGAGTTTGACGATTTTGGTGGAACTATAATGGGCAAGGCCACTTTAAGAAGCCTTAGGCGTCTGTGCAATGAAGTAATATTAAAGTCTTTTGAGCAACTTTACAAAAGTTCGTTTAAAGAATATATACTTTTTTTAGTGAAATTGCAATATATAATAATCAATTAGCAGGAAGCTATTCAAAAGCCACTACAATAACAGGAACAATAACTAATCACTGTCTTACACCAATAAAAAAAGGTCAGAATTGGGTCCCCAGTTCTCCTCAACAACATTTGATGCAACAATGGGATTGAAGAAAACCATCAAATTACCAACATTCCAAAATGAACAATATTTTACATTTTTCTATAGTCAGAGCCACCTTTAGATGAATGTTGAATTCCTAATGGATACTCATGAAAATCCTATCTATCCACATAACAACTAGACGAAATTATGTTGCTCGTTGTGAAATTCAATATTGTTCCATAACTAAAGACAGATTGAACCCCCCATACTATAATAATACTTTTAACTTTACTATTGATATTAATGTGTTGGCATTTTTTATCTGTACTTAATATTTGAATTTTAAGAATTTCTCGATAATTCTATCAATGTATTGTTTACATATTTTTTTTATCTTTCTTTTTATGTAAAAAGTAATTTAATTTTGGAAATAAGAAGTAAATGCGTGCTTACATTTTCTAGAAATTTTAAAAAAAATAATAGATTCCGAATTTAAAATATTTTAGTAATGTCAACTCTAATGTATTTTGCATGTATTGAGCCTATATATATTTATATATAATAACGGGTGTTAGTATTATATATCTGAGTCTATTATAAGTATTTTTCTTATAATTAAGTTAAGAAACTGAGAAGTACACAAATTTGCCTGTGTAAATTTGATACAATGTTACTCTAAATGTAATAAAATGTATGTAAAGAAAATATTTTAATTCAATATTACAAAACGCATAATATTTTGTAAAGTATTTTTAAGAAATAATTTAAATAAATAAAACAATTTTCTTCAATGGCAATATACTTTTACAAAGACATCAATAGATAAAATAAATTTAAAAATACACAGGATGGTAATTTGATCTTCTACTGATATTTTTACATTAAAGTGAGCCTGTTGGAAATTAGTACTGCATTAAAACTGACATTTGATCACATTCTTTAAACTATGGTCTTTTTTGCACTTTAGAAATACCACCGTTTTTAAATACGAAGGGGCTCCGCCCCCTGATCGCTTATGCTCGCCAACCCAAAAAATCCTAATAATTGTCCAGGGAATACGATTAAGAACAAACCATGTTAATTTCGTTTTTTTCCGATCAGTACTTTCTCGAGAAACTGTCTAAGAATCAAGCTAAACAACACAGTTTTCAATCCTGTGGCGTCGGCGACTTTTTTTTAATATAGAGAGATATGTGCTATCATTAGACCAGCTTTTATTTAGAAACGAAAAGTTTTATCTCTGAAGTTGTTTCAGGCGACAATGACGAAAGGCGTGTAGTGAGACAAATAATTCTGATGTAATAGCTAGATATTTTTAATGCTTTCAAGTAAGAAATAATTAAAAATAAAGCACATAAATGTTGAGGATTATGTTTTCCAGGAAATACATTTAATGTGTTACTGATGTCGCGTCCGCTTTTTATATTCATCCATGACTTAAAATTCCGAGAATGAACTAGACAATTGGGTGATCCACAGCTTTTCGAATTACAGGATCCCTATCAGAACTGAATAAATCTGATGATACATAATTTTCTCTTCCAGTATCATTTGTGCGACCTAAGCGTTATATATCAAAATTATTTCATGAAGCGAATTGTCATTCGTGTTGGCTATAACTGGTTTAGCTATAGTATTTTCGGGAAACGTGATCATGTTCTGACATTACATGTATGAAAAATATAGGTTAATGCTTTTTGGATGCTATATAAAATACAGTTTAACAATGCATCGGATATTTTTCTGATTGTTAACATTTTTATGATTTTCTTCTTTTTGGCATAGTAATAAAAATGATTGGCTTGTAATGGATGTATGAAGGTCTAACATACATGTCATCAACAGTGCATTACAGAGTTGTTAGACCATCCGACCATGAAATATTCCTGTTTTGAGGATGTGATTCAAATACTATTACTTTCATACATAGCTAAATATTAAGGATAATTTTTATTCCGACGGTTTTACGAAGGATAATGGACTAATGAATAGTTTGCATACATTTACCCTGAAGTATTTGGGTCGAGTGTTGGTATATAAACGACGATGCAGATAAAACACAAGTAAAATAGTTAGTTAACCAGATATATGTACTCAATCTACACAAGTAATTTAAGGTTTTGTGTTTCCAGGATGGACACTAGGGACACTAGGGATGGACAACTAGGGATGCGACATCGATAGCAAAACATCGATGTTCAAAATTAAAACCTCGATGTTGATAATACATCGACCCAAAAACATCGATGTTTTTAAACATCGATATTTTTAAAATTCAGTGTATTTAAACTTGTTTCCCCATTTCTTAAAACTGGTTTAGCAACTAGTGATGCGACATTGGCTCCAATACATCGATGTTTTTTTTCTAAAACATCAATGTTTAGAAAACATCGACATCGTAGTCGCACCCCTACTTTTCAGACCCTTCATCCTTGGTCTCTTTGGTCTAAAAGTATGTTCAATTTGCTGATTATAAAAATTATGTTACTTGGTTATTTTTAAAATTTTTATAACGGTACTTTTTTTCATTTAAAAATAAAACATCGACAACGTAAAAAAACATCGACAAGTATAAACATCGATGTTACCAAAACAACGACCCCAATACATCGATGTTTTTTAAAAAACATTGATGTCGCATCCCTAGTGAATGAAACCCACACAAGCTCGGAGACATTTCGAGTTCTTAAAATCGTCTTCCTTCTTTCTCACCTCCAGTTGACATGGTGGACAGATAATTAATATGGGGCCGTCATGCACTCCTTAAAAAGCGTCTGGACGGGAGAAGATATTCCGGATAGATAGAACAAGAGGGAACTGGTGGTTCAGTTGTGCGGGTGTTGACCTCAGAATCCGAGTCTTTTCTCGGGAAACAAAAGTTATTTCCTCCAAAAATAACAGCTGTTAATTTTTCTACATTGAAGGATATGATGATATATTAATTGTAAGCTTTGTATTTATTAAGGCGATATCCTAGAGTTGTTACTCTAGTTTTTTATTAACCATTTCACACAAATTTTTAAATAAAAAATAAAAAAGCTAAATGAAGAATATTTTAGTTAAGTAAATTTTACATCCAAAATTAGCTATCATTCTAATTTCTACTACAGTACAATTACTTGAAAGGAAACTATACATACATCATACCTAACTATTCATATTCATGATCAAACCCATAATGCAAAGCATACTTTCCGAAGTAACTAATTTATAACACACAAAACATAAAATACAGAAATTGAATTCCACTATTGATAACAACATGTCAAACAATGTTTTTTATGTGACAAATTATCAGTTAAATCTTGAATTTATAAGTATTTAGTTTAACTAATTTGACACTAATTAATACAAAATAAAAATTTTCTTCTTAATAGGTCTAGCTTAGGTCTACAGAAAATCGTTTGAAGATTCACTGTACACGTTGTATCGTTCACGTTCATTAATTTGTGTAGATTCAAACACTCTTTAATTACCCTTGCTCGAAATCATAAATATTCATTTAGAGTCAAGTATGTATCAGAAAAACGTACCCATTATTTAATAACTAACTCTTGGTAATGATAATAATCATTTAAGATATTATTTTAATTCACATTACACTGCATTTTGATCGCACGAGTATTATGCTCAATTTCAGTTTCTTCAATTTCCTTTATCGACTAACCATCTTTAATCGGCTTATTAAAGAAAAAAAGTTCTGTTATTGGTCAATCCTAGTATTGTTTCTAAATATAGAGTTCCCTAAATTAGGAATTCTGGAGATCTTAAATTTTCCCAGTTCAAAGTTCTGTGGGTGAAAATCCTAAGCGACTAAATATTTTTGGCAATAACAGAAAATGAATAACAACGATATCGGTGTTAAATTTAGAAACGGTTTTCATAGGAAAACTAGACTGTTTATTATTTTCCCCTTTCCTGAAACACTGGAACGCAGCTTCACATCTCCTTATAGCATTCGGGATAGAAACAGGTAGTTGAATTACATTTTAAACTACAACATTTTTGAAGTGCACTAGGCCCAAATACACAACAGCATTTAATTGGATATAATTTAGAATTCTTAACACTCCTTTTACTAATCTGAGAGAGAGACTCTACCACCAGGTCTACCACACGGCCCTGTGTAGAAATAAACATGTTTCATTATTGCTAGTTTCAAGTTTTACTGTGGTGGTGCCGTATTTTGACCAAGCGATGAATGTAAAGACAATATATTTGTGTAAAAACTAAAATACAGCGTGGACCAAAATTCAGAGTTGGTTTCGTCAGGTAACTTTTTGGTTTGTTAGATTTTTTTCAGTGTTGAGGATACATTCTTAAAAGTGAGTCTTGGGAGATTCATCGTAGGTGATTTCTCATTGGATTAACGAATAGAAATAGAGGAATTTTATCATCAAAGCGGCTGGACCATCATTTTGACGCAAAGAGCTTACCACCGTCACTTGAATGTACTCACTTCTATTGGGAATATCTGGAGGATTATCCGATCATTTGAACAGCTCAAGGAGAATATCCCTTCAGAAATTCAATAGGTAGAGCCGCAAACATAAGCTAATGTTATGGACAATTCAATAGAAAGTATCCGACATAGGGAAATAGCAAATGGAATTGAATAGAAAGATATGCTCTTCTCTACCTAGTCAAACAAATATCCATACGTTCAGCATTCATTTTGTATCTAATGTTGAAATTAGTTCATTTATAAAAAGTTATTGACTCCTCAAACACTACTCTAAATTTTGGCAGATCCCATAGAATAAGTTTTCCATATCTAATCAAATAAATCTCAATAAGTTAAACATTCATTTTATCTAATTGGTTCATTCATAGAAAGTTATTGATTCCTCCAACACTGCTCTGAATTTTTACCCATCCGGTAGAATGATTTTTACACGTCGATTAAATTACTTATTTAACACTCGCGGTGGTTGGTTTGTCGATTCATCTCGTCATTAGCAAAACTGTTCAGATCTTGATGGATGAAATATCTCGTCCAAAGGGAAAATTGACTGGCCTGTTCTCTCGTCGAAACCCCCCAGTTGGAGGGTTAAGCTTATAACATTAATTACAATTTCGGGAATTAGTGAAAACGAAGACCTGATGAGAATAAAAATGACACATCGCTCTCCTAAATGTATCACATGACAAATTTATACCTTGATCTTACTACGCCGAACAGTTATTAGCCATCCTATTGCTTGGCTCGATGATGCATCTCGTCATTAGCAAAACTATCAAGCTCTTGATAGACGATATATCTCGTCCAAAGGAACAGAACTGACCAGTATTCTAATCTAAACACACACACAGCTTTGGATGTTTAAGCTTATAACATTAATTGCAATTTCGTGAGCAGAAGTTGAAACGAAACCCTTCTGGAAAATAAAGATGCACATAACTCTCCTAAATTCATCTCCTGACAACCTTATACCTTGACCTTAATACGCTTACAAATTAAAGAAAAGCTGATGACTAATGGCGCTATTAGGACTCGAAATGAGAGTAGGAGTTAAAAGGAGGACAAAAGGAGGTAGAGCTTCCTTCTAAGAGGTACGAATGGTTATAAAGTGTAGGAGATTTACAGAGTTTTCACTTGATGGCAAGTTCTAAAATCTCTCCATGTTTCTTTTGTAGGCTCCAGCATGCCGTCAGAGAGAGAAATTGTAGAAGTGCTTTCTGTTCTTATTTCCATTATGCATGCGCTTCCTCCCTGGTATTTGGCACATTTCCATTCCAAATGTATACCATTTTGTATGTTAAATTGTTGCTTAATACAAAAGTCATTTCGACTGGGGTGCCGAGCAGCGTGTGAGACATACATATTTATATGACAGCAGCTTCAACTTCTGGTAAAAAGAACTTGCGCTCTATGAAATGTTGGGTGGGTAATGGGAGCATAATTCACTGGGGAAATGTATCTGACAAACGCTTTCCACTTGAGCAACTGAGAGAAGTTTTGAAAGTAAACGGTGAAGCAGAATCACTAGCTATGTGAAAGAAAAACCTATTATGAAAAGCGGCAATTGTATGCTATCACGTACTTTTACAGCCAATTTATGTGCTACTTTTATTGGTCCCCATCTCTCTGGTTGAAAATGAACTAAATTTGACATGGTTTTAATGTAATTTTAAGTAACTAAAGGAATTAGAGTGGGAAAACTTGATTTATTTTGAATAAAAAATGTCGCAAAACAGAATTGTACGAAATTATATTGTTTTCTACTCTTGAGTCTAATTTTCACTAATAACTTCTAGTATGCATTTTCTGATTGCATTTGTTAAAATAATTGGTAAGAAGTTATCCGAAGAGCAGGTAGTACGAAAGCTGTAGTATAACGCCTATGATGTTTGTCTCAGCGAGTTAACTTATTAATAACAAAGGTGACCAAATATGGATCGACGAGACATTTCGTCATTAATAAGTAAATTGAGCAGCTTTTGATCTCTTCGTAAATCTTGATAACAATATAACTCGCCATAAAAATACTGACAATGCCTTGATAACAATATTGTGAAAATGTGTCGATCTTCATGGACGAGATATCTCATTGACAAAGATTGGAGAGTTAATAAGACAATACTTGTTCCATATTACATTTTTTTACAATTTCAAGGCAGTGCAATATTCTGACATTCAATCCCCCCATCTTGTGGTAAGTCTTCTGGATCGAAAGGTTCCAGTTTCGAATACGAGATAAGCCACGATTTTGTGACCCTCTGGAATAAATGTGTGATATCTCTATAAAAGTATTGTGACTGAAATGTGTGGTTTGTATTAGGGATGCGACATCGATGTCAATGTTTTCAAAACATCGATGTTTTTTAAAAAACATCGATGTTTTTAACATCGATGTATTGGAGTCGATGTTTTTGTAACATCGATGTTTTTACTTGTCGATGTTTTGACGTTGTCAATGTTTTATTTTTAAATGAAAAAAAGTATCGTTCTAAAAATTTTAAAATTAACAAAGTAGCATAATTTTCATAATCAGCATATTGATCATACTTATAGACCAAAGTGGCCAAGTGTAACGGGCCTGAAAAGTAGGGATGCGACATAGATGTCGATGTTTTCAAAACATTGATGTTTTATAAAAACATCGATGCACTGGAGCAGATGTCACATTACTACTTGCTAAATCAGTTTTAAGAACTGGGGGGAAAAAGTTTAAATACACTGAATTTTAAAAACATCGATGGTTTGGGTTCGATGCATTATCAACATCTATGTTTTAATTTTAAACATATATGTTTCAAAACATCGATGTTTTGCTGTCGATGTCGCATCACTAGGTGTTAAACCATTTTTAAGAAATGGGGAAAAAGTTTAAACACACTGAATTTTAAAAACATCGATAGTCTTAGTGCGATGTATTATCAACATCGATGTTTTAATTTTGAACATCCAAGCTTCAAAACAAGTTGTAAACCAGTTTTAAGAAATGGGGTGAAAAGTTTAAATTCACTTAAATTTAAAAACATCGATAGTTTGTTGTCGATGTTGCATGACTAGTTGCGAAACCAGTTTTAAGAAATGGGGGGGGGGAGGTTAAATACATTGAATTTTAAAAACATCGATGTTTTGCTGTCGATGTCCCATCCCTAGTTTGTATGTGAAGAGTAACGTGAACATTTTTATATAGTATATATAGTAGCAGGCAGTATAACGAAAAGTGGTTAGTACTTTGGCATGTCGTGCCATACTGATTCCGGGAGTAGAAAGTGCTCAAAACTGAGACGTACGTCGCAGAACAAACGAAGTCTTTAAATAACAATTATTCCTTGGTTTTATCAAAATTTTGGCCGATTTTTTATCATCATAAGTTACGATGTTCTGCAGTGCAAAGCGCGCTCCTTGCTACACCCTTTTATTATTCTCTAACTACGGAACAACCTCCCTAAACCGACAAAATAACCATAAACAATTTACAAATAACACATCTTCTATGTCAATGACAAAATATTTAACTTCAAAAGTTATAGACAGAATTGCAAATTCTGAAAGTGTCTTGGTCTTAAACAAGTAAATTATTTAATTTTGATGAGTTTTTTATTATAAGTATGAATTACGTATGAGCCGATAATTAAGTTTTACTTCTGCTTTTTATTTGACTGCAGTTTTCGAAATTCGGACAAATTGCCAGCAGAACAATTGCAATTGCTTTGAGATATGTTGCAGAACACTGAATATAATTCTGCACATGGGGCTGTCAGTATCCTACCATTCAATACCTTCCATTTAGAAGTAAGTATTCTGGATCGAAATGTTTCAGGTTCGAATACGTGATAAGCCACGATTGTTTGACCCTCTTGAATAAATATGTGACATCGCTATAAAAGGATTGTTCCTGAATTGTGTGGTATGAATGTGAGAAGAAACGTAAACCCACGCAGAATAGCGTAAAGTGGTTTATAATTTGGCCATGTGCCGTACTGATTAATGTTCACTCGGCCGGACATGCGTGGTATGGTAAACGTATATGCTTGGAAGCTTGCACACATGAGTATTCTAGATTCGGTATAGTGGTTCACCATAACATATTATTTTACGCACAATCGTATATATAATGATATCAAATACTCCAAATAAATTGAGCCGACGAACCGGTCTGATGGATAAGGTGTTAACCTCTAGATCGGAAGGTTGCTAGTTCGAATCCGGGTCAGTGCGTGTATATATTTGTAAGCGTATGGTAAAGAAGCGGCTGGTGCACCTTAAATCTGTCATAGCTGCAAGTCCTCACGTTGAAATGGAGTGGAAGTTTGGAGAGTGATGTGTCAGCTCAAGTGTAATCTCCTAATCTGACCGTGGTTCAAAATTGCATGCTGTTGTCCTAGGATATTTCACTAAGGGGATTGATACCGGACCGTCGTCAACAACCCGTTGTGTTGCTATAGCACAACGTTAATTAAGATTATTAAAAATAAATTGAAATTTTATTAGCAGATGTTACAATATAATTAGCTAACTTGTATATACAAGTAGTGGTCCGAGGCCGATGGTTGTTGATGAACTCCGTCGTGAAAGTTTAGTAAAAAAAAACTCAAAAGACACAGAGTCAAAATTCTGTATTTGGAGTATATTTTACTAAATTTAATCGATCGTCACGTAAGTTACATGTAGTATAAAGTAGCAATTACATTTGGATAGGCATTCAAAATTGTAACTTTCCTCCCACCGCTGTATAAAATCTTTACTTGATCTCTTCTGTTCTAAAGATGGATTTTATCTTTTAGTTGTCTTGGTAACTATAACTATTTATTGCTCTGACTTTTTTTTATTGGCTTTTGCCGCACTTCCTCGGCTTGAAATCTTGTGGACGTTTCTTTTAATTGAAAAAGCTTTGTTCTTAGGTTGCCAGCTTGGCGTTTTCTATGTAGGGTTGCCAACTTGGCGTTTCACTTCTTGTAAGATGCGAGATGGCGAACCTTACATGTCCCTCCGGGGAAGCACATCCATCACTTAAGTCATAAGTGATGATGCTGCTGCCAATCGCCATCTAGAATCATAACTAAAAGTCATAATTAATTAGCTGGTCTTCATTACGATATCCAGTCCTTCGAGAGAAGCGTGAGAGCTCAAAAAAAAATATCTACACTAACATTCATGAACTCCCACATAAAATACATAATACAAGACACAAGAACGTTATCAAAATTATCTAAATCAGATTACAGTTTTGAGAAGAAAAAAATATATATACATATTTATATGAACTGAATAAAAACTAGGGTTCATCAATTTTGATGCGCGATAAGGCATCTGCATTGCCATGCTTACTACCCTTTCTGTACAATATATTCATGTTATATCTTTGCAATGCCAAAGCCCAACGTGCAAGTTTTGCACCCTGTGGCATTCCCTGGGTCAAATAAGTAAGGGGGTTATGATCGGAGACAATTTGGACTTGCGCTCCAAATATCCAAGTGTCAAATTTTTTCAACGCACTTAGAACAGCATACGCCTCCCGTTCGATAGTAGCCCAACGAGTTTGGCATGGGGTGAGTTTTCTACTGTAAAAGGCGATAGGACGTTCTTTTCCGTCTTCGTCTTGCTGAGCTAGACACGCTCCAATCGCTGTTGCAGAAGCATCGGTGTACAACTGGTATGGCTGATCTAACACTGGAGTATATAAGAATGGAATTTCCGTCAGCCTTTGCTTCAATTGTTGGAAGCTTGCTTCCTCTTCATCACTCCAAGGTATTTTGTTGGGCACCCTTTTCTTTGTTAAGTTTGTTAAGGGTAAAACCAAGGACGAGAAATCCTGAATGTACTCCCGATAGTAGCTTGCCAGACCAATTATGCCTCTTAACTCTTTCTTAGTAGTTGGACGTGCTAAGTTCTGCATGGCTTCGATTTTCTGGGGATCTGGTGCATGTCTTCCGGAACCTACAATGTGTCCCAGGAACCTCACTTGTTTTTTACCGAACTCGCACTTTTTAAGATTGACTGTTAATCCAACGGTCTGTAGAGTTCTCAGCACGTCTCTGATGTGACGCAAGTGATTCTCCCACGAGCTGGAAAAAATGGCCAGATCGTCGATATACGCACGGCAGTACTTTCTGTGTGTCTTAAGTACTTTGTCTATGGACTTTTGGAACGTACTTCCAGCATTTTTAAGTCCAAATGGTAAAACGTTCCATTGAAAATGACCAGAGTGTGTCACAAATGCCGAATATGGTTTAGCTTCTTCTTCTAAAGGGATTTGCCAATAACCCTTTGTCAAATCTAGAACGCTGATGAAAGGAGCACTACCAATTTCAAATAGTAACTCGGTGGCCTGTTGCATTGGATAAGCATCCGGGACAGTAAAACTGTTCAAAACTCGAAAGTCGACGCAAAGTCTTATACTTCCGTCCTTTTTGGCCACACAGACGACTGGGTGTGCCCACTCACTGTCACTCTCTTCAATCAGTCCTTGTTCAAGTAACTCTTGGATTTGGCGATCCACCTCGGTTTGTAAGGCGATGGGAACCCGATAGGGATGCATTTTCTTTGGCACACAATCTTTAGTTAGTTTGATTGAATGTCCATCAACTCTGGCTCGGCCAGGTCGTGCACTGAAAATTTCTCGAAACCCTTCCAAGGTCTGAACTAATTGGTGTCGCTGTTCTTCGCACAACGCCTCTGTAGTCTGGAACACATGACCCTTAATATCGTCGGCAGATTGACTCTTATTTCGAGTAGGGGCATAAAAGATTTCCCCAAAGTCCTGATCTTGTTCGAAAATCAACCCCACCTGTTCAACTCGGGCTATATAAGGTCGTAGTTTGTTGAAATGCAGCTCTTTTCGGCTTTTATCCTCCATCTCGACCAACGCAGAATGAGGTCGAGTTAACTGGATAATAGTTGCAGGTCCTGACCAGTTCTTCAGAAGTTTGTGACTAGAAGATGGAATAAGGATCAGTACCTTATCACCAACCTTGAAAGTCTTTTCTCTCGCTCTCAGATTATATTTAGATGTGTAATAGCCTTGTGCCTTTTCGGCATTCCCTGCGGCAATCTCGTGTGCCGTTTTCATCCTTTGACGAAGGTCTTCTAAGTATTTTTCAACAGAAGGAGATGCTCCTGTTGGAATTTCGGTTTCTCCTAACCAACTCTCCTTAATTAATTTTAATGGACCTGGAGGTAACCTTCCATATACCAACTGAAATGGCGATACTCCCGTGGTACTGTGAGGTACTTCTCTGTATGCGAATAGTAAGAAAGGGAGATGAATATCCCATTGTCGACCATTTTCTTGTATGTTCTTACTGAGCATATCCTTCAGGGTTTTGTTCCATCTCTCCACGGCTCCCATGCTTTCTGGATGCCCCGGAGTTGAAAATCTTGGTGACACCCCGATGACTTGCATGAAGCCCTTGGTGAGCTGTGCTGTGAAATTTGTCCCTTGATCGGTACAGATAGTTTTAGGAAACCCCGTCTGGGAGAAAATCTTCATCAGGACGTCGCAAGTTGTTTTCGCAGTAATGTTCTTGACTGGTATAGCTTCCGCCCATCTCGTGCACAAATCCACAGCACAAACGATAAACTTGTGCCCTCTTGAGGATGGTGGCTCTAGGGGACCAATACAATCTACACTCCACACTTCAAAAGGATTTTCAGGTCTCACAATAGGTTGGATAGGAATTCTGTCATTGTAAGTGGTACCTCTACGTAGCTGGCAGACCTTGCAGCTTTCACAAAAATGCTTGACATCAATCTTGATATTCGGCCAGTAAAAGGAATACTTTATCCGTTGTTTGGTTTTCTGTTCTCCTAAATGACCGGCCAATGGAATTTCGTGTGCCATTTTTAGGACATAGGGCCTTTTAAATTTAGGCAAAACTACCTGCTGAATTTTCTCTCCTCCTACGATTTCTGAGTGTACCAATAACCCATCTTGCACTTCGAATGCATTTCTTCTATTTCTTGCTAATTCCCAAATATCCTTTAAACTTTCATCTTCCAATTGAAATTGCACGAACTCGTTCCGTTTCTCATTAACCCCAGGGTGATTTGCGGTGTCACTACGGGCCAAGGTAAGTTCGTTTAAGGACGAAACTGAATAAATTTCTCCAACTCGAGAAACCCCTTCTTGGCTAATAATATTGCCATAAAGTTCCACCTTCGAGTTTAAAGCGTCATACGTTGAAACGCTTACGAGCATGTCGCTTACTAATTTTTCAGACACTGCACATGTCACTGGGATTTCTCCGTGTCGTCCGTCATTGATTTTCACATGGATTATCTTGAGAGGTGCCATTTCTGTCTCACCAAATGCGGATACAATTTTAATTTTTCCTTCCCCTTCATTTTGAGAATCCTCAATCAGATCAGCCCGGATGACTGAAATCTGCGCTCCAGAGTCGATAATACCGTCGAAGATATTATTACCGCTTTTTAAACTCACTATCTTGAGTTCATCAATACCTCTTTGGTATTCTACAGGCTTTGTGACTGGAACGGTCACTTTTGCCGTCAACATCGATGGAGGCTCCACCATGTCTTCCCTTGCACATGATGTTGTAGCGTCTTGGGCTCCAATATTGCTCACAACTGCTGAAGTTTGTCTTCTTCCTAGCTTAGGACATGCGTTTCTAAGATGCTGAAATGATCCGCAAGAATAACACTGAATCTTCTTCTTCCTTCCCGCTTCATTTTTCGGACTCGTATTACGTTGATGAGTACTCCTCTCGTGAAACTGTCCATATCTAGCAGGAAAATCGAAGTTCCTTTCTTGAAAGCGTCTTCTTTCTTGAAAATGTGAATTTCTTTCCTTATTTACTATATTTTCAGGTGAATGGAATTTCTTCTTGAACCCTCGAACACTTTCGTATTTGTCAAGGAGTTCCGCTAGAGTAGTAGGAGATTTTATTGTGCTCCACTCACATCGACAAAATGCTCTCGCATTTCCGGAGGTACCTTACGTTTGAATTGATCCGTAATTACCAGATGCTTTAACGTTTCGAAATCCGCAACCTCAAGACCTTGAATCCATTCTTCAAAATAATTTGTCAATTCAAAGGCAAAATCCTTCCACGATTTATCTTCAGTCCGCTTGAGCTGGACAAATTTCAATCGGAAGGTTTCTGGGCTTAGTTTAACCCTTTTTAGCAATAACCCTTTCACGTGGCTGTAGTCATATGCGACAGCCGCTTCTTCTCTAGCAATTAACTGAGTAATGTCATAGGGTAATAAACCCAAAAGCTGTGACACCCAGTCCTCCCTTTTTATGTGAGCATGTTCTGCCTGCCTCTCGAAAAGAACCAGATATAGACTGATGTCTCCTTCTTTAGGATCGAACTTCTGCATCACTCTTTGTAGATCGTATATGTGCTTAGAGTTGCTCGAATTCCCTTCATTTGATGTTTCTGTATTGTGACGGCCTTCCATTTCGAGCCTTAGCTTTTCTAACTCGAAAACAGAACGTTTCTCGAGTTCCATCACAAAACGTCTTTCTTCAGACTCAGCAGCGAGGCGCTTTTCCTCACTTTCAGCCAAGAAACGCCTTTCCTCGGCATTTTTCCGATCTGTTATGATACTGTTTAAAAGATTTTCGGTAAACTCCTGTTCATATTCTTCGCTGTTCAATATTGAGTTCTTTAAATCGATGATTTTGTGTTGCGGCAACACATCTAACCCCAATTCATCTGCCAACACCTTCAAATCCTCCTTCCTTGCTTTCGCGAGATACGCCATCCCAAACAAATTTAACTCAGGAATTAAATTTACGCCACAGAATGCAGAAATAAAAAAAATAAAAAGGTTGGAAACCTCACTCTAAATAGTCTAAAATTATGATTTATATTAACTTTACGCCTTAGCGACAAGCATTCCCAGAAATCCCCGTTTTCCAAAACGAAATAGTTATTCTCTAACCCAATAACACAAAAAGTATCTAGTTCTGATGAACTGTTTCACAATTAACCATTAATCTAATTAACACATGGTGTGCTAAATAAAATTTGCACTGTGGTGCACATAACACGTAAGTGTTCTAAACAAAATGAATAGCATTAGCTTTCAACAAAGTCTACTTTCGCTCCGTAATTGTGTGGGAGTTGCATGAATTAAAAAAATAAAAACTCAGGATGAGCTCTCACCTTCATTTCCAGGGTTCGAAGATCCTACCGACTGCGCCAGTAGTGGTCCGAGGCCGATGGTTGTTGATGAACTCCGTCGTGAAAGTTTAGTAAAAAAAAACTCAAAAGACACAGAGTCAAAATTCTGTATTTGGAGTATATTTTACTAAATTTAATCGATCGTCACGTAAGTTACATGTAGTATAAAGTAGCAATTACATTTGGATAGGCATTCAAAATTGTAACTTTCCTCCCACCGCTGTATAAAATCTTTACTTGATCTCTTCTGTTCTAAAGATGGATTTTATCTTTTAGTTGTCTTGGTAACTATAACTATTTATTGCTCTGACTTTTTTTTATTGGCTTTTGCCGCACTTCCTCGGCTTGAAATCTTGTGGACGTTTCTTTTAATTGAAAAAGCTTTGTTCTTAGGTTGCCAGCTTGGCGTTTTCTATGTAGGGTTGCCAACTTGGCGTTTCACTTCTTGTAAGATGCGAGATGGCGAACCTTACAATACAGTTTTGCCTACCACCAAAACAAAGTGAGTGGCAATAAGATTCAATATTGTTCTGGTAGCATGCAAAAGTTTTATCACTCTTTAGTGCAAAATACATTATGAACAGTTTGAAATAACAAGGAATTATGGTCGTACAAGAAATACTAAAATAAATTCGGATTTTTTCATTCAAATATGTATATAACCTTTTAACATTCGCATAAATCTGAAATTTAAAAATTATAGTGCCATTTTTTATTTGACTTTTTACTTGCGAATAACATTAATAAAAAGAGATATTTCATATAAAAACGTGAGCAATATTCGAAATGAGAAACAATGAGTAAAGGTCACAAAATATTTAGTTCAATTGAAATTGCTTTCGAGACTTGCAAAAATATACAAATATATTATACGTGTTTCAATGTCAGTGGATTTTTACAAAACGGCATGTAATGAGATTCAGTTAGTTAGCGTTTGCTTTCACGAAACACTTTTTTCAAATACATAAAATTATTCTTTTGAACATAATACATAAAAATAAAATCAATGGAATTTGACGTAAAAAATGTTTATTTCATGTCAACACGAGGTACTTAAAATTCTAGGAAAAGCGCCAGAAATAAAAGGTATAAGTTGTGAAATAATTTATTATTCTCATTTCATTTTTGGAAAGATAAACGTGAAAAATCCTTTTCTTATCAACAGAACTAAAATTAATACATGAAAGCTAAATGATTATTTATTTTAAAGGAACAGGTTTATTTATACTGTGTAACAAAAAATCGACGCACCAAGACGTTCGATTGCGATAAAAATAGGTGGATGTGAAGAACGTACATAAAAAAAAGAAACTATTCAAATTTCAGAACAAATGAATGATTTATTTCAGATCTTGACCTTTACAAAATGAGGACGTCAATAAGTCGTTGGTCCACCTCTGACCTGAATGCAAGCTGACACCCGGGGTGGCATAGACTGAAAAAGTTCCTGGATGGTGTCCCGCGGAATTTCTTGCCAAATTGTCTCCAACTGCCAGGCTAAATGGTCAAAAATCTGGGATGGTAGTAATCGCCTTCCCATAACGTACCAAATGTGCTCTATTGGAGAGAAATCAGGAGACCTAGCTGGCCAATGAAGTAATGGGAAAGCTTGAAGACAATTCATAGCAGCACGTGCCGCGTGCGTGCGGGCATTATCTTGATGAAAAGTATGTCTGGGGTGTCGCAAAATGAATGGTAACACCATCGGTGGTAGAATGTCGTCTACGTACCGCTGTGCTGTAAATATGCCAGAAATGACTACCAATGAAGTCTGGCTACCAAAGACCATAACACCCTGTTTTTGGCAGGTGTGGTGTTTGATAGTAAGGGCCGGATCCCCACGCTTTCCAGGACGTCTTTGTTGAAAACGACACAGTTGGAAACGAGACTCGTCACTACAGACTATACGTCCCCAGACAGAGCAGTGCCAAGTTGATCGAGCCCGGCACCACTGTAATTCTGCTTATTATTGTAGCGTCAAATTTTTGTTATAGAGTGTATGTGCGTCTTGGTATATGAAATGAAGAATTTCACGTATTCGCAAAAGATGTATGTCCTCTGTGTTTACAGAGTTTATGCAACATGGTTTAGTTTAATTCAATACATTTTTGTTCATTGTTTATTTCCTTTTTACTCATTTTTTTGTACATGTGATTATGCGTTATTAGGTCAATGTCCTCTTTTAAATACTATCTTTTCTGCTGAACATTTGGAAAAAATATATGAACTATAAAATAATAGCTAGTGTTGCACCTAATTCTTTTTATTCTATATGCGAACGTTATATTTTCACACCTATAATTTTTAAATTTCACCAAATTTGAAGCTGAGTGTATAATTTAAAAATTTTTAAAGGTAGTTCAGATCATATTTGGTCGCTTAACAAGGAACTGAAATTTTAAAACTATTTATTAAAAATGTAATACAAAATAATAAATCGCATTACACACTAGAATGATCAATGATATCATTGATATGAAATCAGTCAGTATAATCAAAAGTAATTGTAAATAATTGGATAAAAATAATCACAAATAAATAGATAAAAAATAATTACAAATAATTGGATCAAAAATAATCACAAATGTAGGTAGGTAGGTATATAATTAACGGCGTACTGGAGCAACACAACAGGCTTTTAACGACGGACCGGGATCAATCCCTTAAGGGAAAGAACCGAAGGCAACACCACGTAATCTTGATCCACGGTCAGATGACGAGGCAACACCTGAGCTGGCACCCCAGTCTCAAAACTTCCACAGCACGCCAACCTGAGTACATTTGAGGGCACGACAGATTTTACGTGCACAAGCCCCATTCTGCACGACGGTGCTTTTTGGATTCTAACTTGCAACCCTCCGATTGCTAAACTGATACTCTTCCAAACGGACCACCTCCACCCTAATCATACATAATAATTAGAAATATTTGCCTCGCGTACAACTAATTTGTCTATACGATTCTATAATTATGTCAACAGTATCCTCCTCCTCCCCCTAACTAATTACCAAACTTGAGCGAGAGAGCCTTGAGTGGCACATTTACGACTTACGCTTTACTTTCATAGCATTGTGTGGCGAGAGACCTTCTGCCTTTTCCCCAAAGCGTTCACACTTCAGGGTCGACATGGTAGGGTACCCAACCAACGGAGGGATCCTCTAGATCAGTGCTCCCCAACCTTTTTATCGCCACGGACCGGATCAACGTTTGATAATTTTAACGCGGACCGCTGGGGGGGGGGGGACTTTGATTGTTTATATTTTAAATTGTTTTTATTTAATAATTTTAATTTAATTGTATTTAAACATGCCTTTAAAGTAAAATACAGTACACCAAAAATGAATATAAAGTGATTTTGTTTCTTTGCAACGAGACGATTTCATCAGGGGGTAATAGGAGACAATAACATCCGAAGTGTGTTGCTTATGTCCAGTTTATTCCTTTGTTTTGTTTTGGTTGCTGTCACTGCAGAAAACCCCAGTTCACTCAGATAGGTTGTCGAAAATGGCAATAGGGATTTGAATGCTGTGGTGGAAATCTCAGGGTATTCCGCCATGACTTTAATCCAGAACACCGGCAGAGTTGTCGTCTCGAACGTAGTTTCAACGCCGCCTTCATTTGCAATCTCCAGCAGTTGATCTTCTTGCACAGACATGCTAAATTCACCTGATTTGTTGACAAATGGGTCGCGGATCTATTCCTTACTAGTTAGTGGGTCTTTCGTGGTTGGGAAGTAGCGCTCGAACTCTTTTAAAAGCAAAGACAGGTGATCGTGCACCAACTGGGAGAATGAATGTTTAGGCTCAGTCTCGCCTAAAATAATCTCTAATGTCTGAAACATGTCCAAAATGCCTCTGTTCACACGCCGTCCCCACAACTTCAGTTTGGCTTTAAATGCAGCTACGTTGTCTATCGACTTGAAAACAGTTGTCACATTTGTCAAAATTGGAAATTAGAGACATACAGAATTCAGAAATCATAATTGAAGCTCTAGTAACAAAACAAATTTCAAGTTCTGATTTACCGCCTCCTAATTTGAGTTGACATTTTATAGATAAGAACAGCACAAACCCAAGAGAAATACACCACAGTAAATAGAATGGAAATAATTTAATGTTCCTTTGGCGGCCCGGTACCATTTGATTCACGGACCGGTACCGGTCCGCGGCCCGGGGGTTGGAGACCACTGCTCTAGATGGTTATTCGCTGACAGCTCGTAAATGGTGATCGATGCAAGGGGTCACTTAAAATTTGCATAACATTCACCGTATACAGACCTATACTATGTCGCTGGTGTAAACGAAATTGTAGTGGTAACATTTGTATACCTGCCTCATCGTAAAGGTTACAAAATCAATGAGGATACCTTATTGTCCGGGCACAGGCGTACCATTTTGGAAAGTTATTTAAACGAGGCTCATTTTGGTGTCAGTTGTTATCTTCATATCCCTCAACTGGAAACCAAACGTCAGCTGGCACGCCCGCGGTGGGAGGTGGTTGTGGGAGGATTCGATTGTTCGTGAAAATACATTTTCAAAAAGTGATTTCAACAAAGCTGAGACTTTTTCTATAGTTAGTTAACATGATTAAATGACAAAAAGAAACAGTCAGCTGCATGACAGAGGGTGGAAATATAATCCGCTGATGCGATAAGTATACCGCACGTTAAAATAAGTGCGAGCACCACGCGGCAACTTTATTGTTTAAGCTGACGTATCTTCCTCGATACTCTGACAACTAACTCTTTTTCGTAAAAGACATTTATACTTTTAGAATATGTCAAAATTTCTATTTGGTTGAAATCAATTTAATATTTTTATAAAGTGTAAATATGAGCGTGAATGCGCTTATATTTCATTACATTTTTTATAAGTCACGGTTTTTGTTTATTTCAAACTAAATAAACAAATTTAAAAATTCATCATTTTTATTTATTAACGTGAAAATCACTCATCATTAAAATCTAGAGTGCTATCGGTATTATAAGTCGTATTCTTCTCCTGACCTCTCGTCAGATATTTCCTCAATATTATTTTCTCATGTGAGATCACTATCGTCAAATTCTTCAGTTTTTTTTATTTTTCAATGCTATTTAAAAATGTAAATGAATAAGTTATTGATTAATTTGTAAAATAAATCGAAAGAAACGAAGTCATCAAACCATTTGAAGATATATTGACTATTATCTTCTTTCCATCCATATTGAGTGGGTCAAAGTCCAGTCAGATTTAGAGAATGTGTGGGACTCCAGAGAGTAGCTATGTATGATGAACATTATAAATGCAGGTGTAGTTCCGCATTTGTAAGGAGATAGAATCGTACCATCAACTATTGTTTTAAACTGTAGTATATCTTTCTCTTGATCAATTTTGTATGTCTCTCTTCAAAAATGTGGCTACTCCGGCGTTATTGGTAACTGCGATATCGCTGAAAGTATGCGTATATGACTGGATTTATCATTAAGAGGAATATGGTTTAGTTTTTCCTTTCTTTAAGAAGGAAGGATTAACATCGTAACCTGTAAGATTATGGTAGTCTGGTAACGCACTGCATATATCTTTTCCTAAAGCTTGATATAATTTACTCATATTTAGGCCAAAAAAAATGTTTCCCGAAATCCGACCGACCCTGAAATTACAATACAAAAATTATAACCCTAAAATTTTTTAAATATTTTTTTTTATTTAATTTAATTTAAAAAAACACGTTCGTTAAAACGATTAACATTATATGTCATAAATGAACTCTTCAGGGGTAAATATGAATAAGCAGTTAAATCTGAAGAAAAATTATAAATACCCACTAAAATGCCCCCAATTTGAGTAAATACCTGAGTATATATACCCAGTATATTGACCCGCATAAATAAATATACACAGGTATTTTACATCACTGATCACACCTCTCAAAAAAATTTAAATCTAACATTAATAATCAGATAATATTTCCTTTTGCGTATTTGCTAAAAATGTTTAGCAAAAAAAAAAAATTTCCTAATATGTTTGTTTATGTTACAGGAAACAAACTTTTTTTGCCTTATGTATCTCATATTATAACCGGTACCAAACGGCATCGTTATTTTCAAGTTTCTGTGTACACAATTCATATTTCTAAGCATAATTATTATAATAGATTATTATTATAATATCAGTATCAGAGCATCTTATCGTTACGTAGGCCTAGCATTTAATTTACAAACAGGAAATACGATTTTCGTATCGGCTTCTTCGTGATTTGGACACTTTAAATCGTTTTCCACACTCTTTATAACGACATATCATGATTAACTTCACAGTTATAACAATAATTATAATTCTGTGCTCAGATGGCAAAATGTTAAAGGTCACTTTTTTTAATTTTTCGTGACTGCAATTTTACGATTCAAAATTCAACAAGTGGTTCTGGGTTTTTTGACTTATTACACTTTTCCACCTTTGTTTTCTCATAAACTGAAAGAAAAAAAAAACTTACGACATTTTGCTACCTTCTAAACATTAACAAACCAGACTCTTGGATGGGACTTTCTCCATTTTTTTGGGAAAAGTGGCTTATAACATTTTGCCATCTGAGCACAGAATTAATGTATAATGTTTTCCCTTCTAAATATGGAGTCATGTCATTATTTTTCCAATCTTCTATAATGAATTTGACGAGCGCTTTTTTTGAAATTAATATTTTAAACTCATGTGGAAAATTTTATGTACGAAGTTGATCACGTCCATGTATTCTGTTTGTCTGACTTCACTGCCAATTTCTCTATGAATGCTCATAATCTTTGATTAAAGGCGACAAATAGCGATCAAATGCTGCTATGATTGTATGCGCATTATTTGAAGTGAACATCTGAATAAGTTTCTATGAAATATTTCCAAAAGTTAGTGGTACCTCTCTCATTGAATGAATCGTAAAAAAAAACGAATATATTCTTTCACACCAACTGCTGTTCTTTTGTCACGCGCTTCACTTGAGAAGTGCAGGTGCTATTAGTCTAGATGATCCCTGATTGTTTATCGGTTGGGTTACTTGTGAACTGTGGTGTGACAACGGTTTTTCAATAATTTACGCATATAAAGACTAATTAATAAAAGTGAGTTGTCTGAGTATCGGGGGAAGGTACGCCAGCTGAAACAATAACGTTACCGCGTCACTCATGTTCGCCGTCAGTAGTTGGGAGGGTGACCTCCCTTCTCGTTTTGCAACCTGTGCGTTCACAGTTAATTCAGTATCTAAGTTTTATTTCTGCACCCTAGATCGAAATTTTTTTATTGCAATTCACCCACCCTTATGCTATTAGTCTTTACTTTAAGTTTTTAATTCTTTTTATCATGTGGAAATGAGCTGAGTTGCAGCGACTGCTCTGAAACTGATATCCCAGTTCAGTCCAGTCCAACGTTACCGCGCGGTGCTCGAAGTCATTTCAACGCATTTTATCGCATCAGCGGACAATATTTCAACTCTCTACCATACAGCTGACTGTTTCTTTTTGTCATTTTATCATGTTTACTAACTATAGAAAAAGTCTCAGCCTTGTTGAAATAATTTTTTTAAATTTATTTTCATCAACAATCGAACCCTCCCACAACTACCTTCGCCGTGTGAGTGTCAAATGACGACCAGTTTCCAGTTGAAGGATATAAGGTAACAACTGACACAAAAATAAGCCTTGTTGAAATGACTTTCCAAAACATTACGCGGGCGCCCGGACTAGTGTAGTGAGTGTGTCTGTGTGATCAAGTGAACAAAGTGTTTGCTTCAAATATTTTTACGGAACGATTCTTTTTTGCAACTTCCTGATTGTATTCCTGATCCTCAATGCCCTACCTTTCTTGTTGCTCGGCATCGCACTTCCTCTAAAAAAAAAGATTACCGACCGCTTTAGGAAACTGTTTTCACTTAACACCGATTTTTCTTTGTCTTTCCGTTAAATGACGAAGATTATGATGAAGGATGCTGATCAGATGAAGTGTTTTTCTGTTATATTTATAAATATGTGATTCTCTAAAACACCCTAGCCCTCCAATGTTATATAGATATATAGATCAAGATTATGTAAATTTTGCTAAGGACGAAATATATCGACCAATCTATTCATTTTCTAGATCTGGCACTACAAATCCCAAACAAACCAATCATCCAAACTCGATCCACACAAAACCCTTAATATAGAGGAATAGTTCATGTTAAATATGTCGTGGCCTCAAATGTCCTCACGTTAGGGTGATGTGAATTGTCATTATATTATTATTTATAATTTATCATTATATTATTATTTATAATTTATCATTATATCCTTATTTATAATTTATTATTATATCCTTATTTATAATTTATCATTACATTATTATTTATAAATTATAATTATATTATTATTTATAAATTATAATTATATTATTATTTATAAATTATCATTAAATTATTTTTTATAAATTATCATTCAATAAGTATTTGTAACAAAAGATTATACCCCCTATGCTAATAATTGCCATTATACTAAATGTGAGACTACTTCTAATGCTTTTCAACAATTATGTTTTATTAGTGAGTGAAAATACTACATCCGTTCTGAAAACATGCTTCTTGTAGATTTATGAGAGTTCTGCAATTTAAACACAAACAAATACATCAAAAGACAGTAAAAAACACGTCCGATAAAAGAACAAATTAAATTTCTTGCTTTCTATCGTTCTTTATCTTTCTGACAGTATATTATTCGTGTGAAACAGTTGGGGGTCACACTTTAAGAACCAGATCCTGGTTACGCTTGTATTTGTACGCATGTTTGTTCAGTTACGCAAATAAACTAAAAAATATTTAAGATCAATTCCTGAGCGACGTATTGAATTTGATTCGAGTAACGTACCAAGCCATGTCTCTTTCGGAATAAAACATAAAGTACTATTCCAAAACACACTAGAAACCTCTATATTAACAACCAAAAATAGTTTATGCTTATAATACTGTGCATCAATACTGCCCAATAAATAGTATGAGTGTTTCTAGCTTATTAAAAAACAATGTACAAATTTGTGGTGTTTAAATGGAAAATTGTTTACTCTTATTCAATACTTATTAAAAAAATTAAATATTTATTTTACAAACACACACACGGATAAAAGATCATGAAATAATAGAAGGAAATAGAAAAAAATTATTAGCAGAAAGCTTTACTTATATTGTTTTCACTTGTATACGTATTATTTCTGTCATCATCCAAGCTTTTTAATTAGAATGGGAATTAAACTATAATACAAAAACGCAATTCCCGAGTCAAACTAAGAGGATTATTTTTCATTGTACTTTTTGTAATTTTCGTCCTTTGTTTACCTATGTCTAAAAATAAATATTTTAGTGAAAATCCAGATTTATTTGTGAGCATTTCATTCTCTCCCGTTATGTAAATTAAAAATTTGGAGCACAACAATACATTAAATAAAAAATTTAAACGTTTCAAAATACATCGTATTATTAAGTTGTAGAAAACCTCACATATTCATATAAATTTTATTGAAATTGGGACAAATATCTACAAATAATCGTAACAGTTCACAAAAAAGTAGAACATTTTTTTCACTAGATGCTAAGAGTGGATTTTTTAAATCTTACAAAATTCAAAAGTTAACCTACACTAAATATCGTCAAAAGATTAAATAATTTTTTATAAACTTCATTAGAATATGTATGAAATTCCACATAAAAACTTAAATGTTTACGCCATTTAAATATTCATGAAGTTATTCCTAGAATTAAAAAAAAACTTTTATCTTCGTACGTGAGGAAACAAAATAAAATTTTACATTTGAAGGAAGATGATGGAATAACCGAAAACTATTTTTTGAACAAATAAACAAGAAGCGCCTGAAAATAAATTATGAGCTCCATTCATCTATATTTAGATGGGATATCATCCTTTATTATGTTACTCAATATTCCCTTTACTTTTTCGGTTTGTCATCTTCCGCGGTAAGCGTTATCAGGTCTAATCTGCAAAGCTGAAAAAAAAAAAAAAGCAAATGTGATAAATGGAATCTGTATTTAAATTCGAACCGTTGGAAGAAACTCAGAAAAAAGCACCGATTTTCTTCTTAAATACACGTTTCCCAAAACGGGTGATTTTTTCCCCGCCTCAAAATACTTGGAATTTGCATAGTGAGTGGAAAAAACTTACAACATCCCCCAGCTTGGAGAGGGGGCATTCATCTTATTTAGACCAACCTCAAAAACAAAACAAAGGAAAAAAGTAGATTCGGAGAACCTAAATTTGACGCTGGCTAGATAAATCCCCCGAGTTTCGTTTATTTATTTTTTCCGTGTTCCACTGTAGCCAACTTTGTTTTTCTTTAACTTTCGTGAACGTGTTTTTTCCCGTGCTCTTTATTCGGCATTAGCGAAATTTGGGGCTTCTCGTAAAATGCGGGTGATTACAAGACATGGTGAAGAAACAGATGGGAAGAGAGAGAGAGAGAGGTATATAAGGGAACGGCGTTGGAAGGAGAGGGGAAAAAAGAACGTTTTTATGGATGGAGGAGGATCAATACCTACATTAAGGGTGGGCTTAATGTGTTCGATTGGCTGCACATACCCAGAGTTGAAGATTTATAGAAAAATTGTCCGGCTTTATTTCCTACCTAACATTTGTGGCTGCAGGGGCAGGTCAAATAAGGAACTGCTTCTGCGTTAGCTGTCACTATTGGAAGATAAGAACCTCGAGAACCATTTCAAGTGTCAAATAATATTTACCGCATACTATATGCTTCATACGTGGCATTAAATGCTAAATAAATATATGGTCATTCATTACACCAAATCAAATGTAATAATGAATACTGTGAGAAATGCTCCAACGGGGGGGGGTCATTGAGAATAATTCTAATGAGGGGAGCAACGATAGATATAATACAGAATTTGCGATGCGATGGCTCGTTCCTAGAGAAGGGAAGAGGACAAAAGCGTCAGCTTCGAGTTCTATGTTTAAAGGTGCGGTATTTCGCACTTACATATTTAAATAGGTTTTGTTTTATTGAAAATATATATTATCCTTTAAAACAAAATTTTGTCATTGTCACAGAAACATTAATTAATACTAGGTTTGTTCTTTTCAGTGAATGGTTATGTATTCATATCATCCTTTAAAAAACAATCCTTCCTTTTATTTAACCACTCGTAATTTTACTGCTATTGAGAGGAGAGAAATTATGGAAACCTTTCAAGTATTTATTTTACCACACAACCGCTTATAATGTCTAAATAACCACATCGATTGCTTGAAAGAATCCTAGAAAATATTATCTTAGTCGACGAGTTCAAAAATACAAAGAGGTTGAGCAAAGAAGACTGTACGTTGTAGAAGAATATATCGTTCGAACCCCTTAGATTATTAACCTTTTGACTACGGCTACAGATATAACAAGTGCGATTCTGTTTTGGCACGATTTTCATAACTTTCAAGGCACAACTGATGTACTGACCGCTGTCTAAATTCTGTCTTGGCGCGATAATAGTACAACTGCTTTACCCGCCGAACTCAAAAGGTTAAATGCATTTTTCTTGGGGTCGAAATGCAGTATCTGTCTCATGTACTCTAGATCCCAAAAATACTAGGTTCGTTTCCGGCGATGGACTTGAATTTCGTTTTTAGTTAAAAATGTGTCTGTAGTCGCAGGGTTGTGTATCTCAAGGATCCAAACAGTACACAAAAGTACTTTTATGCTCAACAAAAACACAAATTTATTTATAACAAAAATGGATTAAAAGGAATTATAGCAACACAAATTACACGCCTCTCAGACACCTGACCTAGTACGACCTTGTCAGACGTTAATATCTCTTTAAATACACTTCATCTTATCATAACACTTTCATTTTCAAGAAATTCCTTTTGGTTTTAATTTTTTGAATTTCCTTTTGTTTTAGAAATTATATTGCTTACCATGGTATTTCTGCAGCTTTCAGCGCGCTTGCAAGGTTAGTTTTAACTTTCGTTTCCTGGTTGAATACCCCTGTGTTTAGAGTCTAGAAATTTCGTACGATTAGTTTTTCAAGACAGACGTGTTTATATGGCTTCCAGAAGATGAATGGCAGATAGTGAGCGCTGGTGTTCTGTGGTACGCCTTGAAGCAGGGCAATCAATCACTGATGTTGCTCTTTTATTCGACGTTCATCATTCCGTCATTTCATGATTATGGAAACAATTCTGTTCAAGGTAAACAGTTGGCCGAAGACCTGTGGCCGTCCGTCCAAGGGTTATACCCGCGGAAAATCGATATATTGCTGTTGTAGCGAAGCGGAATAGAAGATCGACCTCCATATGTGTGACATCTATGGTTGCAGAGTCCATTGGTAAGACGATATCTGCCACTACTGAGCGTAGAAGGCCACACATGAATTACATGTACCTCCGGGTACAACGAGTTTGTGTTCCTCTATCCGTCCAATACAGAGGGGCATGATTAAAGTGGTGTCGGCAACAAGTGAATTGGACTGTGTCTGATTGGGCTAACGTTATGTTCACGGATGAGACGAGATTTGCCCTGGAGCCAAATGACAAACGTATAAGGGTCTGGTGAGAACAAGGCACACTCAATCAGCCCCGGAACATCATCGAACATCCCGCATTCCGAGGTGGAAACATCATGGTATGGACCGGAATTTCGTTGGAATATTGCACCGACCTGCACATCTATAGACGGGGTTCTGTGAAGGCTGTCCGGTATCGGGATGAAGTCCTAGAACGCAATGTGAGATTGTACGCTGCAGCAGTTGATCTTATTTCGTTTTAATGGATGATAATGCGCGTCCCCATTGAACTGGCATTGGCGACGACTACCTGATGAGTGAGAGGATTGCGCGTATGGTTTGGCTGGCATACTCGCCCGACTTCAATCCCATTGAAAGTCTTTGAGATGCCCTTGGCCGTGTTATGTCTGCCCGTTTCCCACCCCCAGCTAATCTCACAGAGTTGCAAACTGCTCTACAGGAGGAATGGCGATTACTTGACTCTGGGGTAGTTGATCACCTAATGGAAATCATAGTCACACGCTGTAAATTTTTTATGAGGATTAGGGGTGTTCATATACTTTATTAATGTCGTTTTTGTTTATTTGTTTTGGATTTAAACATTTTGTTAATGCATCTAATATGACTTCATCTTATAAATTATAAAAATTCCATATTGTTTTCATCTTTGTATTTAATTTATTGTTTTGTTGCATCATTTTTTGGTTTATGTAAAAAAATGTAAAAAGCCTAGGCATATAGAATTTCAAATGCTATTTGACAAAGTAATAAAATATTCATGATAAGTCTTTTATTGAGGAAAACCGTATATGAAAAAGAAAGAAATACAAAATATAGGACTTTCTTACTCAGGAAAGCTAGAAAAAATAATATATGAACCTACTTGTTGCAACAAGGAAGAAAATAATTTTATTTTGATTTGCACTGAATTCTTTCACAAAAAATGCAAATCTTGAAAAGATAGTCACGAAATGACTCATTGTAAATACATAAAAGTTTCACACACAGGGATTACGTCTGTAAGGAAAACAAACGTACTAAGAAAAAAAACTTGCTTTCACAGAAGTGGTAGGTAGGTATTATAATTAACGTCCTACTGGAGCAACACAACGGACTATTGACGACGGTCTGGGATTAATCCCCTGGAATAGATCGGAGGACAACACCACGTCATTTTGAACCACGGTCAGATGACGAAGCAACACCTGAGCTGGTACCTCCGCCTTATCCACACTTCCACTCCAACCCAACGTAATGACTTTCGGTCACGACCGATTGAAGGTGCACCGTCGGATCTACACCCTACGTTTACAAATATCCTAGCACTGACCCGGATTCCAATCAGGATCAACCTTTCGATCTAAAAGCTGATATTGAATATTGAACAAATGACGGCATGAGCAGTAGTCATGGCAGTTGAAGGAACTCCAATGGTATTTTTACCTTTCTAATAACATGTTTACAATAGCCCCGTTTTGACTTTTACATTTACCAAATACACCCGCGTCTTTCCCCCAAAAAATATAGTGACACTTGAAAGTGCACTGATCATGAGTTGAACTTAAAGGAAGAGATGAGAATAAATGATTCAAACATTTACTTAACAAAAAATGTATTTAGTGTAAAGAACGGAAAATTACAAATTAAAAAATAAAAACAATAATAATTATTACAATCTTAGGGACAAAAAACAAACACACATTACATTTCTTACACATTAACAGTGCCCTCAACATTTCTTTATGGTCATCTTTGCTACAGGTTGGAGTAGGTAAAATTGCTTTGACATGGTCTTTGGTATCACGTAATTAGTCTTTTTCAACCACGATGTATTTGAGTCCGGTGATCTCAAACTCCTCTTCTGAAACAACATCCAACCTTCATATATACGAAAAATGGTTTTCTTTCTCTTCCCCCCCCCTCAACATCTATAAGTAGAAACGCAGTCGTTTCAATGTCTTCCATGAATGGCTGAAAAATATTTAACTTGCCTACAAGCTAGACTTCTATATTTTGCTTGAATATTTGGAGAACTTCAAACTTTTCACCAACAATGTCATTCAATTTTTTCTGTAGTTGCTCACCCTCGCTATTGGCGAAGTTATGTTTACAATTACCCCGTCCCTTGAAAAATATGAGTTAACTGTAAACATTCTACTGTAGATACATTAAAGTTCCTAGAAGCAAAAGTTAAAGATTTTCAGTTCGATAGAAACATAACTGACCGTAGTAAAAAATTGGAACAACATACCTTTCAATATATTATGGAGGACAGCAGAAAATACAGCACACAAAAAATTTAAAACCCAAACTTTTCAACCATAAATATTTCAACTAAACATATTGCTTTCAGATGTGGTTCAAAGAAATACGGGATCACCATATTGCATCCTCAGGGTTGCCAGCTTTCATATTTCACAACTTTTTAGTTTCTAGGAAACAAACGTGGGCGCTTGTATAGCTTGTTTACAATTACCCCTTGTTTACATTTACCCCGCCTGACCCTATTAAAATTTCTTTCTACTCCTTTTTCGTGCGAAGTTTCGCCAACGCGTCAATCTGCGTTAAAAGATCTATTGGTTATGTCAACTAATGACATTGATTCGCAATACAAAAAAAAAACCCACCACTTCTGATCATCTTTAGAAAAAACTATCTCTCCTAATATTGTTTGCCGACCAACCGGTCTGGTGGTTAAGGTGTTAGCCTCCAGATCAAAGAAAGATTACCTGTTTGAATCCCGGTCACTGCATGGATATTTGTAACCGTCTGGTGTAGAGGCTATTAGTGCACCTTAAATCTGTCTTGGTCTAAATTACTTGCACTGGGTTGGTGTGGAAATTTCGAGAGAGGGCTGCCGACACATATGTTGCCTCATCATCTGACCGTGGTTCAAAATTACGTGGTGTTGTCCTCAATTCTTTGCCTTAAGGGATTGGTCCCAAACCAATAATAGCCCATTGTGTTGCTCTAGTACAACGTTGATTAAAAATTCCCAAATTAACCGGACTGTCAACAAGAGCCCGTTGTGTTGCCTCAGTGCAACGTTATTTCACTATCTCATGAAATAGGCAAAACATGTAGAATGAAGGTATATATAATAGGTAGTAATATACCGAAGGTATATTACTACTATAATATATGAAGGTATATATAATAATAGCCCATTGTGTTGCTCTAGTACAACGTTGATTAAAAATTCCCAAATTAACCGGACTGTCAACAAGAGCCCGTTGTGTTGCCTCAGTGCAACGTTATTTCACTATCTCATGAAATAGGCAAAACATGTAGAATGAAGGTATTGATTAACGCAAAGGACTACTGGAGACGGCCAACCCCAAGAGGAAAATCCGAAGACAGTTCCAAGTAAGTTTGAACAGAGGTCAGATAACGATATCGCACAACAAATCTGGCATCCGTCTCTTCGCACTTCCAGCAGGTAGATTGGGGAATATTCTGGAACCGATTGGCTATCGAAGCACAAACAGGTGTTAAGTTGTCAATAGAGCTTTGAATGTTTTAGCGAAGAAACACTTTAAATCCAAATGAGAAACTGTTTCGTTGTATAGTTGATATATTACCTACGTGGTTTGAGTCTACAAACCACCACTTTAAATGCAACTGATCGTCATCTGACCGTGGTTCGAAATGAAGTGGTGTTATCCTCGGATCTTTCCCAGGGAATTGATCCCGAACCGTCGTCAATAGTACGTTGTGTTGCTCTACTACGACGTTAATTTAAAAAAAATAACCCAAATTAATTGTGAAGGCACCCATAATAATTTTTGATTCAGTTACCTACGTTTCCAGGGACCGCCGTGGCTCGGTGGTATGTCCACTGCGTTAGTAAACTTCGAGTTGGAGGCGGCGGAGGTTCGACTCCTCAGGTCCATTCCTTCTTGAGTGTATTTTTTTTCCTGTGTTAGTTACACTTTCATTGTGGGTATATTATTTCATGTACGAATGGTAAGCCGCGTTTAAACCAGAGTTGAAATCTTCACCCCTCCAAACATCGAAGCTATTACTAGAAACGGCAATCATTGTATCGTTAGGATCTCGTGTCGGGGTGGCTTTTTGGTGAGTTTGCAACTCCAATTTTGTTTTCCAACAGGAGTCGGTAGAGATCAAAGGATTGCAAATATTGCAAATTCTCCGAGATGAAATTTGAAACGAAAATGCTTCCCTATTTCGTCCCCTTTCGGCATTGATTGACCATAATCACTTCCCTCTGCTTTCGGCATCCCGTGATCACCCATGCCGTATTTTGTTCGCTCATTGTGACATTTTTACTTCATAGCTTGCCTTGAACACATCTTCCGACAAAATGTCAGTGAAATGATCTATTCAATTAAAATGGCGTGATAAGAGTACTAATTTAATTCACTCATACGACAGATCCAGATCCTACAACAGAATAACAGTGTTATGGGAGATGCACAAAATTAATAAAAGTATTTTTAAATCTACGTGGACTCATTAGGTTGCAGGCTAGAGAATAAAACGTTTCTTCCGGAAGTGTATAGCGCACCTCTCTCTCTCGCATGTTAAAGCCAGATCTGGTAGACTTTCGAACCGCAACATTTGCTTTAGATCTCTACTGGAAGTATTTATGTGTCTGTCTATTTGTCTGTATCAGTGTCCTAACAAATCTATAGCACTTACAATCATGAAATTTGGCAAACAGGTAGTACTAATTATTTGCTATATTTGTGTCCAGTCCAAATTTTAAAATTAATCTAGAACATTTAAAAATTAATTTATCAATTTTTTCACCTTTCATCCTATTTTTCGGAATGTGACGACATACTACCTCCAAAAAGGAGGGGATTTTGCAATTTTTGACAGCTGACGTCACAAGCGTTTTTCGTCCTAATGCCTTTGGAACCACACCACGTTTTATAGATTCTAGCGTGTTTTGATTTACGTTGTTGATAATAGCAGCTACGAGGCCATCACGGCCGTGTTCGTTTGCAAAGCAAACTAAATAGGAATACGAAACAATCACAAGGGGGGCGAGCTTCATTGGTCACGCATAACCCATACGGAAAGAACTGTCAAGGCCAACGCTGTGCTGACAACGCTGTGGCTAGTATTTAAATAAAACTAACTAATACCACTTTCAAACCTTAAAATTTAATAGCAAATGTTAGAAAACGTAACTTATTATATAAATTGAAACAAACGACATGGTGGTGAGTAAGCCAGAAATTTATTGTAGAAAATAACGAAAACAAATAAAAATCTATTGAATGTTCAGATTCTATGGTACAGTGATTCAGATGTGCTTATTTCAATCTTAGTTTTCGATATGTAGCCAAAAATAGAGACCCATAAGACTTTTGTCAGGAGCTTCCTCAGCTAAAGCTCCTTTCAAAAGCCTTATGGGTAGAAACTATGGATTTAACGGTCAGTATAAAAAAATGAGACCCATAAGACTTTTGTCAGGAGCTTCCTCAGCTAAAGCTCCTTTCAAAAGCCTTATGGGTAGGAACTATGGATTTAACGGTCAGTATAAAGAAAAGAGACCCATAAGACTTTTGTCAGGAGCTTCCTCAGCTAAAGCTCCTTTCAAAAGCCTTATGGGTAGAAACTATGGAAACAACGGTCAGTCTCAAATAGTTTTCAAAGTCGTGAGTCGTCGTAATCGTGAGTCATATTCGTGAGTCATATTTGAGAGTCATATTCGAGAGTCATATTCGTTGGTCATATTCGTGGGTCATATTCGTGAGTCATATTCATGAGTAGCAATCGGTAGTTCAAGTATCTGCAGTTCAATACTGTAAGCTCTCTTCAAATGAGTAGTGCATCTAGAGAGATCCCCAAGATTCCGAGCGTTTTAACTCGATATCATTAAAGGTATCGGCCACGATGGTAGGCTGTAATACCTCGTCCACATTATAGTGTGGCTCGATGGACGATCGCCGGAGATTGTCCTCCAGCCATCCGTTTATAAATTCCACGATGGTTCCGGAGTAAAGGAAGTGACATGAACCTTCTCCATAGCCGCGGTGCAAAGGAAGCTCGGGCTCGGAGACGTAATTTACGTAAGGCTCAAAGTTGGAATGATCATCATTCAAATCGTTCAACAAACCCTGGGTGTCTGGGTCTCCTGGTTTCCCTGGTTTGCATCTAAACGTAAAAGACAAATCAGTAAGCTTAAAGAAACATGTTTTTTTTTTTTTTACAAACGTGAGTTATTTTTCACTTATAGTTTTTGACCCCCTCCAAACACCTCAAATTTCAGAAGTATTAATTATAACAGCTATATATAGGTATCATTCTATCTTATAAAAGAACATTTTTATATTTGAATGTTGACATAAATAGAATATTGAAAGGAAAATTAAAATGCAACTGAGCGGCACGTATTGCTTCGGATTATGTTGTATAGCTCCAGATTTAGTTTTACAGAATAGGATAAATCGCAAATATTTCTAATTTTTATAATTATTCTCACATTTGTCGCTCTATTTGAATTTGTGTAATTAATCGAATTAATACAATCGGATTAAAAAATTGTAAAATATTTTAATTTTTTCTAAAAACACATTTTTATTCAGTCTGAGCATAAAATTTAGTGGACCAGACGTATGTTTAAAAAATAACTATATTTTAAACACGTACTGAAGATGGAAACCCTCAGTATTTAGTGTAAGAGTTTGGTACTTACATTCTAACTCTGAGCCAATGTCCTATCTTGACGATTTTCGTCTTTAAAGGTTTCAAGAAGTTGCCTTTCTTTGCCATTATCAAATTAAGAACGTTTTTTGTCGCTTTTTGTTATTAAATTATCAAAATTCGCAAAACGTATAAATTCGCAGGAAGAAATTTGACTTCGCTCTTCCACAGAAAAAATACAAGTTGTGATTTTTTAAATTTTATGTGGTGTGTTGAAATAAAAACAATGCCCTCAAACAATAAAAAAATCTTAACAGTATATTTGTGTGTATACAATGGATAGATGATGTGCCCGTCTAATTGTTTAAAATCGAATTTATAAAAGGAAGTTGCATTGTTGAAATAATTGGTATGGACGTTACAATTAACACTTGGGGAAAACATTGCCATTAAACTATACTTGTTCTCAAATTTTTCTGTCCGTGATATTTCTAAGATTGTATCTACACAATAAAACTTTTGAAACTTGGATTTGAGTTCTCACATATTCCCACGCATACAAAATTGTATAATCTGATTCTCTAACCATTCGTGCGGGGTTGATAAGATACCTCGTCCATGAACAGTCAGCCGCCCCAACCGGTCTGGTGGTTAAAGTGTTAGCCTCTAGATCAGTAAGTTACTGGTTTGAATCCGGGTCACTGCATGTATATTTGCAAACGTAGGGTGTAGAGGCTGCCGGTGCACCTTAAATATGTCTTAGCCAGTGCTGTAGTAGTAAAAAAACAGAGGGTATACCTACAGAATTTCTTCCAGGGGGAGGCGAAACATGTACTTACTACTTAAACATTCCACAAGGGGGGGGGAATGTACACACACAAACAAACGTCTACAGAGTCTGTTCACACATTTTTTAGACAGTGTATATTGTATTCACTAAACTAAAACAAAAAAATTAATTCTTGTGTTTTAAATGTTTTATTTGATAGCCCTTATTCTGAACTCTCTTCGACACCGTAATTTCCAGGATAATAACTAATTTTTAAGTGTCAGAAGAGGTATCCTATCCCATTCCTCCTGAACAGCTTTCCAGAGTCCTATAAGGGTTGTGGGACGACGTTTGGATAATGCTGATTTTAAGTCAGAAAGCACAAAAATTCATAGGTGATACATGGGGAGATTTAGTAAGGATATCAGTGAAGGGTATGGCCTTGATACCGGTTTTTTGTTCCATTTCTTTTAGGAAATTTACAATGGATTTTGATGTGCGACTGTTAGCTTTGTCTTGTTGGAGTTCCACAGATTGATGGCACTGTGGGTAAAGCGATGTTATTTAATTCAGAAAAATTGGCGATAGAATATGTTACTGATAGTATTTGGAGTTAATCTGGACATTTTTTTCCCACTCTCTTTATTTTTAACTTGCCATTATATGAAACACACACACGAGCAACAATCAAGAATCCCTTAGAAAAACTTTCTTTCTATTCTGTGAAACATGTACGTAATTTTTTTCTCACCTCTTATGATATTAAATGGCTCTTTTTTTTTTTGCTGCAATCATTTAAATACACCTATGATTCATGTATTGTGACAATCTTTTTCCATTTTTCTTTGGATAAGTGTTTTTCATATAAAATTCGGCAGCGTGTCCTGCGTTCAGCGATAGGCTTTGGAGAAAGACGATGCACATTGCGTTTTTTCGCTTTCTTAAGATTTAAATCAACGTTTATCATTTTTTTACAGTGGACACCGATCATTTTAATGATTTTGCAACTGTCCTTTGACTAGGGGGATTTTCTTTTAACATTAAACCACGTACTTTTGCAATAGTCGAAGTTGTCCGTTTCTTCCTTGGATACTTGTTTGGAATTTTTGTCCCACTTGAGGTTCCAATTTGAAGTTTTTTTCCTTTCGTGTTGATGATATTACCTATCGACGCTTTAGATATCACAATACCATGACTCTCACATCGTTTTTGGGAAACGGAATATGAATATTTCTCTTCGGAAACAGCATAAATATAGCCTTCGAACCACTGCTTCGTTAAGAACGCCATTTTGAATAAAAACAAACCTGTCAAGCCGCAGACGATAATTTTGACTTTTAAAGACAAAGTACAACTGAATTATTTCTTTTGTAGCAAACGATTTTTTATTACAGCTAACCAAAATCGTCTAAAAAATGTGCAAACAGCCTCTATATGTTTATATACACGAAATCCACACACCAGGGTGTTAACCGCTCTCTTACCCCTTTCCTACGGACGCCTATGGTGTATAATACTCAAAGGACCGGGGAATATGTTCGAATTAATCTAAGTTCAAATTATCGAGAGAAAAAAGCCTACATTAATTTTATGTTTCAGGAAAGGGGCAGAATTGTGGAACTTTGAAAAAATTTCGACCTAAGCACACATTTGTGTTCACAAGTTTCGTGTTATTGGGAGTTTATTGTATTGGGTCATACCGAAAGTTCGCGTTTTCAAATCGAAGCTAGCTTTGCTATTATTAAGGTCTTTTCTGCTTACACTGCATAATTATAGCATGTGTTGGGGCATAATTTTTGTTTCACAGCAGTGCTAAAAATGGAGAACAAGAAAGTTCATTTTCGTCACATTCTGCTCTTTTATTTTAAGGAAGGAGAAATGCTAGTCAGACTGCTCCTAAGATTGCTGTATTTGGTGCTGTTTCTGAGGCCACAGTTAGAAGGTGATTTGTTAAATTTAATAGTAGAAATTTCAGCCTCGAAGATGATGCCCGATCTGGACGATTATCCTCTGTAAACGAGGACCTATTAAAATATACTATCGATGAAAATACGCGTTCCACATTTCAGGAACTATCACGCAGTCTAAATATTCCAAAAAGTACAGTTCATGATCATCTGAAGAAGATTGTATATGCAAGCCGTTACGAACTATGGGTACCCCATACTTTAACACAGCAGAGACTGTCAAACAGCACCTTGATAACTTCTTTATAAATAAGCCTAATGGTTTATTTAAAAAAGAAATTTTACAGCAGTCAAAAAGAAGACAAAAAGTTAAATAACAAAATGGGGCTTATGGGACTCTATAAACCTTTCTTATGATTTTGTTCTGCTTCGTCGGTATTTATCTTACAAAAACGCGCAGAACTTTCCGGATTACTCAAGATTTATACGATGCAAAATATGCAGACTAGCATCGAGTGATATTCAAATTTGAAAAATATCACTATATTAATATTTAACTATAATATAAAATAATTACTATAAATTTTAAGAAAAAAATATTTAAACAATTATAAAGTAGGATGTAATTTTTTAAAAACAAATTTTAAGACCTACCTTAATCATTTTTATTAAAATATTTTCCAAACTGCTTGTCTCTGTGTCTCTTTTTATACCGCATCCTCATGATCTATTGTCTACTGAAGAGCAATGGTTGGCCAAGCAAAGATTTACAAATTTTTGACGGTTGAAAGTGTTTTATAGGTGGTCTATTTGCATTAATAAACAGTTGAAATCAATAAAGATTATCTCAAATCTGTTACACTAAGTTATTCATTATGCTAACCCACGCTCTCATCGTCCATGGAACATGGTAATGTTTCAATTGTGCTTAAAAGAGGCTTTATTTTTTCTGGAACAACTTGGGCGTTTTCATTAGTCCCTTAAAACCTGAATAGTGCACATTTCATCTATACCAAAACGTCGACAGATCCTTTTTACCTTCTTTTCTTTATGGCGAATATCTCCTGTATTTATATTTTCTGGATCAAACTTGTATACGTCCTTCAAAGTTGACAATTTTCTTCATTAACATCAGACAAAGTCGGGAATTTTCTCATTCATTCGACAATACTTTGAATGAATTGCTTTTGATTAATAGGTACGATTTTTGAATTATTTACCAAGGTGATATCTTGAAATAGAAACTTTCTTTTGTTTCTACTGCTATCTGCGTTTCATGTCATGTTTCACGCGTTGCTTTCTAGGAAAAGCAAAGCGTGTACGTAGTTTTTAAGAAAAAGCAGAGGGTATACGGAATTTGCTGTAAATACCAGTGTGTATACGGCGTATACCGCCGTATACCCTCCACTACAGCCCTGGTCGTTGCCGAATGTCCTCACGTTGGGTTTGCGTGGATGTTTGGAGAGTGGGGTGCCAACATAGGTGTTGGCTCGTCATCTTACCGTGGTTCAAAATTACTCGATGTTATTCTGGTATCTTTCCCAAGGGATTGATCCCGGACCTTCGTCAGTAGTCAGTTGCTTTGAAATAGTACGACGTTAAAAAAAAATCACTCGAATAATTGTGAAGGCACCCATAACAATTTCTAATCCAGTTCCCTTCGTTTCCAGGGATCGCCGTGGGACAGTGGTATGTCCACTGCGTTATTAACCTTCGAGTTGGAGGTGGCGAAGGTTCGATTCCTCTCAGGTACATTCCTTCTTGGGTGTATTTCTCTCTTATGTGTCCGTGAAACTTTTATTGTGTGTATATCATTTGATGTAGTATGAATGGTAAACCGCTTTGACCCCGCAGTTGCAAACTTCTCCCCATCCAAACATCGAAGCTATTCCGAGAAACCGCAGTCATTGTATCGTCAAGATCTCGTGCCGGGGTGGCTCTTTGGCGAGTTTGCAACTTCAATTTTGTTTTCAACTAGGAGTCGGTAAAGATCAAGGGTTTCAAATTTTGGGGGGACATTTCTCCGTTTCGATATTGCTTGACAATTACCGCTTCCCTCTGCCATTCAGCACCCCGTGGTCACACACGCTGTCTTTTTTCACTTATTGTGACATTTTGACCTCATCGCTTGCATTGACCATTTCCAATGCCAAACTGCGTTTGAAGTGACCTATTCGATTAAAAGGGCGTAATGAATGATGAACATTCTTGTCTACTAAGGAATCAGAAGAGTAATCATTAGGGATGCGATAACGAGCGCAAAACATCGATTTCGAAACATCGATGTTTGGAAACATTGTTGTTCAAAATTAAAACATACATGTTGATAATACATCGGCCAGAACCCATCGATGTTTTTGAACATCAGTGAAATTAATCTTCCCCCCATTTCTTAAATTGGTTTAGTATTCTCAATTATTAATGTTCGCGGAGGGGGGGGGGGAGATTTAATTTGTCGTTTTTCATGTTTATTAATTTATAAGTAAGACCTTCTTTTTACTGTCAAAACACAAAGTCAAAAAATATTTTTAGAACAATTAACAAATATTTTATTTTCAAATTGAATAATATAAAAGAAAGTTATATTTACAATTTGACATAGGAACTACTAACTATAAGTATAATTAGGTAGGTACATAACAATATTTATTGTTAGTTATTATTAATTATTTACTAATATATTGTGAGGGGGAAACACTACAAGCTTATTTTTTATTTGCTGTAAATAAAATATAGTAGGGCCTATAATTATTATAGGACCCAATATTTTTTATTTTGCAGTTTGTAAAACAATAAGTTTGTTAACTTTCTCCACCTAAGCCGTCTTCTTTTTTCACCAGTTAGGGAAAAAGCTCTTTCTGGTGTAGAGATTTCTTCATCAATGACAAATACTTAGTTGCACGTTTTTTTTCTTAATTTTTTACTATGGTGCTTTTTTCATACAAAAATAAATAATCGACAACGTAAAAGCATCGACACTATTAAAACATCGACGTTAAACAAACATCAGCTCCAATAAATCGATGTTAAATACATCAATATTTTTCGATGTTTTGAAAACAACGACATCGATGTCTCATTCCTACTATTCACACTGTTTACCCTTGAACACATTGGTTTCAAAGTATGTCGAATTTAGTAATTACTGAAATTATACAACATGGTTATTTTTTTAATTTTTATAATGGTAAATTTTTAATTTAAAAATAAACATCGACAACTTAAAAACATCGACATGTACATCGATGTTAAAAAAACATCGGCTCCAGTAAATAGATGTTAAAAAAACATCGGCTCCAAAAAATCGATATTAAATACATCGATTTTTTTTATAAAACATCGATGTTTCGAAAACATTGACATCGATATCGCATCCCTAGTGCTCACCCCTTGGTGTTGCCAATAGAGTCGACAAAGCGTTTACATCGGAGTGGGTCGAAAAACGTGCACATGGAAACGTAATCAGCACATGGAAACGTAAAACATCATCGCCACCAAAAGGGGGATAAAAATATTTGCAACTCCTGTGTAAACGCGGCTTAAGGCTCTTGCACCATGGAAACCTCCTTTTGAGACAATTTTTACTTGACGTTATCTTGTGTTTCGAGCAGGCTTCCAAAATAGTCTCCTTACGCCATAAGACGGCATAACTACCAATTACACGAATTATTTCAAAATGAAATTTAATGAATGCTTGTTGAGGAACTTACAAGTTTTTTGTTTACATTTTTATAATATAGAAAATGAAAAAATATGATGGAAAGTTTCTTTTATTTTTACTTTTCAAAAACCCGAAAAGGGAAAATAAAAAGTTTTAAAGTTCGCACTATTTACTTCATCTCAAAAACGCTAGATTTCTTATGCCGCTTCGTGTAACGTCACAGTGTCCTATAGACGGTTTGTTTGCTTCGATAGCGACGTTGAAATAGCTAGCGGTATTTCTTTCTTGTTGTTCTGAAACGGATTTATAGTAAACCGAATAAGATTTCGAAATGTCTACAATTAATGCAAGGTAAAATTAAGAGATAGTTAATATATAATTATAAAATAAATGGAATAAACAACAAAAAGAAACTGCAATACAAAATAGCAAGAAAAAAATTTTTAAATTCATTGTTTTCAAATTAAAAGAGCAAGCAAAATGAAATTTCAACGCGCTAGACAAACGTAAACATTACATCATGGAGCACAATGACGTCAAACCAATCACGTAGCGTTTTGAAGTCACATGCTTTTGCCGCACTTTTCGGTAATTTCAAACTTAAAATTTTAATTAATTAAGTCCATTTTATCGGTTTTAATTATCATTTTCGAACATTTTGATGATCAATTTATTAATAAAACACAGAAATCAACATTTTTCTCACGGGTGCAAGTTCCTCATTGAAGCGACACCTATCAACACGTGTCAACACGTTAAAATAGTTCTCATCAACAAAGGAATGTCTCCGAAATGAAATGTCAGCGTCATGACCCCAAGAAAAAATTTTAAACTCATAACCGGAGGTTATCAATCCAAGAGTTAAGAGTTTGAAACTCGATCCAAGCACAGACTGTCTAGTACGGGGCGCTGTCTGTTGTGATATCAAATATCTTCACGTTGGCGTGCAACAGAAGGTTGAAGGACGTACCCACACACATCCAGAATGTAATACGGTTCCAGTAAGATGGAGCACCAGTCCATTATATACAAGAAGCGCGAAACTATCTGGATTGAAATTTTCCGAACCGGTGGATTGAGCGAGGTGGTCCTGTAGCTTGGCTACCACACTCGGCAGATCTTTCATATAATGATATCTTTTTGAGGGGACAACTGAAGGCTCTTGTTTAAGAGACCCCCGTTAATTATACAGAAGATCTCTTCGCCAGATTTTCGGCCGCTGCAGGGGAAGTACGCGATATGCCTGGCGTTTTTCAGCAAGTTCTCCAATCCTTTCTTCGCCGTTGTACCTCATGCATATCCACTGCCGCTCACTGTTTTGAACACTTATTGTAATCACATGTCTTTAAACTTGCTTTTGTCACTTGTTATCTCTTTGTGTGTTTATATATATTATAACAATGACAATAAGTCGGCGTCCTCTAGCACCTTTGCGTTTCAATTTCAGCCATGCATTTTTTGATGAAAGTTGTTTGTTTGGATGTGTACTATCACCTCTTAAAGTTTAGCCCATCCTTTAAGAATCATCCTGCATATCTCAGCAGCTTTGTTCTATAAATAATATCTGTATACCTAACCTTAGCACTTTCAGGGGGTAGCGTCGTGAGATCAATTGAAGTGGCGAATGGTTTGTAGGCAATTAAAAACAGCTTTAAGATATACAGCACACTTCATTAGATATTTAACATATTTACAAAGTTAACAATTTAAGGCAATTTCGAGTCTAAATACTTAAGAGGACAAAAAGGGTTTCTTTCCCACCGTTTCATTGGAGCAGACCAGCTTTGGGTCCGTTCATGTCCAAAATTACAACGATTGTTCTCTTTTTGAGGGAACAGAACAAAACGTCATATGGCTTTTTAAAGTAGACCAATCAAATTATATACATAACATAACAATTTATTAACTAAAAGACATAAAAGAAATACAACTTGTACTAAAAACGTAAACATTGGACCGCGTCCTCTCCATGGTATATTCTTCACCTCTCGTTTCATCTTCTTACCTTTTGCGATGAAGCTTTGTACTCCCAGCACCAACGGTTTTACCTGTTTTCCTGAGAGCCGCGAACCGTGAACTCGTCTCGGTCGCTACAGTCTCTGTTTTTACGACCCTCGACCGTTAGCCTTAGGGACTAACCGACCCTCGACCTTAGGGACTAACACATTCATTTACCCCCATCCGGTCCTAAACTCGCCAGCCGTTTTCCTCATCGATGGTGAATCCACGTTAAAGAGGAAATCTCGAAGAAGAGGCTCTTGAAGCTACTAGGGGGTGATTGAGTTTCATGTCTCGAGGGCCTTATTCGGCCATTCTGCGCAAAGTACATTCTTTCTTTCTTCAGTGTAGGAACACTCCCCATCCGTGTCATTCTTAACTTAGGACATATCAGATTGCACACTTTCGCTTAGGGAGGTCCTCAAGTGGCAAAAAAGAGAGGAACAGGCCCCTGACGCTCCGCTCGAAAAATCCTCTGACTGCCTAGAAAGGCTAAGTCGGGTCGTGAACGTGGTCGACCCAGCTAGTCGGTGGGCCTTAGAAACCAAGGTAATTTTGTCCTTCAGCAAGCCCTTGGGACGATTAATGTTTGCTTTACCCCAGTGAATTTGCTGGTTTCATCCGAGGGTGAATTGGACATCAACCCCCATCTGCCCCTATAAACGAGCTGCAGGACGAACATCTTTTCCAAAATGTTTTGCCTGTTTCGCCGGTGGACCTTGTAAGCTAAGGTAATCATGTCCCTCAGGAAGCCATTGTGACGGTTAATGTACGCTCCACCCTAGCGAAGTGGCTACCGAGGGTGAATTGGACATCTACCCGCACCGAATGTTTGCCTAATTTGGCGGTGGTACAAGGTTAATATGTCCCGCGCGAAGCCTTTGGGACAGTTAATGTTTTATTTACCCTAGGGTGGATTCGACACTTACTCGCATCTGCCCCCACAAACAAGCTGCAGTGCGAACAAGTCGGGCAAGATGCTTTGCCTAATGTGGCGTTTTTAGTACATGGGTACTAAAGGGTGTCTAATACAGACGGTCAATGTTCGTCTTTTACGTTCTAACCACACTTATGTCAGAATCATTGACCTACAACTGCAGTCGCAGTTACATCCATCCTAAGGCCACGATGGTTTTGCCTATTTTGGCAGTCACTTAAAAGCATTTTCGAGCGTTTCTTCTACGGGCCTCCAGCGAGCGCCTTCTCAAACCAATAGTCAATGTTCCTTTCCTTACAGGAATGAATACTCACTTACCATTGCCTCGAGGAGCACTTATGGAAAGTTTAGAGAGTTCGGGTAAGCGAGGTGTAAGCTTCTCAATCACAAAGCTGCCCAAGGCCAGGAAGGCCTTGATAATCGGAGGGTTGTGGGAGTAGGTCTCATGAGCCTTTTTTAGGAATAGGAGGTCTCCTCTCAGGTGCTCTGTTAACTTACAGTCGAAGATGTAGTGACATGAATCACCCACCTCTCCGCACTAACAGAGGCCAGAGACTTGCTTTTCGAAACGATAGAAGTATTCCGGAAAGCGACCATGTCCGGTGAGTAACTGGGAGGCTATGGGGTGGTACACGTGCCTCTTGAGATGTGGAGTGGGAAAGAACGTGTGTGTTCTTCAGTCTACTTTATCTTCATTCCAGCGTAACTCCCAGGTATCCATACGGAGCAGAAGGATGCTACTGCGAATTGAGGAGTTAGAGCAGGGATGGGCAAACTTTTTCGATCGCGGGCCAAAAATTTAAAAAAAAAAAGTTTGGCGGGCCAAGATAAATTTTTCTAAAATTTTAAAAACAATATACAAGTATTGCAATTTAAATATGTTAATGAGATAAATGACATTGCGATTTCATTTTTAAAAGTTCCTTACATTGAGGTTCGAAGTGAGATGTACTGATTCTAAGGAACGATTCTAAATGCTCATCTGTCAGTCTACTTCTGAAATAATTCTTTCTGAGGTTCATAGTTGAAAACACTTGTTCACATATATAAGATGAGGCAAACATGACACTAATTTTCTGGGCGTGAGATATTAAATTTGGGAAACTTACTTTCGATAATGATTTATAAAACTCTCACTTTGGCATATTTAGAAACCACTGCTTGGTATGATTGTTAAATTGCAACTCAATTAATTCAAGCTGCAAATCTGATCTCACTGCTTCACAATTTACGTGAAAGGCATGGTAAAAATATCCAATTCTGTTTGAATGGCACTGAAATCTTGAAATCTGCGTTCGAACTCAAAATGCAGTTTTTTCAAGTCATCTTCATAATTCTTAAGCTTCTCTCTTCATTTACTGAGGGTATTGAATTTAACATCGAGAAATGAGACAAGTCGTTCTTAGCTAGCTGCCCAGCCAACAGATTAAGTTTTAGTTTAAAAGCTTTGAGATGGACCCAGATATCGTCGATAAATTGATTTTTCCCTTGCATCTTCACATTCAAGTTGCTCATATGACAAAGAATATCTGTGAAAAATGCAAAGTCCGAAAGCCATTCTGTATCTTCTAACATTTCACACTACGCAGAACACTGTTTCTCATGGAAGAACGACACAATGTCGTCTTTGAGCTGCCTAACTCGCTCGAAAACACATCCTGCACTAAGCCACCTTACTTTCGTGTAATACAGTACATCAGAGTATTCAGATTGCACGGACTGAAGAAAATCTCGAAATTGCCTGTGAGTAAGCCCACGAGATCGAATAGTATTTACAAGCTTAACGACTGCATCAAGCACGGGTTTCATATTCAATGCAGATTTACACAGAGCATCTTGATGTATAACACAATGTGGAAAAACAACATTGTTCCCGGGATAGTTTTGATTAAAGAGTCCAAGAAATCCAGATTTTTTTCTGTCATATTTGGTGCTCCATCGGTCGTAATATTACACATATTTGTTAGAGGCACTTTCAAAGTTAAAAGCCCTTCCTGAAATTCACGAAAAATATCACATCCCGTTGTAGTTCCCTTTAAAGAACGCTTACATGCCAGTTCCTCGGTAATTTCAAAGTTCTCATCAACACCTCTTATAAATAATACTAATTGAGCAGTATCATTTATATCAGTGCTTTCATCCATAGCTATGGAGCAAAATTTAAACTGGCCAATCTTTGACTCTAATTGTGATGTCAAATTTTTATCGATGGCTTGAAGTCACCGTTTTTCGAGATAAGCTTACAGTCTCAAAACTATTTTTCTTGTCTGGACATAAAACATCACAAACTTGGAGCATGACATAAAACATCACAACATTGTTTAACAAACTCACCATCACTGAGAGCTTTATTATTTTTAGCAATATTGTATGCTACAATGTAACTTGCATATGTAGCTGCTTCTTGGATAGTGTTTACCTTCTTGAAAAATTTTGTTTTGGCCTGATAATTTTTTACAAAGACTTTCTACATTTTGTTTTCTTTCATATTCGGACATTGCATCGTTATTGGAATTATTATGCTTAGATGTGAAATGAGAGAGAGAGAGAGAGAGAGACGAAAAATGTTATATTCTTTGAAGACTGCTACAGCTTCATTGCAGATGATACACACTGGTTTATCTTTAACAACTGTAAAAAATATTTCCTGGTCCATTCATCATTAAAAGCACGGCACTCTAAATCAACTTTACGTTTTATATTAGTAAAATATTTTACGAATAACCCAAACAAGCACTAGCTACGCTATACTTTTAATACTTTCTCCACTATTCACGATGAGGCTATATGACCGCAATCTTTCCATACGCAATCAATAATATTAAAACTCGCTCCAAAAGAAAAAGCCGCTGGCTGGAGCTTAAAATGCGCAGTCTGCCACATGTGAGGTCTAATTCACCTATATCGGATTCCCATATGTCTGCTCCCCGAGAAAAAGATTACGCTTGTTGGCGCCAGTCTACAGCTATAACTAACAAAGAACTACCGCTTTTAACACTTTACCGATTGAAAGCTGTCTGTGCTTGATATTTCCGTCGATTTATGTTTTGTAGAACAAAAATAGAGAAAGCAAAAAGATCATCAGTCCTTTGAAAAAGAGAAAGAAAAAAAAATAATACTTAAACAAAGTAGAAAAGGAGATGGATATATAATATATAAATCCTATTTTCTTTTAATTTCCGTCGGACCGGCAAATTAAAATTCTATCCGCGGGCCGGATAAAATCTCCCGGCGGGCCGGAGTTGGCCCGCGGGCAGTAGTTTGCCCTTTCTCTGAGTTAGAGCAACCCACTTCAGTGCCTACTTTTTCTTTGTTGGTGGCCTTTTTAGCCGCGATATAGACCTCTTCATTTCACATGAAACTAACGTGCGACTTAATCCAGTACAATTTCACACCTTGGTATTTGGTTACCGTTTTCTTCAAAGCCTTGATTCTTTGAGCCACATTAACACGGCTGGTTGGATCGTTCAACGCAATAAGCGCTGACAGGCTGTAGGAGTAGGTATGGGTAATCTTGTTAGCATTATAGAGTGGCCGGTCTCGGATCCACTCAAATGAGTTCTCGATTGCCGCAAGTTCCGTTAGATACACGCTGTGCAAAGTACAACACAGTCAAAGTCTGATAATATAAAGACACACAAGGAACATTTTGTTGACACTAGAGAGAAGAGGTTGCCGTAGTAGCTCGTAGGATGTGACAACTGCGCTAACAGCCCACGAGGTTAACACAATTATAATCATTCCCTGGGTGTATTTCTCTCTTCTGTGTCAGTTAAACATTACTTGGGGCAACGGTTGGAAGATAATTGATTTAGCAACAGGTGGGTTGCGAGTTCGAATCCAACAAAAAACCGTTTTGTAAAAAGGAGGCTGGTGCACAGGATGAAATATGCAGTGCCTTCAAATGTCTTCGCGTTAGAGTGGGGTGGAAATTTGCAGAGTGGGTTGCCTCGTGATCTGACCATGCTTCAATATGACGTTGTGTTATCTTTGCATATTTCCCTATAGTATTAATAGCTGTCCGTCGACAATGGTCCGTTTTGCTGCTCCAGTGGAAAGTTAATTAATACACCTACATACCGAAAACTTTACTTGTGTGTATATATTATTTATTGGACGTTGATTGTATCATCTTGGCAAAATAGGACCCTTGCAAAAATCCACCCAACCAACCAGAAAATAGAAATGCTCCCGGATATGTAATTTGAATCTTACCTGCACTACCTACCATATACATGTTTCTAACGCAGTTGTAAAAAACTTTGAGGCAGGATGACACGTGTGCCAAGAATGGCAAGCATTCAACAATGACGAATAATCTGTCCACTCGTATTGCTTCAATTCATAAAATTGGGTTATTTTTATCTGAGACAAACAATGACACTTAATATCGATACTTCAGGAAGGAAATGTAAGAATGATCAGAGTGTCGGTAAAATACTCATGGTTTCTCAATACTACCACACCTCACTATTCAGTCGAGACGTTTTGGCCAAATTCAAAATCAGAGTAGTCTTTCAGTTAACTCATTCACCAGATCGAGACCGAACAACGCGATAGCAGTGTTATGTGGGAGATGCAAAAATATAATAAAAGTATTTTCAAATATACGATTATTGCACTCACTGGGTTGTGCAGGCTAGAGAAGAAAACATTTTTTACCGAACGTGTATACAAACCTTACATATTAATTCCAGATCTGGGGTAGGCTTTCCAACCAGAAAATTTCCAATATATCCCTACTATTATAAAAGAAAGTATTTATTTGTCTTTTGGACTGTAATCAGTGTCCTGACGAATGAATGACACTTACAATAATGAAATTTGGCACACATGTAATCCTAATTTTTTGCAAATTTTGCGTCCAGCCCGAATTTTGAAACTTAATATAGCACATTTTAACACTAGAACAGTCGGATTTTAGACTTACGTAAAACCTCCGTTGGGGGTCAACCGCCATATCAAACTAAGAAATGTAAACTATATCAAACTAAATTTTTTGTTATCGATAAAAGATGTTGAAATGACAATATATAAGTTTTTATTTATTTTTTAGTTTTTAGAGCTAATCTTTTTTTTTTGCTTTAAAAGATATTTTTTTTGAAATGGCAACAAAAAAACTGAAAATATATGACAGTATATAATGTAATGCATAATATTTCACAGTATCATTCATTACATTATACTATATTGGAATGTATGTATAATATTATACAATATTATATACATTATATTATACTACTATATTGGAATGTATGTATAATATTGCACATTATTCTTTAACAGGATTTATGCGATAACAAAACAAACAAAGATACAAATGCAAATAATACAACTTAGCACACGACACGTTTCAAAGTGAAAATACAAAAAACATAAACTATGGATAAACACATTGTGTTCCATAGTTCAATAGACATTAGCGCAGGTGGAATAATATGAACTCTTGACAGTAACATCAACCTATTTATCACAAATAGGTTTCTGGCATCTCTTACAACTTGCAGAAATCTTACTCTGTTCCAATGTTCACAGGCACATTTATTTCGTTTTGTGGTCTGTACTTGAACAATGGGGCACATGTTGTGCAAAGTCCCATTCGTAGTTCATCCCCGAGCGCAATAATAAATTATCTATATACAATTTTGGAGCCCGGGGATTCCTTGAAAATTAACCAAGCATAGAGTGCAGCAATCTAAAGGACGTTATAAAAGACGTGAAGAGGCTACCTACGAGTTCCACAACTCGTAGTACATTTTTTTTAGCATATCATCTACTACATCTACGCCACATTTAGTGTGAGTTAACTTTTCCGTGCTTTCCACTTTTTAGACGTCATTGGAAAGTGTTTGTCTTGTGAAGACAGACTAACAAACGTTGTTTACAAAAACATTTAATTAACAAAACACGAAAACGATGAAATTGTACACATTTGGAGCAAGATGTATCTCTGCTTTGGATTACTAATACATAGGCTTGGAAAAGCCAAAAAACACCATTTCACATGAGCTGTTGTTTCTTCCCTCGCCTAAACTCCTATCCTCTCGCACCCCACCTTCTCCTCCTTCTTTCCCCTCTTCGGAAGAAGGTGGTGTGACGTCACAAGGATTGGAGATGTCTCCTTCTGTCACCGGACCTTATCTCTACTCTAAGCCCCGGACCGTACAGTATGATTGTCGTAAGTGACAGTGTTCGGCTTCTTTGCACTCTTTGCAAGCCCTATCGTGAGCATGGTACTAAGAATCGAGACAATCTTATGATGCATACAGATCTATATACAGGGTGGTCCCGAATTCATGGTACAAACTTTAATGGTAGGTACAGGACATTGTAACAATGATTTATTGTATAGGAATGTATAGTCGCAAGTGACGCGGTGAGGCGAAAACAGGGGAAATAACGGCCGAAAGGAAAAACAAAGATTTTACTGAAAGCGTTGTTGACAAGTGTCATGTTTACAGTAATTGTTCAAAATTGCGTCCACCAGTATCGATACATGCTTGACAGCGTCGGTGGAGCGATTGGCGTACACGTTCAAAGATGCCTGGTATTTCACGCACACCTGCAGCAGCTACAGATAAGCGAGCGACGAGATCCTCATCTGAGTCAACTGGAGTCTCATAAACAAGATGCTTTAGATGTCCCCATAAAAAGTAATCGAGGCTCGATAAATCGTGAGATCGGGGTGGCCAAGGGACTGGTCCACCACGCCCAATCCATCGAGTACCAAACGTGGCATTCAGGTAATTCCGTACATCAATGCTGAAGTGTGCTGGCGCCCCATCGTGCTGAAACCACATGCGGTTACGAATGGCGATCAGAACATCATGCAGCAGTTGTGGTAACACTTCTTTCAGAAAAATAAGATAGCTTCCGCCAGTGAGCCGCGTGGGTAGTAAGTATGGGCCAATCAAAAAGTCGTTCACAATACCAGCCCACACATTAATACTGAAACGTTGTTGAAACGCATGTCGACGCGTTGCATGTGGATTATCGGTTGCCCACACATGGGAATTGTGCGCATTAAAGGCACCCTCGCGTGAAAATGTCGCTTCATCTGTAAATAGCACATAATCTACGAAATCCGGCTGCAACGCACATTGCTGCATCACCCACAGGCAGAAGTTCACGCGGCGAGGATAATCTGCCGGATTCAATGCTTGTACTTTCTGAAAATGGAAGGGGTGTAAGCGATTTTCGTTTAACACTCTGCATACAGTCTGATGACTCACACCTACGTCACGCGCAACAGTTCTTGTGCTTGACTCGGGTCTATCAGCCACAATGTTCAAGATGCTTTCTTCCAGCCTTGGAGTGCGTACAGCTCTTACTCGACCAGCGCCATGTCTGTTGACGTCGAACGCGCCTGTTTCACAAAGTTGACGATGTAACCGTTGAAAAATTCTATGATCCGGCATTCGTCGATCAGGATACTCCGCGCGATACATTCGTAACGCAGCTCTGCCATTACCATTTGCACGGCCGTACATGTAATGCATGTCTGCTTTTTCTGCATACGTAAAGTCACCCATCGTCTACGGCAGCACAATTGTGAATGGCGCTTTTCCCTACTGCGATGCATCATGTTCAACAGCGGCTAGACATCTACTGCCCTCTACCAGCAATGATACCAACCGATCACTCCATTTCTCTTTCCTTTTATTTCCCCTGTTTACGCCTCACCGCGTCACTTGCGACTATACATTCCTATACAATAAATCATTGTTACAATGTCCTGTACCTACCATTAAAGTTTGTACCATGAATTCGGGACCACCCTGTATATAGAGAGATATATATGTGAATCACTGAAATCTGAATCTAACGGCTTCAGGAGGTCAAGGGCCTCCTGTCTACTCGATACTCGAGACATTGTTCATACGGGAAAATGTTTACACACTGGTCGAAATCAAAATTATGAGAACAATGGCGTCCAGTTCCGTTCTCGATAGTAGGTGTAGCAGCACTCTCTTCCGTAGCACACCAGCGATGCTAGGATGCGAGCGCATTTTGGAGAACAGTCAGAGCTTTCATCGAACTGCTTTGAGCGAACCCTCTAGACATCGCGATAGTCATCGCGATCAAACTAAATTTTGTGATGCGAGTTTCCCCATGCGCAGAAAACAAAAATGAGGCATCGGGAATTCAAAAACACACATTCACATGAAAATCGATCATTTTTCTTGTGAGGATCAAAATAATCCCTGTTGGCTGTTCTAGGTATTTCTTAGATTATTTAATTTAATAATTAACTTAGTAATATGAAAATTCGTCAATATTATAATTGGAAGCATTTTAAGAAAAGTCAAATCATAAGAGCTTCGATGTTCAACTGTATGGTCAAATAAAGCAAGGGAAATTGGAAAAGGGGTCAAAATGATCCCAACGACACTTCTATTGTGAAAATTAATTTTTAAGTTTTTTTTTCACCTTTTGTCCTTCTTTCCGGATTGTGAAATCATACTACCTCAAATGAAGGGGATTTTGAAATTTTTGATCTCTGATATCACAAGCGTTATATGTCCTAATGCTTTAGAATCATGTCAAGTTTTTCGATTCCAGAGTGTCTTGATTTAGTTGTTGATAATAGCTTCTTCGAGGCTATCACAGCGTTATCTGTTGAGTTCGTTTGCGAAGCAAACCAAATGGTATTACGTAGCAATCACCGGATGATGGCGAACGTCAAAGGTCACACATGACCCCATGTAAATTCCTAACGGACATCGCCGTGCTGACCACGCGATGGCTAGTATTTAAATAAAACAAACAGGTACCACTTTTCAAACCTAAAAATTAAATCACAAATGTTAGAAATCGTATCTCATTATGTAAATTGAAACAAACGACATGGTGGTGAGTAAGCCAGAAATTTATTGTAGAGAATAACGAAATCAAATATAAATTTTTGAATGCTTAGGTTCTATGATACAGTGATTCAGATGTGCTTTTTTCAATCTTAGTTTTAGAACTATAGCCAATAAAAAAAAGAGACCCATAAGACTTTTGTCAGGAGCTTCCTCAGCTAAAGCTCCTTTCAAAAGCCTTATGGGTAGAAACTATGGATTTAACGGTCAGTATAAAAAAAAGAGACCCATAAGACTTTTGTCAGGAGCTTCCTCAGCTAAAGCTCCTTTCAAAAGCCTTATGGGTAGAAACTATGGATTTAACGGTCAGTATAAAAAAAAGAGACCCATAAGACTTTTGTCAGGAGCTTCCTCAGCTAAAGCTCCTTTCAAAAGCCTTATGGGTAGAAACTATGGATTTAACGGTCAGTATAAAAAAAAGAGACCCATAAGACTTTTGTCAGGAGCTTCCTCAGCTAAAGCTCCTTTCAAAAGCCTTATGGGTAGAAACTATGGAAACAACGGACAGTCTCAAATGGTTATCAAAGTCGTGAATTGTCGAAATCGTGAGTCACATTCGTGAGTCATATTCGTGAGTCATATTCGTGAGTCATATTCGTGGGTCATATTCGTGGGTCATATTCGTGGGTCATATTCGTGAGTCATATTCGTGAGTAGCAATTGGTAGTAGTATTCTGGTGTCTGCAATTCAATGCTGGTTACTCTCTTCAAATGTCTATTGCATCTAGATAGAACCCCAAGATTTCGAGCGTTTTAATTCGATATCATTAAAGGTATCGACAACGATCGTTGGCTCTAATACTTCGTCCACATTATAGTGTGGCTCGATGCACGATCGCCGGATGCTGTCCTCTAGCCATCCGTTTATGAATTCCACGATGTTTCCTGCGTAATGGAAGTGACACGAGCCTTCCCTATAGCCTCTGTGTAAAGGAAGCTCGGGCTCGGAGGCCACATTTACGTAAGGCTCAATGGTGGAAAAATCAACGTCGAAATCGCTCAACAAACCCTGTCTATCTGGGTCTCCTGGTTTCCCTGGTTTGCATCTAAACGAAAAAGACAAATTAGTGAGCGTAAAGAAACACTTTTTTTACAAACGTGAGTTATATTCCACTTATAGTTCTTGACCCTAAATTTCAGAAGTGTTCACTATTACAGCTATATTTACGTGTCATTGTAGCTAATAAAAGAAAAATTCTATTTTTGAATGTTGACATCTATAGAATATTGAAATTAAAATTACAATGCAAATGAGTGTAACATATTGCATAAGATTATATCTTATAGCTCGAGATTCACTTTTACAGCACAAATCTATGATTTGAACTATTTAATATTCGATAGGACGAATGTGAATTATCTCTAATTTTTGTAATTTCTTACAGTTGACACTTTACTTGAATTTGCGTATTTACATACAATCTCATTAAAAAATTAAGATCTATTTTAATTTTTTCTAAAAACAAATTTTTGTTAGTCTGAGCATAAAAGATAGTGGACCAGACGCATATTTACAAAATAATTCTATTTTAAACGCGTACTCAAGATGAAAACGCTTAGTATTTATTTTAAGAGTTTTGGTACTTACATTCTAACTTGGAGCCAATGTCCTATCTTGACGATTTTCGTCTTTAAAGGTTTCAAGAAGTTGCCTTTCTTTGCCATGATAAAATTAAGAATATTTTTGGTCGCTTTTTGTTTCTTAAATTATCAAAATCCGTAAAACGTAAAAAGTCACAGGAAGAAATTTCAATTCGCTCTTCCACAGAAAAATAAGTTATGATTTTATATAAATATCTGGTGGTGTTGAAGCAAACAATGGCATGGCGAACAATGCTAAAAGTTCCACAGTACATATTTTCGTTTTAACAATGAATATGTTCTGTGCTCTCGTCTATCAGTTTTTACAATGAATTTATAAAAAAGATGTTGAATTGTTGAAATAATTAGTACAAACATTTTAATTACCTATTGGGAAGAAATGTTGCCTCCCAAATATTCTGGTAGTTTCAGATTCTTCTGTCGTGTATATTTCCTCGATTTTAGCTACACAATAAAGTTTATGAAACTAGTATTTGAGTTTGCACACATTTTCAAGTCTTCAAAATCATACAATCGATATGCAAATGAAACACACTGTCAAAATTTCCAAATATGATGTATTTAATTCTTTTAGAAATAAATGTGGTCAAGAAAAGATTGATATATTGTACATAGTTCACTGAAATTTTCTATATCCATTGGAAATATCCGTACCCGCGGTCGTCGGTTACAAACGGAGAGTTGCGAGTTCGAATACAACCCAAGAACGTCGCATATAAAGGGGATGGCGCACGTTATATTAGTCCTGGACTCCAATGTCGTCTCTTTGGCGTGGTGTGGAAGTTTTATTAAAGAGTTGCGAGCTTGCTTTTTAAGTATGCGATTATTGGACTCACTAGGTTGCTGGCCATAGCAATATAAAGTTATGAACTTCCGGAACGTGTACAGCAGACCGCATGTTAAGGACAGTTGTGTTGGTCCAGGAAATGGTAATGGTAATGGTAATTTTAGTTTACGTCGTACTAGAGCAACACAACGGGCTATTTACGACGGTGCGGAATCAGTCCCTTAAGGGAAAGATTCGAGGACAACACCTCGTCATTTTTAACCACGGTCAGATGACGAAGCAACACCTGAGCTGCACCCCACTCTCCAAACTTCCACGCCAACCCAACGTGAGGACTTTCGGCCACGACAGATTTAAGGTGCACCAGCCGCCTCTACACCATACGTTTACAAACATCCATGCCCGGACCCGGATTAGAACCAGGAACCTTCCGATCTAGAGGCTAACACCTTAACCACTATACCGGTTGGTCGGCTGTGTTGGTCCAGTGTGAAGGTAATTAAAATACCTACATTCCCAAAACTTTACTTGTGTGCATGTATATTTACTGGACGTTCATTGGCTCATCTTGGCACAACAGGACCATTGCAAAATCTCAACCAACTAACCAGAAAAGAGAAATGCTCCCCGGGTATGTTATTTGAATCGAACTTGCACCACAAACCACATGCAGGTTGCTAACTCAGTGGGAAAAACTTTTGAGCAAGGGTCGTCATGGTTTCTCCATCGCAGTCGCAACCTTTGGAACCTTTTCAGTGTTGATCCTTTGCCATCGCCAGTGATCTGATGTTTTGTCTTCGGCATGGCTGTCCGTGACGTCATAAGTACGCAGAGCTCTTGGAGATATGAGAACGCATGATCACAAGCTTGCAGAATCGCGTTAAAAATGAGTTGGGATGATAAAAGAAGAGTCTTAGCAAAAAAGGGGTTGTTGTTTTCTATGCCTAAAAATCGGTCGTAGAGCTCGAGATTGCAGATGCAAGATTAATTGTGAAAGTGTAGGAGCAGATTTCATGCTATTATGTGTAATGAAGATAAATTTAAAGATCATAAATCGAAAACGAACACAGGTGAAAGTAATAGTCAAAATGTAATCAATGATGAAGCTTTAAGCAATCGTTCTTGTTGTACAGTTCTTTTACAAAAATTGTATGTACGTTTACGAGGTGCTGCAAATGAGGGGAAAATAGTTCGTGCACTTGTCGACTCTGGAATTCAACGATCTTATTTGAGTAAACGTGTAGCAGAAGAAATGAAATATAACTTTATTAAAGAAGAAAGTGTTATTCATAATTTATTTGGGGGCAGAGAACACTCCGAGAAACATTTTCGATACAGAGTATTCATTAGCAGTTTGAAAGGTGATTATAATTGTAACTTTGAGGTCCTTGACCAGCAAACACTTTGTTCAGATATACTCATTCCAATACTAAAACCATATGCAGAGGAGCTTGATTACCATAACATTACTGTAACTGATCAATTAATCTCTGAACAAGAAGAATCACTATAAATTGATCTATAAATCGGGTATGATGTTGCGGGTAAACTCTTCAAAGGAAAGATTATTCATCTGCCGTGTGGACTTGTTGCTGTAGGAACATATTTAGGTCGGACCTTGATGGGAAAGACGCCATATGAAACTTCTGATGACAATTCATCGATGGCAGTTACAAATATGTTTGTTAAGGATGTAACTGTCACCGAACTCTGGAATCTTGAAACAATTGGAATAATTAACCCTGCCACGCAAAAGGCCAGAAAAGAATGAGATTTACAAACAAAGTTGAAATTTCAAAATTCCATTTCACTTAACAGTGAAGGACGCTATGAAGTTGTATTGCCCTGGTCTGAAGATCATCTACCGCTACCCAAGAACAAGGATTTAGCTGTGAAGCGTTTGGAATCTTCCACACAGAAACTTCGAGCACAAAATCTGTTCATATCATACGAGGAGGTTTTCAACAGTTGGCTCGATCTAGGAATAATCAAATAAGTCAAACATAGTGAGATCATTGATCATGGACACTATTTGCCACTCCGACCGGTTATAAAGGAAAATAGTTCTACACCAATTAGACCGGTATTCGACGCTTCTGCGAGAGTGAAGCATTCTCCGTCTCTAAATCAGTGCTTAGAATGTGGTCCGAATTTAATACAGCTAATACCTTCCATTCTTCTTAGATTTCGGTAGGGTAAAGTTGCAGACATCTCAGACATCGAAAAGGTATTTTTAAAGATTAGTGTAAAACCCGATGATCGTGATTTTCTTAGATTCTTTTGGTGGAAAAATGTCAATAAAAAGGAACTACAAATATTTCGTCCTACTAGAGTAGTGTTTGGTGTGATAAGTAGCCCTTTTATTTTAGCAGCTGTAATAGAATTTCATTTGCACAAATATATGCAAAATTATCATTACGATAAAAATATGTTGCATAAACTTATTCACTCTTTTTATTTAGATAATCTTGTTACCAGTTTTGACGATGAACATGAAATGACATTGTTGATTGGAGTATCTCAAAAAATAATGTATGGATGGAAGTTTAATCTCAGAGGTTAGTTAAGTACCGGGGATGACTTACAAAGAGTTGATGTGCCAGTATTGGGCCTATTATGGGATTACCAGATAGATTTTTTTAACTGTGAACCTGAATTGGTTAGAAGACTACAAATTGATGGAAGTAACTAAGAGGACTATTTTGGATTTAGCCCGCAAAGTATATGACCCGATTGTTATTGTAAGCCCTGTTCTACTGCTTCCTAAGTTATTGTTACAAAGCTCATGGAAAATGGGAATTTCTTGGGATACCGAAGTTGACGAAAATACGAAGGAAAACTTTATAAGTTCGTTCAGAGATCTGAATCTCTTAAAAGAAATCTCTATACCTCGATGGATACACACTAACAGTGATAACAAACATTTGTGTAGCATTCACACCTTCTGCGATGCCAGTAATAATGCATATGGTGCTATAGTGTTCGTGAGAATTCAGACTCCTTATGGAGTTGATGTTCATTTATTAGCTTCTATGTCCAGAGTAGCTCCGGTGAAATCTATCACGATTCCACGTCTTGAGTTGATAGCTCCAACGGTGAGAGCGAGACTATGCAACTCAATTTTAGAAGGTTTGCAATGACGAAACGTTGAATTATATTTTTGGACTGATTCAACCACTGTTTTGACCTGGATCCAAAAAGAAGAAATCGGGACAGTTTTTGTGTTGAACCGAGTACGAGAAATCAGGAAATTAACAAATCCAAATGCATGGATATATGTATCAGGAACATATAATCCTTCTGACTTTCCTTCCAAAGGCTGTACTGCTAAACAGCCTTTGTCAGTGAAATGGTGGGGGATACCCGCATGGTTAAAGAAAATGAAGTTGAATAGCCAACACCAAAATTGGTATATAATCAGGAAAACATTATTCAAGAATTCAGAAAAGGTGTTCTAACTAACACACATGTAAATCTAGAAACAAAGGAAATCTTTCGTAGAATATCTTCATGTGTCAAACTTGTGAGAGTAATTGCTTGGATTTATAGACTTTTCTCTATTGTAAAATTCAATACATCGCGTTACCTTGGCGATCTAACTTTTAAAAAAAATCACACAGAAATAGTTTTGTTAAAACTTATCCAACACGAAGCATTTCCTGGTGGAGTAAATGATCAACAAATAAAGACTTTTTATCCTGTACTCGACGAAAAGGGGTTATTGCGAGTAAAAACGCGCATTTTTAACCGAAAAGACAAAAATAACTTTAGATTACCCATAATCTTACCATCAAAACATAGAATAGTGCATATGCTTATAGACAGTAAGCATCAAGAACTAGGACACCCTGCAGTCCAGATATTGATGAACCAGCTAAGAGAAAGTTATTGGATTATGCGTAGCAGAAAAACAATTAGACAAATTATCTTGAAATGTATTCGGTGCAAATGATTCACTGTGACCCATCCAGAACCAAGAGACTCTTCCTTACCTGAAGATAGAGTGAGGAATTCAACGATACTTGAAGTCTTGGGTGTTGATCTTGACGGACCGCTGTATTTGAAATATGGGACAAAATCCTGGATAGTTTTGTTCACTTGTGCAGTCGCGCAGTGCACATGGAATTAATTACTTCCTTGACAGCGGAAGCCTTCTTGCAGTCACTAAGACGATTTGTAGCTCGCAGAGAGATACCCACTAATATTTATTGTGATAATGGCAGTAATTTCGTAAAAGCTCACAGCGAACTTTGCAAAGTAGACTGGCTAAAAATAAAGTCTGAATCTATGATGAAGAAGATAACTTGGAAATTCATTTCTCCATCAGCACCATGGTGGGGTGGATGGTGGGAGAGATTGATTGGTATGGTCAAACAAGTTTTACGCAGAATATTAGGGTAGGCTTTGTTAAATTACGAAGAACTAAAAAAAGTCTTGTGCGATACGGAAAGCCTAATTAACTCTCGACCCTTAACTTAGTTATCTGAATATATAAACAATTTGATTGCTTTAACGCCTTTTATGTTTCTGCAGGAAACGATAGAAAGTGGCTTACCCAATATTGATAGTGTAGATGTCACCTATATGAGTAAAAAATACAATTATGTACAAAAAGTACGAGAAGATTTACGAAAAAGGTTTCGACTATAATATGTAGGACAGTTAAAACATAACGGAAAGACTTCGGAAACCTTGAAACTTATCTCTGTTGGTGACATAGTGCTCATTGGTTCTGACAATCTGAAACGTTTACAATGGCCGATAAGGCGGATTGTGCAAGTCCTTCCTGGAAGAGATGGAATCGTCAGAGTTGTGAAACTAAAAATCAAATCCGGAACTATAATACGTCCTCTTCAACATCTTTATTCCTTGGAATTATCATATGAGACATCAGGTCATTTCTTCAAGAGTAAAGTTCCGAGAAATACACAACATCCAGATGCCACCAATATTGATGGTAAAGTTGTTCCGTTCAAAGAACATCAAGAGTCACCCAAAGCGACATTCACTCGGAGCGGGAGAGCAGTGAAACCTGTCGAAAGACTCTGCTTGTGAGACATGACAAATGGTTGAGTTCTTCCAGGATACGAACTCAAGGTGGGAGGATGTCGCAACCTTTGGAGCCTTTTCAGTGTTGATCCTTTGTCTGTGATCTGATATTTTGTCTTCGGCATGGCTGTCCGTGACGTTATAAGTACGCAGAGCGCTTGGAGATATACACGAACTGAAACGTAAAGCAGACGCTCATGTGATCTCTTCAAGTGCGGAACTATAAAATATTTAGTATTTTTCACATCCATTTGATCTATCTTGTCGGGAGCCCTATGTAAGTTCATTTCATTAAATGATATTTGTTAAATTAATTGTTCTTCATTCTCTTCGGAAATTAACTTTAAGAAACAATTCTAAGTATAAGCAGATAGAAAAACTGGAATTTTTAACTTTAATGATCTGCTATAATCTCATTCCATCATACCTCACTATTCAATTGAGACGTTTTGCCCACACTTAAAATACGAGTACTATTTCAGTTAACTCATTTACCAGATCCAACAACGCGATAACAGTGTAATGGGTAATATGCATAAAATTAATAAAAATATTTTAATTTATTAACAAAAGTATTTCTCGGATCTGGTACGCTTTCCAACCACGACATTAGGAATAGAGCTCTACTATTATAAAAGTAAGTATTTATCTGTCTGTCTGTCTGTAATCAGTGTCCTGATGAATATATGGCAATTAAAATATTAAATGTGGCACACAGGTAGATCTAATTTTTTGCGATTTTTGTGTCCAGCCCGAATTTAAAAATTTAATATAAAACCTTTTAAAATTAATGTATTAGTTTTTTCACCTTTCGTCCTCCTTTCAGAAATCTGACGTCATAATATCTCGAATGAAGGAAGGGATTTTGCGATTTTTGTCCACTGACAAGCGTTTTCTTTGAAACCATTTTAAGTTTTTCGATTCTAGCGTTTTTTGATTTACGTTGCTAATAATAGCCGATTCGAGGCCATTGCCTGTAGAGTTCGTTTGCGAAGCAAATCAAATGGGAATACATAGCAATAACAGGGGATTGGCGAGCGTCAGTGGTCTTACATGATCCCACATAAAGAACTGTCACAGGCAACGCCGTTCTGACCACGCACTGTCTAGTCAGTAGCTTTATAAAAGAAAGTGTGTGTTCTCTGTTCGGCATGTCCTCACGAATCTATGGCATTTATAATAATGAAATTTGGCACAAAGGTATTCCGAATGTTTTGCAATTTTGTAGTCCAGCTCGAATTTTAAAATTTAATCCAGAACATTTTAAGATGAATTTAATGACATGCTTAGTATTGTTTTCCTCCGAATAGCAACAGTCTTCAATCGGTCTTGACTGTTGAATTTACTGAATTAGTATTTACTGCGCTCCCGGCCACTGGATAACCTGTAAAAAATTAATTGCTTTTTTAAAAGCATATTAAATTTTTGTTTGTGTTAACTTTTAGTTTGGATTATCATAATCTTTTATATAAGTATATTTTTATTATCTGTGCTCTCTCCATTCTTGGAACTGGATCACGGTTATTCAATACTTTGTTTGTCATTGTTTCTTTTTTAGAGTACGATAGTTTGGATTATAATTTTTAAAGCATATTATTTTTTAGTTTGGATTATTTGGATATATATATATTGTTTAATTTCGCGATATTTAATTTTGATCTTTTATGTAATTTTTGGTTTGTTTCCTGTTTGCAATTTTAGTTTTTTTTCCTAAGTCAAATTCTCCCTTTCCTTACTTCCTTCGAATGTGTTCGGATGAACCCGCCGTGGCCATTTTGTAGAATGTTGAAGGAATCATTGAATATAAGCTCAATGAAATCAGGAATGGAGCAATTAAGTTAAAATTAAGGTTTATTTACAAGTTAGTTATAAATTTTACAGACAAGTTTCAAGATAATTGGATAGGTTAAACTCAAAATATTAGTTTACATAAGAGCTATTATGTTCGAGCAAAACGCCTACGCAAGGCCTTCCCTATTCTGTCCACCCTGCTTCCTTCTTTCAAAAACACCCAGTTTGGTTATTTACGACACATCTCCAAGAGGTTGTACACAAGTTGTCAATGTCTCAGGGGTGCTCTGGACCAAACTGTACATCCTATATGCAATTTTTTGTTTGTTTCTGTGTACTTCGTATTTGTATAGCTATTTTTTTATCATTTTGGTTTGGATGTCTTTTGGAAATTATAGCAATATTTAATCCTGATTAGAAATTTAATGTAGAACATTTTAAAATTATATTATTATACTTTTGAATTATTTTGTTTCCAAAAAATGTCAAGTCTTCAAATGGCTTTTACTGCGCTCCCGCCATTCTTTGATTTGGATAATTTATGCAAACTAAGAGCATTTGTTCTACGTAGTTCTACTCTCACAGGATGAAGATTCACTCTTCGAATTTCAACGTTTTACTGAGAGGCAGGTACCTGTTCCATCAATTTATTATCGACAAGTATATAAGATTGAAAGGGTGTTGTGCATACGACTGAATAAGAGGACTATGAGAGAGGAACACTATGCACATTTGAGAGATGTTTTCATGAATGATGGAATAGTTGCTTTACGAAAACTGAAGTACACAGAAATTGCTAAATTTAAAAAAAGATATCCAAAGTTAAAGTTTATGCTTTTGTAAGTTTATACGTTGCATAAATTATCAAATTAAATACAACTATGCACCCAACCCTCGCTATACGGCCGCTCTATATAAGACATTTCGTTATAACGACCTTTTTTAATTATGGCACTTATTCGATTTATGGCCTACAATGTTTCGTTATACGCCCCAAAAAGAAAATGCAATTTGTATGCTTTTGTTTAGTTTTGGCTTCTCCCTTTAGGCGGCACTGCAACAATTTGCCTCACAAAAATATGCGAAACGTTTGGCACAACATTGTCATCATTTTACTGTGTTGTTGTTTTAGTGTAGTTAGACCAACAACGACTCCATACAAAAAACGCGTCACAATTTAAAGTCCTATCGAAGGCTACTTGTACGCGCTACGATACGAACTGCAGGCAGATCAGCCCAGTGAGTTTAGTTAAACGTAAGTAACTTTTTCATATTTGTCTTATATTACACTCACTGCCAAAAGTTACGCACGGAGAGGAAAATGATAATTTCCAGAAGCCAATCTGAAATTGAGAGTGCAATTGCCGCACAGGTGGATGGAAGTATGCAAATGTATTATGTAACAGCCAATCATGGTTTCGTGTCGAGAAATATGCAAAAAAGCCAGTCATATAAGAAGCCAGCATTGTGAAGACTTAGATGAGCTGCATGTAAGTCCTAATAAAAAGTATTTAGAACTTAGTTTTCAAGACAGACGGGTTTCTGTGGTTTCCAGAAGACGAATGGCAGATTGTGAGCTCTGGCGTTTTGTGGGACGCTTTGAAAGTAGGTTATATCTATTTATAAAAATAATCATCAATCTATCATTGATAATATCTAAAGAAATCATCAATCTATCATTGATGTTGCTCTTTTCTTCGTCGTTCCTCATTCCGCTCATTCACGATTTTGGAAACAATTAAAAACAAGGCAAACAGTTGTCCGAAGATCTGTGGCCGACCGCCCAAGGGTTACGACCCCCGCGTAAGATCGATGTGCAACGGGCACTTTCTTCCCAAGAAAGAAATATCTCAATACCATCAAAAAGGAACTCTTTAAAAAATTGCCCGGTAGTGTTCTAATTGACAAATCTATCGACATTATGTGTGAATAGATAAGGCACTAAACTACACGACAGAGATTTTGGACACATTGGAAGGGATTGCGTGTATGGTTTCACCGGCGTACTCGCCCAACCAGGGGCTAACAAAAAATTATAAAATTAGGAGCCACCCTTACAACGCATATACTCATTTTTTTTGAACGCCGAGTATATCGCAGAACTTATTACACGCAGACGAATAATAAATTATATGTTATTTGTAGTGCCTGAGGCAACTAAAAAAATACACACAAAAAACATTTTTATTATCTACACTAGACAATTTACTCCATTTTTGACCTTTAATGGCCTAAAAATCATATTTGTTTTCATGAAAAATAAATGCTTCTTACAAAAAATTTTAGTTTTGCTATGGTGACCCAATGCCCGGGATATGTAGTGCCATGCGCCCGACCTTAATCCCATTGAAAATCTTTGGGATGCCTTCGGCCGTACTGCCTGCCCGTTTCCCACCCACAGCTAATCTCACAGAGTTGAAAACTGCTCCACTGGAGGAATGGCGATTACTTGACTCTGGGGTGGTTGATCACCTCATGGAAAGCATGGTCACAGGCTGTAAACTTTGTGTGATGAGGGGTCGTCATATACCCTATTAATGTCGGTTTTGTTTATTTGTTTTGTATTTAAACAACATTTTGTTAATGACTGCAAAGCTCTTACCTTTCACAATGCTGGCTTCTTAGACGACTGCCTTTTTTTTTAGCACACACACACACACACACACACATATTTCTCAACTAAATAACTAACTAACTAACACCAACACACACTCCCGTACCTAGTGTCGTGATACACTGTACCAGTTTAAATGCATATTTCTCAACACGAAACCGTGACCTCTACAGAATCTACCTGTGCAGAATATTCCATTCTCTCAAATTCAGATTGACTTCTGGAAATTACCGTTTTTCTCTTCGTGCTTAACTTTTGACAGTGGGTGTAAATATTAACATTTTTAAACAGACGTTGGACCAATATTTTAAATTGGGTCAATCCACAACAGCGTAAAGTGATAATGGCATATTCATTACAGCTAACTGATTCTTCATGTTAATGTTCGTCAGCAGATTAAAACAGTTTTTAAACATTTTGCGTTATGTTTTTGTTTGTTTATATGTTTAGGTGTCTTTTTTGAATGCTTCTGGTATTACGAGTAAACCTTTTTCATCAATATTATGGCTAAAGTGCGACAGAGAAACAAGATCACCCTGGCTGTTGCTTCGTCGGGCATTGCTGCAACTCGATTTACGGGGAGAGGAGGGCTCACTCGGCTTTCAAGTTAAAGTTAATTTTGGCAAGCGTGCAGTCCTACGTTTAGCATTTCAAGAAATTAGGATAAGACAGAGTTCTATTGTATTCCAAGCTCATTGTGTGGGATTAATGTACTAGGACCCATAAATCTGCATTCAAGCACTTGATGTCACGTTAAAAAACGTCAAACGTAACAATGAAACAATGGGAGGCGTCACTATGGTGTCGGCTTTCAACTTTCGACAGACACTTCCTGTTATTCCTCGGTTGGCCAGATTAAATGCACGGCTGTTGAAATCATCTCACATTTGGAATGGCATTCACAGACTTGGACTGTCAACAAACATGTGAGTTCATGTCACCGGTGATCACTACACCCAGCAATCTGCAGCTAACCTACTTCGATTGGGAAATGGTGCCGTTGCTTCGGGCTATAGAGATTATGAAAACAAAAGAGCTAAAAGAGATGGTAATCCCAAATGTGGCACAGCAGTCTACTGATCACGCATAGCTGTGCGAAAGGCAATTATTTCCCCAAGAAACGAAGATATCAATGTAATCAAAAAGCAACTCTTGCAAAAATTTCCCGGTAGTGTTCAAATTTACAAATCTATCGACATTACGTGTGGAGGCCGTAAACTACACAACAGAGTTGACGAATACATTGAAGCCATTTGCGGTACTCTCGCACACATTGGAGCTGAAGATTGGGGGACCGATTATGCTTCAAACAAATCTGAATCCACCTTCACTCTGCAATGGACCGAGACTCTGTCAAGAAACTCATGCCTAATATTAGTGAAACCACCATCATCACTGGACATGGCACAAGCGAAGACGAATTCATTGGTAGAATACCAATAATCCCTTCTTATATCCCATTCCAATTTAAAGAAGTTCAGTTTCCGGTTCGTTTAAGTTTCGCTATGAGCATCAAGGCACAAGTACAATCGCTGAAGGTCGTAAGACTCGATCTCATTAAACCGTGTTTTGCCCAAAGTCAACTGTATGAGGTGTTCGAGAAAGTTGGATACATTTTTAAATTTTATAAATAGATATAACTTAAATTTCTTGCCAGATATGATTCTTTTAATAAGTGTAGATTTATACATTCTGGGGGGAAAAGTAATCAAGTACAAGATGCTCATTTTTTAAATTCGTTATTCTGTCAAACTAATGGGACAGACTTATTTCAATGAATTTAATTAAATTGTGTAAAGTAACATTTGTCATCTACAAACATTGCTAATTTAAAAAATTCGGATAAGCAGGAAAATAATTTTACTTTGTACTAAAAAAAATGGAACTTTAATTTGGTCTAATAATAATGTACTTTAATTTGGTCTATTTTTTGTACTTTAATGTACTTTAATTTGTAAAGTAATAATGTACTTTAATTTGGTCTATTTAATTTGGTCTTTAATTTGGTAATAATGAACTTTAATTTGGTCTAATAATAAGTAAGATAAAAATGAATTTAACATTTAAAAATATTTGCTTTAAACTATATTTCTAATTTTTTTATCTCGCTATTATATGAGTAATTTGGGGTTTAAAGTTATTGCGTTGCCCAAACCAACACATTTCATTCTTTGTTGTGTTAAAAATAAGATAGACATTTAAATTAAAAAATTTTTTTAAATGAGACTCGTTTTTTTTTGTTTTAAGTAACTAGAGGGCTCCGCCCACTGCTCGCTAACGCTCGTCAACCCCCGATGATTGCTGCGCAATCACATTTAGTTCGCTCCTCGAAGTATACTTTTCAACAATTTGGGGGAGGGGATTGCTTCACAATCCACCCCATTTGGATAGCTGCTGCATTGTTAAACGTTAATTGAAGGTTCACTTCCCTTCCCATTGCTATATTTATCGCATTCGCAAAAATTGCTTACTTTTTTTGTAAAATTTGCGGATCCGTATATAAGCAGACCCCAGTACTTTAGCTTTAGAAAACTTACCATAAATTCTCGGCTCACACACGGAAATAAAGTGCAAATACAAAAAATGTTTTTTAAAACGTCAATAACAAAACATCTCATTTCCACATAAAAAAAAAGGATATATTTTAGCATAACATTTTGTTAAAATTCCGAGGAAATCTCATAATAATTTTAAATGTTTTAGCTAAACCGTGTTGTTTGTTGTTATAGTACTTCTTAATATTTTCATATTCGACTGTTGCTATGGAAACAGCGACCGAATTTGCCCGTTCTTCTGAAAAAAATTGCAAACTCTCTAGCGCGTGCTCTCATATTTTAAGAATAAACTAGCAGAAAGACCCGTCTTTGCTCGGGTTGAATTAATAACATGTTGATTGAAAAATCATTATCAATTATTTTTCATAAAAGAATCTTAGCATCATTTAAGTGTACTGGAAAAAATTTAATACATATTTAACTTCTCCATTGCTTCTACAATTTACTTCAGACGCAAATATGCATCTATGTTGTATCAAACCATGTAATCCATTTCATATTCGTCACAATTCTGCTGAAAATTTTAAGTTTTCGAGTGACTACGAAAATTCCCGTGCATTTAATTTCAGTAAAGCTGACGAATCTTCGGTGTTTGGTCTTGCACTTAGTTTTCCTGTGGATATGTTTTCTTCGTGTCATTATTTCACCTAGAATGCGATCGATTCGAATTTTTTCATCAATATGAAAAGATGGTAAATTAAATTGTTACATCATTCGTTTCAAATTTAGTTTGACGTAAAGCAACGCAATTTTTCTTGAAAATTCCATTCAGTCGCATGTGGAATAATGGAGAACTTGTGTTAGATTTATGAAACAGAGTTGACGTTTGTCTGTTCTCAACACTAATCCACCTTTTGACCAATCCACACATTTGGTACTCTTATATTTTAGAACTCTGCGGACATGATAGACTACATATTAATCCGCGTTCTATTTGTCCAAGGGGGCTGAAAATTTACGGCATTCGTAAATGATTTAATTTGAAGCAAACGGCACATTTTCCCAGAAAATTCCATTCAGTGGCATGTGGAATAACTGAGCTTTTGTTAGAAATACATATCATAAGAATAGACAAATTAAACCCAATCGATAACATTTTTTTTAATAAACAGAAGGTTGATTTTACAGAGATTTTACAAAAAGAAAATCGTTTTCAACGAACGATTGATATGCATCTAAGTTGCGTAAGAACAGCTTCAATAAATAGAGTAAGCAACCTCGACTTTCTGTTTCTTAAGATATACAATTTCAATTTTTCAAAATTACTAACTGTGATATTATTCCAATATCAACAAAATCTTGTTAAAAATTCTCTTTTCTCCAACACACATACAGTTTTAAATTGAACCCTTATGGTACTTTTTAAGATCAGAAATTTGGTTTCTAAATGGAAAGCACGTATATATATATATATATATACTGCTGTTTGTAAAAAATACAACATCATGAAAGAATCTTCAGAATTACATGAAATTTTAATACATTAACGGATTGTATTAGTTCAAATAAATCAATAAATTTTCAAAGCAAAAAAAACAATAATAAATGTCCGAAATCAGTATTTGGTGTAGCCACCACGCTCTGCAATAATTGCTGCTATACGACGTGGCAAAGAGTGAAACAGATGTTGAATGTCTGCTTGTGGAAAGAATTCCATATTGTTTGTATGCGCAAGCAAAGTACATATTTGAAGCTGTAGGACGCGGATCACGAGCAAGACGCCGACCGACCAAATCAAACACGTGCTCAATAGGCGACATATCCGGCGAATAAGCAGGCCAAGAAGGAAGTTGGATGTGTTGGGCTGAAAAAAAGTCTCGAACATTCCTTGCAACATGTGGGCGTGCATTATCCTATTCAAATATAGCTACAGGGATGCCTTGAAGGAAGGTAACGACTTCGGGCTCTGGCACTTCACGAACGTACCTGTTGCTACTCAGATTACCCTCAATTCGTAGCAACTGAGATCGTCCATGATACGAAATCGCACCCCAGATCATAACTTCTGGTGTTCGGCCACTATGACGTTCGATAAAAAACTCTGGAAGGCAGCGTTCACCAGCATAGCGTCTAACACGAATGCAGTCATCATGGTTCCACAAATTAAAGCGGGATTCGTTAGAAAAGGCAACTTGTTGCCAATCAGCCGGCCAGGCTCTGTGCTTATGATCCCATTGCAGACGCAGCCCTCGATGGTTTGACTTGAAGGGGATCTTATATAAAATAATCCCTGTACGCCGTCCACGGTGCAGCAGAAGTCGACGAATTGACGAAACCGACATTAGTACATCTGTAGCAGTAGACGACAGTGCTGCCAACTGCCTGGAGGCTATACAGTCATTTACCGCCATGTGGAGCAGGTGTCTATCATCGCGCGCTGACGTCATCTTCCGTCGTCCACTCCCAGTTTTCGAGTTGTCCGGTGCTCGTTGGTCCACTGTTTCCAAACTCGCATCACTGTGAAATTGTACCGCTGCGCACGAGCTGCTATTGCGGGATAGGAAAATCCTCCTTCTCGAAGACCGATGATTCTCGCCCGTTCAAACCCCCTTGTAAGACAGTTTTTACTTGAAGTTATCTTGTGTTTGGTGCTGCTTGACGAAATAGTGTCTTTACGTCATAAGACGGCTTAACAACAAATTAAACGAATTAATTCAGAGTGAAATTTCAGCTCCATGAACCAAAAGTAATTTTAGGTACCTAAATGTGTCACTGGAGGTTATCAATCCAATTGTTACGAAATAGAAACTCTATCCAAGCACATACCGTTGTGTTCGGGGCGCTGGTATACATAAAATCTGATGTGGTATCAAATATGTTCACGCTGCAGTGCAGGGGAAGTTTAGAGAGTTAGGTGCCAGCTCCGGTGTGAACTGACTTTGGCTGAAAACGACGAGGTGTTGTACTAGAAACTTTCCCTTCCAGATCGATCTCGGACCATCCTCAATAGCCCTGTTTGTTCCAGTTAAGCTCCAAACATTCTTTAGAAATGTAAGCCTGTATGTTTCACTCCACCTAAAACACTCCTACGCATCAGAATATCAAAAGAAATAATATTTCTACAGATTGATTCATAAAAGATGGGCAAAACTTTAAGAGGTGGTATAACACATCCAAACAAACAACTGTCATCAAATAATGCATGGTCGGAAACAAAGCGAAAGGTGCTCGAGCATTTGAAAACTTGATCCTTGCAAATGTTAAAGCTCCATTCTTGTTGCTATTTATTGGTAGAAGAACGACAGTAATAGCATGCAAATGTGATATGGGGGGAAAAGAAAAACTCACGTGCAAATGTTCCCCTCGATTAACACATAAAAGCCGCTAATCCGAGTGCCCAACTGTCAATCGCGGTAGGAACATAACGGAAGATGTTACCCTTCAGTAATAAGAAAAAGGCTGATATGCATTTTATCTACGGACTTGCAAATAGAAATTGGCCCAGAGGCTCAAATATTGTATAGAAAGAGTTTTCCCAACAGGCGGTTGCCCGACAATAAAACATTTGAGCGCTTGCACCAACAGTTCTGCAAGATGGGATCCTTTCTCGTTTCCCGGTCGGATGCAGGTCGTGCAAAGACGGACAGAACGTCAGTCGTGGATGAAGCTGTGGTGAAGGCTTACACTTTCCAACATGTTATAACTGTTTTCCATTCCACCGTGGATTTTTTGGAAAAGGAATGAGAGCAAGAATTAAATTCTCTGCACAGTTTTTTTTTTTTTTCGATCCCATTCCAGGCTTCCTAACTTCGAAAATCTTGTACGTATCAGACTTTTTTTCCTTCTTGGAATTCTGGTTTGAGTGTTATCTAGTTTAGGGGACAGCAATCGTTCGGACCTATCTCTAGCGATCATCTCTACGTTGTCAACACTGATTTGACAAATGGTGATCTTCCAAGTACAAACCCATCTCACCATAACCTTCAACCGATACACTTCTTTATTACCGGAAGATGTTGGCGTGATTTGGCTCTCTTCAGAGCAACTTCTGTCAACAAACATGTGAGTTCATGTCACCGGTGATCACTACACCCAGCAATTTGCAGCTAAACTACTTCGAATGGGAAATGGTGCCGTTGCTTCGGACCATAGAGATTATGAAAACAAAAGATCTAAAAGAGGTGGTGTTCCCAAACGTAGTACAGTAGTCTACTGATCACGCGTAGCTGTGCCAAAGGCAATTATTGCCCCAAGAAACGAAGATGTCAATGTCATCAAAAAGCAACTCTTGCAAGAATTTCCCGGTAGTGTTCAAATTTACAAATCTATCGAAACTACACAACAGAGTTATCGAACACATTGTAGCCATCTGCAGTACTCTCGCACATATTGGAGTTGAAGATTGGGGCACCGAATATGCTTCTCACAAATCTGAATCCACCTTCACTCTGCAATGGACCGAGATTCTATCAAAAAATTTCTTTCACACATATGGGACAGACTTATTTCATTGAATTTAATTAATTTGTTCAAAGTAACATTTGGCATCAACAAACATTGCTAATTTAAAAAATTCAGATAAGCTGGAAAATAATTTTACTTTGTACTAAATAAAAATGGAACTTTAATTTTGGTCTAATAATCTATTAAAAGATAAAAATGACTTTAACTTTAAAAATATTTCCTTTAAACTATACTTCTAATTTTTCTATCTCGCTATTATATGAGTAATTTGGGGTTTAAAGTTATTGCGTTGCCCAAACCAACACATTTCATTCTTTGTTGTGTTAAAAATAAGATACACATTTAAGTTGTAAAATTTTTTTTAATGACATTAATTATTTTTTGTTTTAAGTAACTGGAGGGTACTGCCCCCTACTCGCTAACGCTCGTCAAGCCCCAATGATAGCTGGCAATCACATTTAGTTCGCTCCTCGAAGTATACTTTTCAACAATTTGGGGGTGGGGATTGCTTCACAATCCATCCCCATTTAAATCGCTGCTGCATTGTACGACGTTATTTGAAGGTTCACTTCCCTTCCTATTGCTATATTTATCGCATGCACAAAAATTGCTTACTTTTTTTGTAAGATTTGTGGATCCGTATATAAGCCGACCCCAGTACATTAGCTTTAGAAAACGTACCATAAATTATCGGCTCACACACGGAAATATAGTGTAAATAAAAACAAAATGTTTTTTAAAATGTCAAGAACAAAGCATCTCATTTCCACATAAAAAAAGGATATTTTAGCATAACATTTTGTTAAAATTCCGAGGAAATCTCATAATAATTTTAAATGTTTTAGCTAAACCGTGTTGTTTGTTGTTATAGTACTTCTTAATATTTTCATATTCGACTGTTGCTATGGAAACAGCGACCGAATTTGCCCGTTCTTCTGAAAAAAAATTGCAAACTCTCTAGCGCGTGCTCTCATATTTTAAGAATAAACTAGCAGAAAGACCCGTCTTTGCTCGGGTTGAATTAATAACATGTTGATTGAAAAATCATTATCAATTATTTTTCATAAAAGAATCTTAGCATCATTTAAGTGTACTGGAAAAAATTTAATACATATTTAACTTCTCCATTGCTTCTACAATTTACTTCAGACGCAAATATGCATCTATGTTGTATCAAACCATGTAATCCATTTCATATTCGTCACAATTCTGCTGAAAATTTTAAGTTTTCGAGTGACTACGAAAATTCCCGTGCATTTAATTTCAGTAAAGCTGACGAATCTTCGGTGTTTGGTCTTGCACTTAGTTTTCCTGTGGATATGTTTTCTTCGTGTCATTATTTCACCTAGAATGCGATCGATTCGAATTTTTTCATCAATATGAAAAGATGGTAAATTAAATTGTTACATCATTCGTTTCAAATTTAGTTTGACGTAAAGCAACGCAATTTTTCTTGAAAATTCCATTCAGTCGCATGTGGAATAATGGAGAACTTGTGTTAGATTTATGAAACAGAGTTGACGTTTGTCTGTTCTCAACACTAATCCACCTTTTGACCAATCCACACATTTGGTACTCTTATATTTTAGAACTCTGCGGACATGATAGACTACATATTAATCCGCGTTCTATTTGTCCAAGGGGGCTGAAAATTTACGGCATTCGTAAATGATTTAATTTGAAGCAAACGGCACATTTTCCCAGAAAATTCCATTCAGTGGCATGTGGAATAACTGAGCTTTTGTTAGAAATACATATCATAAGAATAGACAAATTAAACCCAATCGATAACATTTTTTTTAATAAACAGAAGGTTGATTTTACAGAGATTTTACAAAAAGAAAATCGTTTTCAACGAACGATTGATATGCATCTAAGTTGCGTAAGAACAGCTTCAATAAATAGAGTAAGCAACCTCGACTTTCTGTTTCTTAAGATATACAATTTCAATTTTTCAAAATTACTAACTGTGATATTATTCCAATATCAACAAAATCTTGTTAAAAATTCTCTTTTCTCCAACACACATACAGTTTTAAATTGAACCCTTATGGTACTTTTTAAGATCAGAAATTTGGTTTCTAAATGGAAAGCACGTATATATATATATATATATATACTGCTGTTTGTAAAAAATACAACATCATGAAAGAATCTTCAGAATTACATGAAATTTTAATACATTAACGGATTGTATTAGTTCAAATAAATCAATAAATTTTCAAAGCAAAAAAAACAATAATAAATGTCCGAAATCAGTATTTGGTGTAGCCACCACGCTCTGCAATAATTGCTGCTATACGACGTGGCAAAGAGTGAAACAGATGTTGAATGTGTGCTTGTGGAAAGAATTCCATATTGTTTGTATGCGCAAGCAAAGTACATATTTGAAGCTGTAGGACGCGGATCACGAGCAAGACGCCGACCGACCAAATCAAACACGTGCTCAATAGGCGACATATCCGGCGAATAAGCAGGCCAAGAAGGAAGTTGGATGTGTTGGGCTGAAAAAAAGTCTCGAACATTCCTTGCAACATGTGGGCGTGCATTATCCTATTCAAATATAGCTACAGGGATGCCTTGAAGGAAGGTAACGACTTCGGGCTCTGGCACTTCACGAACGTACCTGTTGCTACTCAGATTACCCTCAATTCGTAGCAACTGAGATCGTCCATGATACGAAATCGCACCCCAGATCATAACTTCTGGTGTTCGGCCACTATGACGTTCGATAAAAAACTCTGGAAGGCAGCGTTCACCAGCATAGCGTCTAACACGAATGCAGTCATCATGGTTCCACAAATTAAAGCGGGATTCGTTAGAAAAGGCAACTTGTTGCCAATCAGCCGGCCAGGCTCTGTGCTTATGATCCCATTGCAGACGCAGCCCTCGATGGTTTGACTTGAAGGGGATCTTATATAAAATAATCCCTGTACGCCGTCCACGGTGCAGCAGAAGTCGACGAATTGACGAAACCGACATTAGTACATCTGTAGCAGTAGACGACAGTGCTGCCAACTGCCTGGAGGCTATACAGTCATTTACCGCCATGTGGAGCAGGTGTCTATCATCGCGCGCTGACGTCATCTTCCGTCGTCCACTCCCAGTTTTCGAGTTGTCCGGTGCTCGTTGGTCCACTGTTTCCAAACTCGCATCACTGTGAAATTGTACCGCTGCGCACGAGCTGCTATTGCGGGATAGGAAAATCCTCCTTCTCGAAGACCGATGATTCTCGCCCGTTCAAACCCCCTTGTAAGACAGTTTTTACTTGAAGTTATCTTGTGTTTGGTGCTGCTTGACGAAATAGTGTCTTTACGTCATAAGACGGCTTAACAACAAATTAAACGAATTAATTCAGAGTGAAATTTCAGCTCCATGAACCAAAAGTAATTTTAGGTACCTAAATGTGTCACTGGAGGTTATCAATCCAATTGTTACGAAATAGAAACTCTATCCAAGCACATACCGTTGTGTTCGGGGCGCTGGTATACATAAAATCTGATGTGGTATCAAATATGTTCACGCTGCAGTGCAGGGGAAGTTTAGAGAGTTAGGTGCCAGCTCCGGTGTGAACTGACTTTGGCTGAAAACGACGAGGTGTTGTACTAGAAACTTTCCCTTCCAGATCGATCTCGGACCATCCTCAATAGCCCTGTTTGTTCCAGTTAAGCTCCAAACATTCTTTAGAAATGTAAGCCTGTATGTTTCACTCCACCTAAAACACTCCTACGCATCAGAATATCAAAAGAAATAATATTTCTACAGATTGATTCATAAAAGATGGGCAAAACTTTAAGAGGTGGTATAACACATCCAAACAAACAACTGTCATCAAATAATGCATGGTCGGAAACAAAGCGAAAGGTGCTCGAGCATTTGAAAACTTGATCCTTGTAAATGTTAAAGCTCCATTCTTGTTGCTATTTATTGGTAGAAGAACGACAGTAATAGCATGCAAATGTGATATGGGGGGAAAAGAAAAACTCACGTGCAAATGTTCCCCTCGATTAACACATAAAAGCCGCTAATCCGAGTGCCCAACTGTCAATCGCGGTAGGAACATAACGGAAGATGTTACCCTTCAGTAATAAGAAAAAGGCTGATATGCATTTTATCTACGGACTTGCAAATAGAAATTGGCCCAGAGGCTCAAATATTGTATAGAAAGAGTTTTCCCAACAGGCGGTTGCCCGACAATAAAACATTTGAGCGCTTGCACCAACAGTTCTGCAAGATGGGATCCTTTCTCGTTTCCCGGTCGGATGCAGGTCGTGCAAAGACGGACAGAACGTCAGTCGTGGATGAAGCTGTGGTGAAGGCTTACACTTTCCAACATGTTATAACTGTTTTCCATTCCACCGTGGATTTTTTGGAAAAGGAATGAGAGCAAGAATTAAATTCTCTGCACAGTTTTTTTTTTTTTTCGATCCCATTCCAGGCTTCCTAACTTCGAAAATCTTGTACGTATCAGACTTTTTTTCCTTCTTGGAATTCTGGTTTGAGTGTTATCTAGTTTAGGGGACAGCAATCGTTCGGACCTATCTCTAGCGATCATCTCTACGTTGTCAACACTGATTTGACAAATGGTGATCTTCCAAGTACAAACCCATCTCACCATAACCTTCAACCGATACACTTCTTTATTACCGGAAGATGTTGGCGTGATTTGGCTCTCTTCAGAGCAACTTCTGTCAACAAACATGTGAGTTCATGTCACCGGTGATCACTACACCCAGCAATTTGCAGCTAAACTACTTCGAATGGGAAATGGTGCCGTTGCTTCGGACCATAGAGATTATGGAAACAAAAGATCTAAAAGAGGTGGTGTTCCCAAACGTAGTACAGTAGTCTACTGATCACGCGTAGCTGTGCCAAAGGCAATTATTGCCCCAAGAAACGAAGATGTCAATGTCATCAAAAAGCAACTCTTGCAAGAATTTCCCGGTAGTGTTCAAATTTACAAATCTATCGAAACTACACAACAGAGTTATCGAACACATTGTAGCCATCTGCAGTACTCTCGCACATATTGGAGTTGAAGATTGGGGCACCGAATATGCTTCTCACAAATCTGAATCCACCTTCACTCTGCAATGGACCGAGATTCTATCAAAAAATTTCTTTCACACATATGGGACAGACTTATTTCATTGAATTTAATTAATTTGTTCAAAGTAACATTTGGCATCAACAAACATTGCTAATTTAAAAAATTCAGATAAGCTGGAAAATAATTTTACTTTGTACTAAATAAAAATGGAACTTTAATTTTGGTCTAATAATCTATTAAAAGATAAAAATGACTTTAACTTTAAAAATATTTCCTTTAAACTATACTTCTAATTTTTCTATCTCGCTATTATATGAGTAATTTGGGGTTTAAAGTTATTGCGTTGCCCAAACCAACACATTTCATTCTTTGTTGTGTTAAAAATAAGATACACATTTAAGTTGTAAAATTTTTTTTAATGACATTAATTATTTTTTGTTTTAAGTAACTGGAGGGTACTGCCCCCTACTCGCTAACGCTCGTCAAGCCCCAATGATAGCTGGCAATCACATTTAGTTCGCTCCTCGAAGTATACTTTTCAACAATTTGGGGGTGGGGATTGCTTCACAATCCATCCCCATTTAAATCGCTGCTGCATTGTACGACGTTATTTGAAGGTTCACTTCCCTTCCTATTGCTATATTTATCGCATGCACAAAAATTGCTTACTTTTTTTGTAAGATTTGTGGATCCGTATATAAGCCGACCCCAGTACATTAGCTTTAGAAAACGTACCATAAATTATCGGCTCACACACGGAAATATAGTGTAAATAAAAACAAAATGTTTTTTAAAATGTCAAGAACAAAGCATCTCATTTCCACATAAAAAAAGGATATTTTCGCATAACATATTGTTAAAATTCCGAGGAAATCTCATCATAATTAAAAATGTTTTAGCTAATCCGTGTTGTTTGTTATTATAGTACTTCTTAATTTTCATATTCGATTGTTGCTATGGAAACGGCGACTGAATTTGCCGATTCTTCTGAAAACATTGCAAACTCTCTAGCGCGTGCTCTCAAATTTTATGAATGAACTAGCAGAAAGACCCGGCTTTGCTCGGGTTGAGTTAATAATATGTTGATTGAAAAGTCATTATCAATTATTTTCGATAATAGAATCTTACCATCATTTAAGTGTACGGTGAAAAAAATTAACACCAATTTAACTTCTCTCCATTGCTTTTACAATTTACTTTAGACGCAAATATGCATATATGTTGTATCCAACCATACAATCCATTTATATTCGTCACACTTCTGCTGAAGATTTTAAGTTTTCGTGTGGCTACGAATATTCCCGTGCATTCAATTTCAGTAAAGGCTAATTCCATGCCAAATTACACCATAACACAGAATTTTAAAGTTAGATTTTCATTCAGATTTTCTAAAAAATTATGTATTTAATAGGTTAAACGTCTTTATTCAAAAGTGGACACAAAGTTTATGTTTTAGAATTTGGCAATACCCGCAGTCAAAAGTAGAGTTTATATCCACATGGAAGAAAGTGTGTTCATAACAAATGTTCTTCTGAATGTTTATAATTAAAAGGTGAGTTAGATAATTATTTTTATTTTTTGATTGAAACATATGCATGTTTAACTTTTTAAAACAGTTTCATCTGATCCCATAAAGATGTTTTTAAAATGATTAATTTCGTTTTATATTTAGGCTTAGTGCATGTAGTGTGTCACATAAAAAGATTCTTTTTTCTTGTTTAAATTGTTATAGTTTTATAATATAAGTGATCATATTTTTTTTTCTTTTAAGTAGATATTAGGTGTTAAATTATAGTAAAGTCATAGCATATTTAACCAAAATTCTTGACTTTGAAAAAAATAAATAATTTATGTAGTGTGAGTCACAAAATATTACTCATATTTACCTAAAAATTCAAATTTGCTCCCAGTGCATCCCACAAAAAAGGTTTTCTGCCTCAATCGTACTCTATTCCCTTCCAGCAATTATTTAGTCCTTATAATATTTATTGGGTAATGATGAAAAACATTAAAGAGGTATATTTTTTATAGGTAGTGATGGCTAAAACATCACCTGAGCAAAGAAGAAGATTAAAAGAGTTTGGAAAGTTTGAAGAATTTCGCACGTCAGAAACCAGTTGTCAAAAAATAACCAGAAAAAAAAGAAAGCAGGAAATGACAACAGAAGAAAAGGAGATCAAAAGGAGAAAAAAGAGAGAAGAAATGAGAAAATACAGAAAAAAATGCAACCTTAAACGCCAACTTTCGAATTCTACTATAAGTACAAGCCCATCCAAAGCTTTCAAATCTAAGAGCTCTTATGGAAAAGCAATAGCAAAAGCCAAAAGCTCTTTACCTAAGAGCCCAATAAAAAGAAAATCAATCGTGGAAAATTTATGCAAATAATTTTCTCCAGAAATTATAGCTCAGAAGAAAATTAAATCTGCTTCTACAGCAACATCCAATGAGGTATGCAACATAGTAAAATAATTTTATGCTTCTGATGCAATATCTTATGAAGCTCCAGGTTCTAATGATTACAAAATCATCCATGATTCAGAAGGAAAACGTAAAGTACAGAAGCGTTACCTTTATTTTACTTTAGGAGAAACTTACCAACAGTTTAAAGAGAAATATCCTAATGTTTCTATTGGGCGAAGTAAATTTTGTGATATCCGACCTGAACACATCTGTCTAAGGCATGAAACTCCATTCAATTTTTGCCTTTGTGTATATCATGAGAATATCAAGTTACTATTAAATGCCTGTCATTTTCTTCCTAGTAATATTTTAGAGTTCATTCAACATATAGTATGCTGTAAAAACTCTGCAGATTGTATGCTAGAAAAATGCGAGAGCTGCAAAAATTTGATAAAGTTCAAAGACTATCTTTCTGAAAAGTGGCCACAAGATGATACAACTCATGATGTTACATATAAACAATGGATAAAAGACGAAGCAGATAAATTGAAAAGGGAAAAACTATCTGAGTCTATGATTGAAGTTATAGAAAAATTGGAAAATAAACTCCCAATGTTTTTAGAGCACGAATTTGTTCGTGAAAGTCAAGCAATTTTCTTAAAAGATTTAAAATTTAACATTGCAGAAAATGCAATTTTGATTCACATGGATTTTAGTGAAAATTACTCGTTTATTTATCAGGATGAAATTCAATCCGCATATTGGTCTACAAATTCCTGCACAGTTTTCACAACCATGATATACATAAATTACCAAAATGAGCTGCTCTCTATTCCTTTTGTTGTCGTTTCCAATTATATGCACCAAGATAAGTATGCTCTTGCCACTTTCACTGATGTCATCATCAAAAAAATCAAGATAAGCCATCCAAAATTTAATTTGAAAAAAGTTATCTTTCAATCTGATGGTACGGGAAAACATTTTAAACAAAAAATTTTTTTAATGTTTAGGGACAGTAGCGTATGAGGAATTTCAGTGGCATTTCACAGCTACAAGTCATGGCAAAGGTGCTATAGATGGTCTATGGGGTACTCTCAAACGTAGAGTAAGAGACGCTACTCGTTCAAGAAACGTAGACCCGCGTACAGCTGAAGAATTTGTCGATTGCGCAAAAAAACTATGCCCAAATATAACTCTACATTATGTTCCACAGGAAGCTATTGCTGAAAAAAAAGCAATACCTAGACAGTATATGGAAGCATAATAAAGAAATAAAAACAATTCCTGAGACAAGGAGGATGCATTTTTTCGAAAAAGTTTCTCAGTATCTAATAAAAATCTCATTAGTTTCAACTGATACTAAACTCACAAATTGCAAGATATTTAATTTCATCTCAGGCGGCAATTTAGAAACTAAGGTTGAATTTAATGGAAACAAAGTCTCGAAACCGTAAAAGCTGGAAAATGGGTGTTGGTCATTTTTGCGCTTTGATAAAGACACTTTAAAATTTTCTTGGCCTATAACAGAGGATATATCTGAAATTGATTTTAGTGATCATTCAGTAAATAGACTCCCTGAACCAGCATTTAATAAACTATGCACTATACATTTTTAAATGACTTAAGCATGAGATAATTTGTTTTCTATATTTTACTATACAAAATTAATAAAAATGTTTCAAATGTATGTTTTCTTAGTGTTTCAACTGTCAATAAAAATGTTTTTGTGAACTGTAGTGTGGGTCACATTTGTTATGTAGTGTAAGTCACAAACAAATTGTCATGTTATAAATTAATTATATATTTAATTAATCTAGTAATAATATGCTATTAAAGTACAATTATTGGAAGTAACAATAATTTAAAAACAAAATTTTTTGATAATCAACAGAGGAAGAAACGAGAGTTTTTGTACTTAATCAAAGTATCACTTCCCTTTCATGTAGTGTGGGTCACAGCTCAGTTTTCCCCATGTACAGAGAATACCCAGTAAGGTAAATGAAATTTTGTAGCTAATATGTATAAATTAAACCTTTACTAAAGTAAAACAAGTTGCAAATCTCATTTTATTCTAATAATAATTTTTTTTATGGTAGCTTTAAGATTCAAGTTTAGCTCACTTGTAGTGTGAGTCACGTATGGAACTAGCCTAAAGCTGACGAATTTTTGGTGGTTGGTCTTGCACTTAGTTTTCCTATGAATATGTTTTCATTGTGCCATTCTTTCACCTAGTATGCGATATTTTCGAATTTCATCATCAATATGAAAAGATGGTAGATTAAATTGTTACAACATTAGTTACTGATTTAGTTTCAAGCAAACGCAATTTTTCTTGAAAATTCCATTCAGCGTCAGGTGGAATAACGGAACTTGTGTTAGATATTGTAACGTCATGACATGAGCACCCAGAATGCTTTGCGGAAGAGAGAAAGAACAACGAGTGCGGTTGTGCGGATGGGACGGCTGATGACGTTGTATTCAACAAAATTTAAAATATCTTTCTTTTAATTTAATGTCATGTTTTTACGTCCAAGTGGTGCACGTTCCTGTAATTTGCGTTTGTATCGTCCAAGCAAATAAAGTCTTGACGGTCTAATCCAGCTACCTTATTCCGTCTATGAAACACCTTTTAATATATGTAGCAGAGTTGACGTTTGTCTGTTCTCTACACTAATCCACCTTTTGACCTATCCACACATTTGGTATACTTATATTTTACAACTCTGCGGATATGATAGGCTATATATTAATCCACGGTCTATTTCTCCAAGGGGGCTAAAAATTTACGGCATTCGTAAATGATTTAATTTGAAGCAAACGGCACATTTTCCCAGAAAATTCCATTCAGTGGCATGTGGAATAACAGAGCTTTTGTTAGAAATATATATCATAAAAGTAGACCAATTAAACCCAATCGATAACAATTTTTTTAATAAACAGAAAGTTGATTTTACAGCGCTTTTACAAAAAGAAAATCATTTTCAACGAACGATTCATATGCATCTAAGTTGCGTAAGAGCAGCTTCAATAAATAGAGTAAGCAACCTCGACTTTCTCTTTCTTAAGACATCCAATTTCAATTTTGTAAAATTACTTAGTGTGATCTTATTCCATTATCAACAAAATCTTGTTAAAAATTCTCTTTTCTCCAACTCACATACAGTTTTAAATTGAAAACTTATGGTACGTTTTAAGATCAGAAATTTGGTTTCTAAATGGAATGGATATATATATACTGCTGTTTGTAAAAAATGCAACACCATGAAGAAGTCATCAGAATTAAATGAAATTGTAATACACAAACGGCTTGTATTAGTTCAAATAAATGAATAAATTTTCAAAGATAAAAAAACAATAATCGTCCGAAATCAGTATTTGGTGTAGTCACCACGCTCTGCAATAATTGCTGCAATACGACGTGGCGTGGAGTGAAACAGATGTTGAACGTCTGCTTCTGGAAAGAATTCCATATTGTTTGTATGCGCACCCAAAGTACGTATTTTGAAGCTGTCTTACACCAACAGTTGTGCAAGACAGGATCCTTTCTCGCTTCCCGGTCGGATGCAGGTCGTGCAAAAACGGACAGAACGTCAGTAGTGAAAGAAGCTGTGGTGAAGGCTTACACTTTCCCACATGTTATAACTATTTTCCATTCCACCCTGGATTGTTTGGAAAAGGAATGAGAGCAAGAATTAAATTCCCTGCATAGTTGTTTTTTTCGATCCCATTCCCGGCTTCCTAACTTGGAAAATCTTGTAAGTATCAGGCTTTTTTCCTTCTTGGAATTCTGGTTTGAGTGTTATCTAGTTTAGGGGACAGCGATCCTTATCTCTAGCGATCATCTCTATGTTGTCCACACTGATTTGACAATTGGTGATCTTCCAAGGTCAAACCCATCCCACCATAACATTCAACCACTACACTTCTTTATTACCGGAAGATGTTAGCGCGATTTGGCTCTCTTCTTCCTGATGTTTTTGAATATTCCGTTGGGATAAAGGGATGACCCCGGTTGTCTTTCTCCCGCGTGCAATATGTAATTTATAGGCGTAATTTCCCCCTCGCATAGGGGGGACCTTCGTATTTGGCGACCATGGAAAGAGGACGAAGGGACTGGTTTTTTCTACTAAGGAGCCCCCCCCCCTTTTTTTTTTCAGTTAGTGATGCTACTGCTTGGGTACGCGGCGGTTTTTTACCCCAAAAACTATAAGCTTCTGGTCCCATTTTAGTTCGAGAGATTATGCTGCTTCACTTCGCTGCTGTGATATGGGTGTAAAAATGTTACAACCATCGATTTGACTTCGCACTTTAATGGTGTCGATAATTGACGGTACCTTTTTCTATCGCGTGCGGTTTACTCATCGATTATTCCCCAGTTAGATTTCACGGAGCACTTATGGAATCATTGGACTTGGACCGATCAACGAAATCGACCAATTCATCAAAGTTTTCTATGGTTCTTGTAACCGACCCGACACCCAGATGAGGACCCTTGGACACTCACTGAAGTTTAAGCAATTATCAAATCCATAACTCCAGCATCGAGTTCGAACATAGTGACCAGCGGTCCCTTCGAAGTGAAACAAAGAATATGTTGACTTTCCTTCGTAGATGATTCCACCATGTCCAGGATATACCACTGCGTCAACTTCGAGGTAGCGAAAATCATCATCTGGTGAGTCCACCTTCATAAACTCTTCTTTCTGAAGTCAGACTTTCGACCGACATTCCCTTTGCCTTTCACGAGCCATTTTTTTTGTTAATTACGGCCAATTTATTATATCCAGATAATCTATATAGGAGTATGATTTCACGAATCTCTTTTTAACTCAACTCACCTTTTTTTATTACCCCCTAATTATCACCACATATATTTAGTGCCGACTTATTTTAATCTAAACTCATCCTCACCACAGAAGCTATTCTGGGTCTGGTGGCTGGTCAGCCAAGTCCAAGTACCCGAGCAGTGGCTAGACAGTTAGTTACATGAATCACAATCCACGACACGAGTACTGAAGGCTGAACGTTTAAATTCTTACCATGTTCAACGAGTTCAGGAACTGACTCAAAACGATTATCCTCGTCGTGTGGAATTCGCTCGCTGGTTTCTGCAGAAGAGGGTTGTAAATCCAGATTTTGCGGCAACTTCGCTTTTCACGGATGAATGTGCATTTCACGTGAAGGTGCATTTAACACCCACAATCAACTTGTTTGGACGTATATAAAGCCACATGTCATTTATTCAAATGCTCATCAGCAAGGCTTTTCTATCAATGTTTGCGCAGGAATAATCAGAGACCACCTACTCGAACCTTATCTTAGGCCAAAACGCCTTGACAAGAAAAAATAACTCACGTTTCTGCAACACGTTCTGCCATACATATTGAAGGACGTTCCCACACACATCCAGCATGTAATGTAGATCCAATAAGATGGAGCATCTTTCCATTATGCACAAGAAGTGCGAAACTATCTGGATTTAAATTTTATGAATCGATGGATTGAGCGAGGTGGTACTGTTGCTTGGCTACCCCGCTCGCCAGATATTTCATATAATTATATCTTTTTGTGGGAACAGCTGAAGGCTTTTGTGTATGAGACCTCCGTTAAATATGCAGAAGATTTCGTCGCCAGACTTTCCGCCGTTGCAGGAGAAGAACGCGATATGCCTGGTGTTTTTCAGAAAGTTTGCTAATTCTTTCTTCGCCGTTTTACCTCACGCATAGCCACTGCCGGTCACTGTTTTGAACACTTATTATAATCACGTGTCATTAAACTTGCTTTTGCCACTTATTCTCTTGTGTGTTTATGTCTCTTATAACTACACCGTCGGCGCCCTCTAGCACATTTGAGTTTCAATTCCGACCATGCATTCTTTGATGAAAGTTTTTTTTTTTATGTATACTATCACTTCCTAAAGTTTTGCCCATCGTTTGAGAATACCCTTGTATATCTCAGCAGCTTTGATCTATAAATATTATCTGTATACCTAACCTTCGCACTTTTAGGGGGTAGCGTCGTGAGATCAATTGAAGTGGTGAATGGTTTGTTGACAATTAAAAAGAGCTTTAAGATATACGGCACACTTAATTAGATATTTAATATATTTAGAATGTTCAAATTTAATGCAATTTCGAGGCTAAATACCTAAGAGGACAAAAGGAGTTTCGATTTCCGCCGTTTCATTGGAGTAGACCAGCTTTGGGTCAGTTCAAGACCAAAAGTACAACGATTCTTTTCTTTTTTGAGGGGACAGAACAAAACGTCCTATGGCTTTTTAAATTAAACCAATCACATTATAAACATAACATAACTATTTATTAACTTAAAGACATAAAAGAACGACAACTTGTACTAAAAACGAAAACATTGATCCGCGTACTCTCCATGGAATGTTCATCGCATCTAGTTTCCTCTTCTCATCTTTTGCGATGGAGCTTTGTACTCCTCGACTTTACCTGTTTTCCTGAGCGCCGCGAACCAGGAACTCGTCTCGGTCGCTACAGTTTCTGTTTTTTCGACGCTCGATCGTTCAAAACAGAGGGACTAACACATTCCTTTACACCCATCCGGTCATAAACTCACCAGCCGTTTTCCTTATAGATGGTTAATCCACGTAAAAGAGGAAATCTCTAAGAAGGGGTTCATGAAGCTACAAGGGGGTGGTTGAGTTTCATGTCTAGAGGGCCCTATTTCTTTATTCATTGGAGGAACACTCCCCATTCCTGTCATCCTTAACCTAGGATGTATCAGATTGCCCAATTTCGCCTAGGGAGGTCCTCAAGTGGCAAAAAAGAGAAGAACGGGTCCCTGACGCTCCGCTAGAAAAATCCTCTGACCGCCTTGAAAGGCTAAGTCGGGACGTGAACGTGGTCCACCCCAGCGATTCGGTGGACCTTGGAAACCAAGGTAATTTTGTCCTTCAGGAAGCCCTTCGGACGGTTAATGATTCATTTACCCCAATGAATTAGCTAGTTTCATCCGAGGGTGAATTGGACATAAACCCGCATCTGCCCCTACAAACCAGCTGCAGAACGGAGATCTTGTTTTGCCTGTTTCGGCGCTGGACCTTGTAGGCCAAGGTAATCATGTCCCTCAGTAAGCGATTGGAACGGTTAATGTCCGCTCCACCTTAGCAAAGTGGCTAAATTGGACATCAACCCGCATCTACCCTAACAACTGAGCTGCAGTGCGAAAGTTCGTCACAATCTTTGGCCTAATTTGGCGGTGATCCAAGGTTGATGTGTCCCGTGGGAAGCCTTTGGGACAGTTAGTGTTTGCTTCACCCTGGGGTGGATTCAACACTAACTCGCATCTGCCCCCACAAACAAGCTACAGTGCGAACATCTCGGGCCAGATGCTTTGCCTAATGCGGCGATTTTAGTACATGGGTACTAAAGGGTGTCTAATACAGACGGTTCGTTCTAACCACTTATGTCAGAATCATTGACCTACAACTGTAGTCGCAGTTGCATTCATCCTAGGGCCAAGATGGTTTTGCCTATTTTGACAGTCCCGTAAAAGAATTTTTGAGCGTTTCTTCTACGGGCCTCCAGCGAGCGCCTTCTCAAACCAATAGTCAATGTTCCTTTCCTTAATTGCAAGAAAAAATACTCACCAACTTACCGTTAACTCGAGGAGCACTTATGGAAAGTTTAGAGAGTTAGAGTAATTGAGGTGTAATCTTCTCAGTCACAAAGCTGCCCAAGGCAAGGAAGGCCTTGAAAATATGAGGTTTGTGTCTGTGGACTCATGAGCCTTTTTAAGGAAGAGGAGGTCTCCTCTCAGGTGCTCTGTTTACTTACATTCGAAGATGTAGTGACTTGAATCGCCCACCTCTCCGCACTGTCAGAAGGCAGAGACTTGCTTTCCGAAACGATTGAAGTATTCCCGAAAACGACCATGTCCGTTAAGTATCTGGGAGGCTATGGGGTGGTACACGTGCCTCTTGAGATGTGGAATGGGGAAGAACGTGTGCGTTCTTCTGCTTACTTTATCTCCATTCCAGCGCAACTCCCAGGTTTCCGTAAGGAGCTGAAGGATGCAACTGCGAATTAAGGAGTTAGAGCAACCCTCTTCAATGCGTATTACCTCACTGTCGGTGGCCTTTTTAGCCGCGGTATCAGCCGCTTCATTTCACATGAAGCTAACGGGCGTTTTATCCAGTGTAATTTCACTCCCTGGTATTTAGTTACCGTTTTGTACAGAGCCTTGATTCTTTGAACCACCCTAAGACGGCTGGTTGGATCGTTTACCGCAATAAGCGCTGACAGGATGTAAGAGTCGACAACTCGTTTGAGTGGCCGGTCTCGGATCCACTCAAATCCATTCGATTGCCGCAAGTTCCGTTAGATACACGCTGTGCAAAGTACAACACAGTCAAAGTCTGATAATATAAAGACACACAAGGAACATTTTGTTGACACTAGAGAGAAGAGGTTGCCGTAGTAGCTCGTAGGATGTGACAACTGCGCTAACAACCCACGAGGTTAACACAATTATAATCATTCCCTGGGTGTATTTCTCTCTTCTGTGTCAGTTAAACATTACTTGGGGCAACGGTTGGAAGAGAATTGGTTTAGCAACAGGAGGGTAGCGAGTTCGAATCCAACAAAAGACAGTTTTGTAAAAAGGAGGCTGGTGCACAGGATGAAATATGCAGTGGCTTCAAATGTCTTCGCGTATGATTGGGGTGGAAGTTTGTGGAGTGGGTTGCCTCGTGTTGTGACCTTGCTTCAATATTACGTTGTGTTGTCTTTGCATATTTCCCTATAGTATTAATAGCTGACCGTCGGCAATAGTCCGTTTTGTTGCTTCAGTGGAAAGTTAATTAAAATACCTACATACCCAAAACTTTACTTGTGTATATGTATTATTTATTGGACGTTGATTGGATCATCTTGGCAAAATAGGACCAATTGCAAAAATCCAACCAACCAGAAAAGCGAAATGCTCCCCGGGAATGTAATTTGAATCTTACCTGCACCATCTACCACATGCAGGTTTCTAACGCAGTTGTAAAAACCTTTGCCAAGAATGCCAAGCATTCAATTATGACGAATCATCTGACCACTCGTATTGCTTCAATTCATAAAATTGGGTTCTTTTTATCTGAGACAAACTACTGTAAACAAAGACATAATATTGATACTTCTGAAAGGAAAAGTAAGAAAGAACAGAGTGTCGGTAAAATTCTCAATACTACCACACCTCACTATTCAGTCGAGACGTTTTGGCCAAATTCAAAATCAGAGTAGTCTTTCAGTTAACTCATTCACCAGATCGAGACCGAACAATGCGATAGCAGTGTTATGGGAGATGCAAAAATTTAATAAAAGTATCTTTAAATATACGATTATTGGACTCACTGGGTTGTGCAGGCTAGAGAAGAAAACATTTTTTCCCCACCGTGTATACAAACCTTACATGTTAATTTCAGATCTGGGGTAGGATTTCCAACCAGAACCTTCGCAATATATCTCTAATATTATAAAAGAAAGTATTTATTTGTCTGTTGGACTGTAATCAGTTTCCTGACGAATGAATGGCACTTACAATAATGAAATTTGACATACAGGTAAACCTAATTTTTAGCAAATTTTGTGTCCAGCCGAATTTTAAAATTTAATATAGCACATTTTAACACTAGAACAGTCGGATTTTAGACTTACGTAAAACCGCAGTTGGGGGTCAACCTGACCCTCCTAAGAAATGTAAGACATAGCAAACTAAATTTTTTGTAATTGATAAAGGATGTTGAAATGACAATATATAAGAATTTTTATTGTTTTTTTTTATAGTTTTTAGAGCTAATTCTTTATTTTTTTGCTGAAAAAGCTATTCTTTTGAAATGGCAACAAAAAAAATGATAATATATGACAATATATAATGTAATGCATAATATTTCACAGTATCATTCATTACATTATACTAAATTGGAATGTATGTTAAATATTATACAATATTATATATTATATTATACTACTATATTGGAATGTATGTATAACATTGTACAATATTCTTTAGCAGGATTTACGCGATAAGAAAACAAACAAAAGATACAAATTCAAATAATACAACTTAGCACACAACATGTTTCAAAGTGAAAATACAAAAAATATAAACGATGAATAAACACATTGTGTTCCAAAGTTCAATAGACATTAGCGCAGGTGGAATAATATGAACGTTTGATAGTAACATCAACCTATTTATCACAAATTGGTTTCTGGCATCCCTCACAACTGGCAGAAATCTTACTCTGTCCCTTGCAATGTTCACAGGCACATTTCTTTCGTTTTGGGGTCTGTACTTGAACAATAGGGCACATGTTGTGCAAAGCCCCATTCGAAGTTCATCCCCGAGCGCAATAATAAATTATCTATATACAATTTTGGAGACCGGGCATTCCTTGAAAATTAACCAAGCATTGAGTGTAGCAATCTGACGGACGTTATAAAATACGTGAAGAGGCCACCTACGAGTTCCACATCTCGTAGTATATTTTCTTAGCATATCATCTACTACATCTACGCCACATTTATTGTGAGTTAACTTTTTAGTGCTTTCCAATTTTTAGACGTCATTGGAAAGTGTTTGTCTTGTGAAGACAGACTAACAAACGTTGTTTAGAAAAACAAAACGTTTAATTAAAAAAACACGAAAAAGATGAAATTGTACACATTTGGAGCAAGATGTATCTCTGCTTTGGATTACTTATACATAGGCTTAGAAAAGCCAAAGAACACCATTTCACACGAGCTGTTGTTTCTTCCCTCGCCTAAACTCCTATCCTCTCGCACCCCACCTTCTCCTCCTTCTTTCCCCTCTTCGGAAGAAGGTGGTGTGACCTCACAAGGCTTGGAGATGTCTCCTTCTGTCACCGGACCTTATCTCTACTCTAAGCCCCGGACCGTACAGTATGATTGTCGTAAGTGACAGTGTTCGCCTTCTTTGCGCTGTTTGCAAGCACGGTGCTAAGAATCGTGACAATCTTATGATGCATACAGATCTATATATATAGATAGAGATATATGTGAATCACTGAAATCTGAATCTAACGGCTTGAGGACGTCAAAGTCCTCCTGTCTACTCAATCCTCACGACATTATTCATACGGAAAAATGTTTACACACTGGTCGAAATCAAAAACTCTGAGAACACAGCTGTGAAAAGTGGCGTCGAGTTCCGTTCTCGAAACTAGGTGTAGCAGTACTTTCCAACTGTTCAGTAGCACACCAGCGATGCTAGGAGGATACGCATTTCAGAAAACAGTCAGAGCTTACACCGAACTGCTTCGAGCGAACTCTCTAAACATCGCGGTAGTCATCGCAATCGAACTAAATTTTGTGATGCAAGTTTCCTCATGCGCAGAAAACAAAAATGAGGCATCGGGAATTCGAAAACAGACATACACATGAAAATCAGTCATTTTTCTTATGAGGGTCGAAATAATCCCTGTTGGCTGTTCTAGGTATTTCTTAGATTATTTAATTTAATAATTAACTTAGATATATGAAAATTCGTCAATATTACACTTGAAAGCATTTTAAGAAAAATCAAAACACAAGAGCTTCGATGTTCAACTGTATGGTCAAATGAATCAACGGAAATTGGAAAAAGGGCCAAAATGACACAAACAACGCTTCTAGTGTAAAAATTAATTTGTAATTTTTTTTTCACCTTTCGTCCTTCTTTCCGGAATGTGACGTCATACTACCTCCAATGAAGGAGGGGATTTTGCGATTTTTGACCGCTGGTGTCACAAGCGTTTTTCGTTCTAATGCCATTAGAACCATGAAATATTTTTCGATTCCAGAGTGTTTTGATTTCGTTGTTGATAATAGCCTCTTCGAGGCTATCACGGCGTTGCCTGTTGAGTTCGTTTGCGAAGCAAACCAAATGGTAATACGTAGCAATCACCGGATGATGGCGAACGTCAATGGTCACACATGATCCCATAGAAATTCCTAACGGACAACGCCGTGCTGACCACGTAGTGGCTAGTATTCAAATAAAACAAACATGTACCACTTTTCAAACCTTAATATTAAATAGCAAATATTAGAAAGCGTAGCTCATTATGTAAATTGAAACAAACGACATGGTGGTGAGTAAGCCAGAAATTTATTGTAGAGAATAACGAAATCAAATATAAATGTTTTGAATGTTTAGGTTCTATGGTACAGTGGTTCAGATGTGCTTATTTCAATATTAGTTTTATAACTGTAGCCAAAAAAAACAGACCCATAAGACTTTTGTCAGGAGCTTCCTCAGCTAAAGCTCCTTTCAAAAGCCTTATGGGTAGAAAGTATGGATTTAAAGGTAAGTATAAAAAAAATGAGACCCATAAGACTTTTGTCAGGAGCTTCCTCAGCTAAAGCTCCTTTCAAAAGCCTTATGGGTAGAAAGTATGGATTTAAAGGTAAGTATAAAAAAATGAGACCCATAAGACTTTTGTCAGGAGCTTCCTCAGCTAAAGCTCCTTTCAAAAGCCTTATGGGTTGAAAGTATGAATTTAAAGGTAAGTATAAAAAAATTAGACCCATAAGACTTTTGTCAGGAGCTTCCTCAGCTAAAGCTCCTTTCAAAAGCCTTATGGGTAGAAACTATGGATTTAACGGTAAGTATAAAAAAATAAGACCCATAAGACTTTTGTCAGGAGCTTCCTCAGCTAAAGCTCCTTTCAAAAGCCTTATGGGTAGAAACTATGGAAACAACGGACAGTCTCAAATAGTTATCAAAGTCGTGAATTGTCGAAATCATGAGTCATATTCGTGAGTCAAATTCGTGAGTCATATTCGTGGGTCATATTCGTGGGTCGTATTCGTGAGTCATATTCGTGAGTAGCAATCAGGAGTATTCAGGTGTCTGCAGTTCAATACTGGATGCTGTCTTCAAATGACTTTTGCATCTAAATAGAACCCCAAGATTCCGAGCGTTTTAAATCGATATCATTAAAGGTATCGGCAACGATCGTTGGCTCTAATACTTCGTCCACATTATAGTGTGACTCGATGCACGATCGCCGGATGCTGTCCTCTAGCCATCCGTTTATGAATTCCACGATGGTTCCTGCGTAATGGAAGTGACACGAGCCTTCATTATAGCCTCTTTGTAAAGGAAGCTCGGGCTCGGAGGCCACATTTACGTAAGGCTCAATGGTGGAAAGATCATCGTCGAAATCTCTCAACAAACCCTGTCTGTCTGGGTCTTCTGGTTTTCCTGGTTTGCATCTAAACGAAAAAGACAAATCAGTGAGCGTAAAAAAACACTTTTTTTACAAACGTGAGCTATATTCCACTTATAGTTTTTAACCCTAAATTTCATAAGTGTTCAATATTACAGCTATATTTGGGTGTCATTGTAGCTAATAAAAGAAAAATTCTATTTTTGAATGTTGACATCTATAGAATATTGAAAGGAAAATTACAATGCAACTGAGTGTAACATATTGCATAAGATTATATCTTATAGCTGGAGATTCACTTTTACAGTACAAATCTATGATATGAACTATTTAATATTCGATAGGATGAATGCGAATTGTCTCTAATTTTTGTAATTGTTTACATTTGTCACTTTACTTGAATTTGCGTAATTACATACAATCTCATTAAAAAAATTAAGACATATTTTAATTTTTTCTAAAAACAAACTTTTGTTAGTCTGAGCATAAAAGATAGTGGACCAGACGTATATTTATGAAATAATTCTATTTTAAACGCGTACTCAAGATGGAAACGCTTAGTATCTGTTTTAAGAGTTTTGGTACTTACATTCTAACTTGGAGCCAATGTCCTATCTTGACGATTTTCGTCTTTAAAGGTTTCAAAAAGTTGCCTTTCTTCGCCATTATCAACTTAAGAATCTTTTTGGTCGCTTTTTGTTTATTAAATTATCAAAATCCGTAAAACGTAAAAAGTCGCAGGAAGAAATTTCAATTCGCTCTTCCACAGAAAAAAAAGTTATGATTTTATATAAATATCTGGTGTGTTGAAGCAAACAATGGCATGGCGAACAATACTAAAAGTTCAACAGTACATATTTTTGTTTTAACAATGAATATGTACTGTGCTCTGGTCATCAGTTTTTACAATGAATTTATAAAAAAGAACTTGCATTGTTGAAATAATTAGTACAAACATTTGAATTACCTCTTGGGAAGAAATATTGCATCCCAAATATTCTGGTTCTCAGATTCTTCTGTCGTGTATATTTCCTCGATTTTAGCTACACAATAAGGTTTTTGAAACTAGTATTTGAGTTTTCACACATTTTCAAATCTTCAAAATCATACAATCGATATCCAAATGAAACACAGTGTCAAATTTTCCAAATATGACATCTTTAATTCTTCTAGAAATAAATGTGGTCAAGAAAAGATTGATGTATTGTACATAGTCCACTGAAAATTTTCTATTTCCATTGGAAATGTCCGTGCCCGCAGTCGTCCGTTACAAACGGAGAGTTGCGAGTTCGAATACAACCCAAGAACGTCGATATAAAGGGGATGGTGCACGTTAAATCTGTCCTGGACTCCAATTTCGTCTCGTTGGTGCTGTGTGGAAGTTTTATGAAAGAGTTGCGAGCTTGCGTTGCCTCGTCGTCTGACTGGGTTCAAAATAATGTATGATATATGATAAATAAAATACAAGGTGAAAGTGTGTGTGTGTGCAAAGCCATCAAACGTAATCAGTAGGCGCATGATGCATTTTTACCAGCCTTTTTTTATTAATATGCCTATAGACTTCGATAGAAATTTTTGTTTAAATATTTAATTTATTGTTTTATTAATCAAATTTTTATAATTAATCAAATTTTCTCCTTTTTGATTCAGCCATGCGAATTTTATTTAACTCAAACTATATTTAAAAAAAACTTTATTCTACTTAAATGTGTAAGTAATTGTATAAAACTAAAATAATAATTTTTGAACTGCAGTGTATAAATATTTTATAAAGCATGAAAGAGGATAGAGATGCCAAAGATGCAGTCACTAAACGTATAAATACAAACATTATAAACCGTATGAGTAAAATTACCATCATTTTAGTCTAAATTGAATTCTTCTTGGTTTCTTTGCCAGGCCCTCGAGGACTTTTTCGTGTACTGTACTGTAATATTTTGATGTATCTACATCAAAGCAAGACCACTAAGTCTTTCCACGCCAGTTGTTTTCCTTAAATAGGTTTTTAGCAATTTAAAGTAGAAAATAACCTTTTGGGAGTGCAAGTAGTAACCGGAAGATTCATCATAATTCATACGCAATAAACAATAGATGTTAGTTGCATGGAGCAATAACTTCAATCGCACATTTAGGTACTTATCTGATGATTACAAGGTTCGAAACCATAAAGTGAGCTCCCGATAAATATTTGTTGAAAGGTTATAAAATCAGTTAATCCAAACTTACGTTCGTCACGTTAAATGTTTGATACAGCTTGGCCCGTTCTGTCCTTGCGTCCCTATCACTTTTTAAACATATCCTTCCTATCTGTTGAAATTTAAGAAAAGGAATTGGGCTGTAGGCATACAATAAACATTTCTTACGGGGGGTCAATTTTGAATAGTTAGATTATAACAAGTATCTTCGTCTCCTCAGTATCCACTGGTGCTATCGAACGAAGTTTTGCGTGACTTTTCTGCATTTGTGTGATTCCTGCCTTGTGCTTAATGAAGTGAAGTCTACTTTTAATTTCAGATTTCGATTATACTTTTAACTTCTTCCAGAACCTTTCATTAGGAATCGTCCGAAAGAATAGCGATGGCACCCTTAAGATTTTGGTATTCATTTCCCATCGTTTCCATAGACCGCCTTGTCTCAGTGAGTTTGTCCTTTGCGTCAGCAACCTTCAATGTGGAAGCGGCGCAGTTTAGTTCGATTCCTGTCACGTGTATTCCTCCCTTCATCCCTGGGTCTATTTTTCTCTTCTATGTCAGTCAAACTTTAATTGTGTGTATTACTCGATATCGTATGTCTTGTGCCCTATTTACATGGTCAACTATGTCCTTTCTGCCATGCAAATCCAATTAACCAACCCCTTTTTGGGTCATATTGTTGGACTTCGGAAATAAGAGAATCGACTAAGTGTGTGAAGTCACAGTATGCAAATAGCATGCACTATATAATATCATGTTCTTATTCAGTATCATGAGAGCTTAGAGTGTGAGTGAGCTATGTTGTTAAGCTCTGATGCTCACTGTGTATACTTTATGTTATGTTCTCTTAGCAAGTAGCTAAAGGTTTAAAATCATTTCATGGTCCTGGGGGGGACCCAATATGGGCCTGGCACTCTAAAACGCAAAAAAAAAACAGTAAATAATTCTAAAATAAAATTTAATGTACGAGCAGTTGAAGCGACACCCTTCATCATATCGCACCCCAGCAACAGAAGTGACACAACGCAAAATTGCAACATTTGAGAAAAATCAACTTAAAGGATACACTATAAAACTCATTTTGTAATTGTACAAAGGCTGTTCACACATTTTTTAGACAATGTATATTGTATTCACAAAACTAAATTACATAAAATTATTGTGTTCTATTTGATAGCCCTTATTCTGAACAATCTTTCGACACCGTAATTTCTAGGATAATAATGCCTTTTGAAGTGTCAGAAGAGGTATTCTATCCCATTCCTCCTGAACAGCTTTCCAGAGTCCTGTAAGGGTTGTGAGACGACGTTTGGATAATGCAGATTTTAAAAGACCGAAAGCACAAAAATCCATAGGTGATAGATACATCGGGAGATTTAGTAGGGATATCAGTGAAGGGTATGGCCTTGATACCGGTTTTTGTTCCATTTATTTTAGTAAATTTACAGTGTATTTTGATGTGTGACTGCTAGCTTTGTCTTGATGGAGTTCCACAGATTGATGGCACTGTGGGTAAAGCGATGGTATTCCATTCAGAAAAATTGGCCATAAATTATGTTCCTGATAGTATTTGGAGTTAATTTTGACATTTTTTTCCACTCTCTTTATTTTTACTTGCCATTCTATTAAAAACCAGCAACAATCATGAATCCCTTAGAAAAAATTTCTTTCGATTCAGTGAACCATGTACTTAAATTTTTTTCTCCCCTTTGATGATAAAAAATGGCTCTTTTTTTTCCTGCAATAATTTAAATACACCCATAATTCATCTATTGTGACAATTTTTTTCCATTTTTCTTTGGATAAGTGTTTTTCATATAGAATTCGGCAGCGTGTCCTGGGTTCAGCAATAGGCTTTGGAGAAAGACGATGAACATTGCGTTTTTTCGCTTTCTTAAGATTTAAATCAACTTTATCATTTTGTTTACAGTGGACACTGAGCATTTTAATGGTTTTGCAACTGTCTTTTGACTAGGGGGATTTTATTTTAACATTAAACAACGTACCTTTGCAATAGTCGATGTCCGTTTCTTCCTTGGATACTTGTTTGGAATTTTTTGTCCCACTTGAGGCTCCAATTTGACGTTCGTTTCCTTTCTTGTTGATGATATTACCTATCGACGCTTTAGATATCACAAAACCATGACTCGCACATCGTTTTTGAATAACGGAATATGAATATTTCTCTTCGGAAAGAGCATAAATATAGCCTTTGAACCACTGCTTCGTTAAAAACGCAATTTTGAATAAAAACAAACCTCTCAAGCCGCAGACGATAGTTTTGACTTTTAAAAACACAGTACAATTGCAATTATTTCTTTTGCAGCAAACGATTTTTTATTACCGCTAACCAAAATCGTCTAAAAAATGTGCGAACAGCCTCTGTAAAAGCTTCTTTTAAATTTTAGGTAAGTATTTAAATCTTTAAATTCTATTATATTCTATAGAATAGTAATATAACACGCTGGGGCACCTCATGCATATTTTTCAATGACATAACAATAAAATTATTATTTTTTGACTTGCGTCACTTTACTTGTCGTGTTGCGATATTAAGAAGCGTTTAAGTACAATAGTTTTCCTGTACAAAAGGGTATGTCCACGAATAGGAGAACAGTTCCACACTACCCAAAAGTAATTTTAGGTAGCTGAATTCGTAACCGGAGGTTATCAATCGGAGACTTACGATTTAGAAACTCGATCCAATCAAAGAGCGTCGTGTACGCAAAATCTGTTGTGGCATCAAATATCATCCCGTTTTAATGCAGGGGAAGTATAGAGAGTGGGATGCGAGCTCCGGTGTCAATTCATCATCTGACTGACTAAAAAGGACGAGGTATTGTCCTCGAATTTTTCCCTTCCGTCAATAGCCATGTTTGTAGCTCCAATCCAATCATTCTTTAGAAATGTGAGCCCCGTATGTCTCGCTCCACCTAAAACACTCCTAAACACCAAAATATCCACCGATAAAATATTTCTGTACCTCAGCAGCAACAATCTGTCGATCATTTTATACCTAGCCGTAACACTTTCAGGGGTTGGTTGAGTTTTGTGGTGCCCTATTCGGCAATGCTGCCCACAATATACATTAATAAGGGTCTAATAATCTACAGACACACACAAGGATCATTTCGCTGACACTAGAGGAGAGGTTGCCGTGGCTCATAGGATTTCACCACTGCTCTAGCAACCTACGAACTACAGGTAGCGTAGGTTTGCTCCCTCCCTGGTGTATTTCTTTCTTTTGTGTCAGTTAAACATTAATAGGGGCAACGGTATACCGGATGGAAAAGCATCGGTTTAGCAACAGGAGGGTGGCAAGTTCGAATCCAACAAAAAAACGTGTGCACAACTGAGGCTGGTGTACGTTAAATCCGCCGTTTACTGAAATTTATGTTGGAGTGGTGTAGAAACTTAGAGATAGGTTTGCCTCGTGATCTGTAAATGCTTCAAAATGACGTAGGTCGAACAGCCTGCATAGTGGATAAGGAGTTAACCTGTAGATCGGAAGGTTCCTGGTTGGAATCCGGGTCCGTTCATGGATGTTTTAAAGCGTATGGTGTGGAAACGACCTGTGCACCTTAAATCTGTCGTGGCCGAAAGTCCTCATGTTGGATTGGTGTGGAAGTTTGTAGAGAGGGGTGCCAGCTCAGGTGTTGCTTCGTCATCTGACCGTCGTTCAAAATTACGAGGTGTTGTCCTCGGATCTTTCCCTTATGGGATTGATTCCGGACCGTCGTCAATAGCCCGTTGGATTGCTCTAATACGACGTTAACTAAACATTATCAGTCATCAAAATGACATGGTCATCGATTCTTTCCCTTTGGGATTGATCATGAACCGTGCCCAATGCTCCGTTGGGTTGCTAAAGTGCCAACGTTAATTAAAATATCTACCTACCAAAACTCTACTTGTGTGTGTACATTAACTGGACGTTGACTGGCTCATCCTGGCAAAACAAGGACCATTGCAAAACCTCACGCAATAAGAAAATAAAAATGCCCCCTCGGAAAATTACAGGACTCGAACCTGCACCACCTACCACATGCAGGTTGTTAACGCAGTGTGATAAAGGTGGATAAATAGTGTTAACTATTACGGCATATTTAAATGTCGTTGTAGATTTAAAAAAAATTATTTTTAAATATTAACATGCATAGAATAGTGTAAGGAATGTTACAATGCAATGAAACTGAGTGCAACATATTGCTAAAGATTATAACAGCAGGTTCAATTTTACAGTATAACTATACGATTTGGAACATTCAGTATTCGATAGGACGAATTCAAATTAACTATAATTTTTTAAATTATATTCTCATTGTCTCATTCTTTGAGCTCGAGTGACCCGTGTACTAAGAATGTCAGGCATTCGACCATGACGAATCATCTGAAATCTCATTTTGCTTATAATTGTAAATTTGGGTTCTTTTTTCTGCGACAAAAACTACGGCTCAATGAAAAATTACATCGATTCTTCTGGAAGGATATGTACGAAAAAGATCCGATTAGAGGTTAAACGGTTTCTCTATCGCATCCTACCACACCTCGCTATTCAATCGAGACCTTTTGACTTCGATGAAAATAATAGGACTCATTGAGTTCCCTATTTCATCAGGACTTTTACTCTTTTTATTTCCTTATCCTAGTTTAGTTTTGAAAAATATTTTATAGTACTTTTAAACATGCCAATATTGGACTCTATCGGTTGATTGCAGGCCATAGCAGGATAAAGTTACGAAGTACCGGAACGTGTATATCAGACCACATGTTAAAACCAGTTTTGGTAAGTTGTGTCTAACTAAAAAACATTCTCAATAAATATAAAACTAAAGGTAAAATAAAACTATAGGTATAACTTTTTCAAAACTTTAAATTTTATCACAAATTTAAGAAAACTTAGCTTATTGTAGTTGATTATGAAACAAATACATATCTATTGAAGATTTCTCTTCCATAGTGCTTTGATTCGGATTCTTATTTCTTTCTTGGTATTAGAACTATAGTCAAGAGACCCATAATACTTTTTTCAAGAGCTTCCTCAGCTAAAGCTTCCAAATGAGTTAAAGGTTGAAACTGGGTCCATCTGTTAAGTCAAATAGGAGTCGTAATCGTGAGTCGTATCCAAGTGTCTTAATAGATTATCAGTTCTATTTTGGACACTCTCTTCAAACGACTGGTACATCTAGAAAGAGCCCCAAGATTCCGATCGTTTTATAGCAATAGCATCAAAGGTATCGGTCATGATGGTTGGTTCCAACACCTCATCCATATTGTAGTGGGGTTTTATATATGATGGCTGGATGTTGTGGTCCATCCGTCCGTTGACGACCAAGTCGACGATCGTTTTTGAGTTAAGGTAGTGACTGCTTGCCCATAGGATTCCCTATCGAGACAGAGCAAAGGAAGCTCTGGCTCAGAGGGCCAATTTACAAAAGGCTCGAAGTTCGAATCCTCGTTGAAGTCTTTGAGTAGGGTCCTTTATTTCCCGGTTTGCATCTAAACGAAAAAGACAAATCAGTGAGAGCGTAAATAAACATTTTTACCACCATGAGTTACACTCCACTTATAGTTCTTGACCCTAAATTTAAGGAGTGTTAACTATTACAGAGGAAAGGAATATTGTATTGCAAGGGATATTGTTAGGAAAAAATTACAATGCAACGAAACTCAGTGCAACATATTGCTAAAGATTATATTTCCAGGTTCACTTTTATAATACAAATCTATGATTAGAAACATTAATATTCGATACGATGATTATAATTATGTTCATGTCTAAACCTATCTGCTAATTTCCTGCCGCATTTCGTGAGATCGGAAGGTTCCTGGTGGAAGTTTGGAGAGTGGGGTGCCAGCTCAGGTGTTGCTTCGTCATCTGACCGTGGTTCAAAATTACGAGGTGTTGTCCTCGGATCCTTCCCTCAAGGGACTGATCCCGGACCGTCGTCAATAGCCCGTTGTGTTGCTCTAGTACGGCGTTAACTAAAAAATTACCAAAAATTACCAAATTGCCGTATTTCGTGTAAATCAAATCTGCATTTGTTGTTTTTTTCACATTTTACCTTTCGTACTTAACTTTTGGCAGTTAGGGTATATAAAAGGATATGGGTGTGGGTTGGTGTATGTATGTATATTCTCTATACAAATCCACACCGTATGACCAATCCACATTACATTTGGACATTACACATTACATACTTTAGAGCCTTGCGGAAAACATAGGCTATTTCTGTACTGTGTTCAGACCAATCTGTAGCAATGAAAATTGATACACAGGTTGTCTTAAAGTATCGCTCGAAGCCCCAATCTTAAAATCTAAAGTTTGTTTTTCTGCAATAAATAGATATGGACAAAGAAACACGTTCTACAGAGTTTGCGTATTTGAGTTAATACCGGAAAATGTCGTGGTAGAAAACACGTTCTACAGAGTTTGTCTATTTGAGTTATCACTGGAAAAGGTCGCAGTAGGAAACACATTCAACAGAGTTTTTCTATTTGAGTTATCACAGGGAAATGTCGCGGTCATATTTTAACAGTTTCGCTAATAATTCAAAACCGAGAAACGACGGGTTATTCAGCTAGAGTAGTGATATAGTTATTACTTCTGGATGAGGTATAGAGGTAATATGGCAATGTGATTTAATTAATTAACGTCACACTGGAGCTACACAATAGGCGGCACAAATGTCTCGCATCTAGACCGTATATGGCTATTGTGTCCCAAAATCAAATCGACCAACCTTTTAGTTCATATACCAATATGTTTTATATTTCTAGGCGATTAGCATCAATTTCAGTGAAAATAGAGTTCTGAAACATAATCAAATTATTAAAATATAGAGAATTAGGCCTCAAAGTAAGTAATTTATACATTTAAATACCAATGAAAAGTGCGATAGCATCTTTCGGATTTGAGATTCATGAACTGATATAACCAGTGACACATTGAATAACATTCCTACAATGCGCGAACGATCGATAGGTTTCTTAATTAAATACTATAGAACGCAATTTTAAATTAATTTCAAGATTATTTACATCCGGACAATGCTTTAGAAATCAGACATAAATCATATTAATAGAAATGGTTTCTATTCAGTTAATTTATATGTTCGATTTGAGCTGGTGGAATTCGTTCCATCTTGGACGAAACTGATTCGATACATTTTCAGTGTTATTGTTTCATCAAATACACTACCATTTCAAGAATCTCAATTAATTTTATGTACTTTAATGCTCAAATATTTCTATAGCGTTAATTTGAGCTGTAATTTGTGAACACCATTCATTGAGATTGCGATCGAGGTATGGGAATTTTGGAATTGTTTCAGGAACTGCTTTGGGATTATAAATGACTTAAAAATTTAATTATAACAATTTTATGAAAACTATCGTTGCGAATTACAGCTGAATTTATCATTATATATCTGATACATTACCAGTTATTGAGAAGGACGGTTAATTTATTGTAACTCAACTTGATGCTTGAATATACTTTTATCCAGTATTAAATTGAAAATTATTACCTTCCTCACGCAATGCATGTTGCCCAATCCAGTCTTTAGTCTAACAAGAAAAATGACAGTAGAGCAAGAATAGCAAATCAGCAGGAAATGATATTTTAGCAAAATAAATTGAACGTGCCACTGTTTGGAAACGTCCTGTACGAACCTGAAAAGGAGGTAGGGAACACAAATTAACATTGCCCATAGAGACTTAGACGCGTGTATGCTGATCAACTAAACATTTAATATTGTTGATATAAGAAAGCAGAAGATATCGGATCTTTATCCAGTATTAACTGTAGGGGTATATGAAGATTTAAAAATGAAATACTGATTCGGTTGTTCCTCATTTTATAGTTTGACACTAGATTTTTACATTATTCTATGGTATGTTCCAGTTTCACAGGAAGCAGAAACGTTTACTGATTCGAAACAGGCCTTTTGGTATACCATTCAAGATGCATGATTAAACCGTATTTACACCGGAGTTGCAAATATTTTTATCCCTCTTTGTGTGACGAGGACGTTTTACGTTCCCTTATGCTGACCCCTTTTTGATTCATTTTTCGACCCTCTTCGGTGTAAACGCTTTATCGATGTTATCAGCAACACTAAGGGATGAGCATTTTCTCACCCCTTTGTAGATAAGAGTCATCACTAGAGCTCGTATCGATATTCAAAAATGGGACCTGAAATATGCATTTCAAAATCCCAAACTATGCACTAAAACCCCAAAATATGCGAAATCACAAAAAAAATTTATTCTTAAAAAGAGGATAGTGAGTAGGATAAAGTGAAATTGAACCACACTTTCATTCAATTAATACACAATTTTATTTTCATAGCACAGATATAGATAATTAAACAAATATACAAAGCAACAAATATACAAATTAATAAATATTACATAATTGAAAAATGTAGATTACAATGAAAGGATTTTAAATGTTCTCTGGGACGTAACTAGGTGGGTAGACGAGGCATGTGCGCGGGTGCCAGATCGTGAAGGGGTGCTAAACAAGCTCAGTATTTTTTTAACTAGAATATATATTTAAACACAGTAAAAAATAAAGAGGAAAACTTATTAGTTGACTACAAAAGCCAAAAACCATAAAAGGAGATAAATGCAGAATGTGTGAAATGTTGAGTGAGCTAAAAAAATTTATTTTAAAAACTAAAAAAATGTACTAAAAAAAATTACACTAAAAAATTTTTTTTAATTAATTTTTTTTGCAAAAATATTTGAAAGTAGAAATAATTTTCCAAATATGCACAAAACTCCAAATATGCAAAATAAAATCGTTTTTTTGTTGTTGTTGTAAATTGCTAAAAAAACACTCAATACGGATTTCTATCAACATTAGGGGCTGATAAAGGTATATGCAAAATATGCAAAATCCGAGTTCTAGTCATCACCATTCATCAAGTCATTTTTATCGAATAGGTCACTCTGTGTCAATTTGGCAGGAAATGAAGTCAAGGCATGCGATGAGGGCAAAATGTCACAATGAACGAACAAAAGACGGCGTGAGCGACCACGGATTACCGAAGGGCAGAGGGAAGCGATGATTGTCAAGCAATACTAAAAGGGGACGAAATAGGGTAGCCTTTTCATCTCAAATTTCTTCTCTGAGAAATGTCCCCAAAAGTTTCAATCATCTGATTATTACCGAATTCTGGTGGAAAACAAAATTGGAGTTGCAAATTCGCCAAATCGCCAACCCGACACAAGATCTTGACTATAAAATGAGTGCCGTGTCTAGAAATAGATTCGATGTTTGGAGGGGAACATGCTTGCAACTCCGGTGAAACGCGACTTTACAGTGGTTTACTGGCGTTTCAATTGAATGAAGCACATGCTAGATTCACGCCAGTCATCTCAATACTCTTCAAATGTTGTCCGTCTGTTGCTTAATGCAGTAGACATAACTATACAGTAGAGCAATAGATGTTTCCAAAGTTCTGTGGAATGTTTCGCATTTTAGCAATTGTTGGAAGTGATATCGTCATGCTAATTAGCAAAACTCTAACACCACTCTTAACGTACAGCAGTTAGGTGTTATGCTTATTAGTATGACGATGTATCACAATTCCAATTCGTGTTTTCAATGAACCATTCATCGTAGTATGTGACGATTGAGGGGAGCGTTATCTGCAATTGGTTGAATGGGTAGGTGAATCAACGTGCGCACTGGAACACATCATTGGCTATTGATGACGGTACAGGATCCAACTCGAAAGAAAATATTTAAGAACTACAACTCGCCGTTTCGATGGACGTTAAGATAACGAGGTTAACATCTGAGCTGGCACATCACAGTACCGTGAGTACATTTGAGGCTATGGCAGATTAAATGTGCACCTTACATCCCTTCTCTTTGTTCATGACGGTCTATGGTTGGATAGGAAATAGTAACCATCCGGTTACTAATCCGTTACTATGACAACCACACTGTTAGAATAATAATATAGCTTGTTTAACAGCGAACGTGCGCTTATACGTCTGTAACGGTTATATGTAGCAGAAAATGGAAAAGCAGTATAATGTCAATCAAACAAAAATACTTTATTATTGAGATATGTCGCATTGGTTTATATATAATATTGTAATAAATTTTATGTTCTAGAGAATTTGACTTCCTCCATGCTTATACGAATTAGTAGGTAGGTAATTAACTGGAGCAATTCAACGAATTATTGGTGAAGGTCCGGGATCATTCTCTTAGGTAAACATCCGATGACAACGCCATAACCACAATGACGGGGTCAACATCTGAGCAGGCACCCCACTCCCCAAGATTCCACATGAAGCCAACGTGAGGACATTTGAATCAAAGACAGATTTAGCATGATCTGCATACCGTGTATGTACACGATGGTCTTTGGTTGGACCGATTTTCAAACTCGGAATTCAAGGAGGCTGGTGCATGTTAAAATTGTCGTGGCCTAAAAAATGACATCCCGTAAGCATGGTGTCAACATTTGGAGAGTGGGGTGCCAGCTCAGACGTTGTCTTGTCATCTGACCGAGGTTTACAATAGCGTGATGTTGTACTCGGATCTTCGGAGGTTGTTCACGAACCGTCGCCAAGAGCCCGATGTGTCGCTACAGCGCGACATTAATTAAAGTACTTGCAACCCTCCGGTTGAAAATCAGCTTCTCTACCCACTGGGCTACCACGGCATGAATGTATGTAGGTATTTAAGTAACGTCACACTGGAGCAGCACAACGGGCTATTGATGACTATTGATCAATCCCTATGGAACGATCAGAGTATACCACGACAGTTTGAACTACCGTCAGATGACGAGGTATACACCTGAGAGGGAACCCCATTCTTCAAACTTCCACACCAATCGAGAGTGAGGACAACAGAGGCCACGACAGATTTAAAGTGCTCCATCTTCCGTGTTCACGATGGTACTTGTCTGGCCCAAGTTTTGAACTCGCTACCTTTAGGTTGCTAATCCGTTACTCTTCCAACTCTTTGGGTTGGTGTGGAAGTTTGGATAATGGGGTGCCAACCCAGGAGTTGCCTCGTCATCTGATCGTGTTTCAAAATTACCAGGTGTTGTCCTGCGATCTTTCCCTTAGGGGATTGATGACCGTCGTCAATAACCCGTTGTGTTGCTACTGTACGACGTTAATTAAAAATTACCATTACCATCCAACTCTGGGCTACAGTGGCCCGCATGTGCGTATTGTCTTCCAAAGATAACAGTTATGGAGATTACAGATAATTTTGCACCCGTATAGCTCCATCAGATAAGTTTAAAAAATGCACGATACGATTCAAACGGCCGATAAGCTTAAAATTGAACGGGACTGATCCCTCTTCACGACTTTTATAAAGTAGTAGCGGGGGATTTGTAATTGTTATTACACTTCGGAGAAATACAATACCCCCCCCCCCTATCCATTCCAAAGGCACTCGAGTGGAACCTATTAAATTTAACTCTCCCCCGAGCTGTTTTAAAATGAATATCGATCTGGGTGTTATTACTTCCATCGATTTAAATTATTAGCCTGACGGGTGCGAATCACATTATTAGGTTTCAGCTGATATCAAACATTGGTGATAGAATACTCCATAACCGAATTTGGCTATATGCAAATGATTGTACTCCAGAAATTGAAATGAAATCTTGATATCAAAGGGGAGCGTATTTATTAAATTGGAATGAACCCGGCTCTTATTTAATCAGAGTCTGCAAGGGCTTGGCTTTTTAGGTTTTGTTCTTTTTTATTTCGACGTTAGAATTTGAAAGGCGGAATTGACAGAGGAGTTCTGTATAGAAGGTTTCTCGGAAATACAATTTGTATTGAATAAAATATTTCAGCACTTTCTTCTGAACCCACATTTATGCAGTTACAGTGGGATTAATAGCGAATGAATTTCAATATCGTAAGATTAAATGGGCGCAATTCGAATTCGTGTATTTTTAATTGGATTATTTTATTTCACGAGAACAAAAATGTAATTAGTTTCTTCGGGGTATGGATAAAATTTATCTATAAACACAACGTAAACTCAATTTTCTTGATGAATGGTGTTTCATGTGGAGTATATAAAATAGTTTTTGTAGATTTATTTATCAGTTGTTGTGTGTTATACATTATAGTGAATTATTAGACATTTTCACTGTATTTAATTGTCTAAAATATAGTTTCAAATGCACGAAAGGCATTTTTCATATCAGGAACAAAGTATTGGTTAATGCAAAAGTTCGCCCCGTTTTTGGACACAACCTGAAGGAAAATTATTTTATTGACTAAAAATCAGTGTACTGTTCTGTTCGGAGATCTTTCTCTCCATCTTTCTGATAGCTGCATCATACCTCGCGTATAAAAGCTACACTACCCTACAACAATGGACCGGACGTCAGCGGGTTTGCATAAAATCCGACTACTTGTTTGATGGTGAAAATTTACAGCTGAGATGGCGACATTCTTGCAGAAGGAATGGACAGAAATACACATAGCTCTGTATCCAAACCTATGTATGTTGAAAGTATGCCCTTAAGGATTGCTAATGTAATTGCAGCACGTGGGGGACCATCCCCCTGTTAAAGAATGCATCCATCCCCTTATACCATCATATCTTGCTGTCCGGTCCATTATTGTAGGGTAGTGTAAGAGATTACTGGCTTAAAAACTGGACAAGGTGCGAAACTCTGCACTACTTACGGCACGTGGAATCGTCAACAGCACCCTCATACTACAGAACACTTATATAATTTTGCATAGATTCTAGATTTCTTTTCTTTTCGGAAATAAAAAAGTATAACAAATCGAAAATGCTCCTTGTTTTCTGCCATTTTGCAAACTTAACAAGATTTTTTAAATCGCAAACCAACAAGACAATTTTTTCCCAATTTCTCGTTGTTCCCTCTTTTAAACAACATCGGAACTTCACACGCGTGAAGTAGTTAACAATTTTGTCCATCTAAGGGGTGAACCTTTGAATCAACCCCATGTATCAACGATTAAATATACGATTTTTACATACCTCATTTTATAACAGTTGGTTTTGACATGAATTAAATATCATGATTCGTTTAAAATATGTCACTTTCTCAGAGATATGGAAGCATATATCTGTTCTGCGATCGGCATTCCTTGTATGATGTCTATATCTAGTTTTACCCTACTTACACAGTAGAATCCTTTCCCATATTTTCAACAACCGATGAGATTATCGAGTCGAGATGTGCGTTGTAGGGTAAATTGGTTGGAACTGTTTTGCTAGCCGAAACAAACGCTTGGTTGTTGGGCCATTTGGTGGTGCTCTTGAAGCTCCGATCGGAACGTCACAACACAAAAGAACAGAAGCCATTGGTGGTCAATTTAGAGTTATTTCGTAGAATTTAGCATCTAACGTCACCGCATGATTGTTTGCTTTGCAAGTTTTTAGTTGTTACCTGGATGTAGTTTTGCCTCTACAGATATATTGCTATTAGTTAGGTAAAATGGTCAGAACTTGCTAGCCAAAACCATCAATTGGGGCTGTTGGGCCATTTGGTGGCACTCCGACCAGAAGAAACGGGATAGCTTCCTTGATTCGTCCTTCTTGGTGTCTGGTAATTTGTTTAAAACCGTGAACTGATCCATGTGGGCAGTATTTATGACGCCCTAACACAGCGGGTATTGTAGGCACGTGGATCCTCTGCAGGTGGATAGCAAAATTGTCGTGCCACGTTCTCATCCTGAAGAGCGCCACGCCGGACTTTATGGGCTAAATGACACCATTAAATACTAACATACCTATCGGCCTAGTGGCGTGAGACACTGAATTAGTTAATACTGCACTTCCTGGAAATCGTGTGACGTCCGTTCCGGGATTAAAGACATGTCACAATAATCTTTCTGACTGGAACTGGTTAAACTTCATACTAGGAAGAAAGCAGGTTTCAGAAGAGCCACTGAACCCTTCAAAGGGTTATTCAAGATATTGCATGTCCAAAAATCCCTAATTGTAGGCTTTGATTGCTAAAATATAAACAATTTTTTTTTTACTTGAACCGTAAATTTAATCTTCAATTTTTGTTTGTTGATAAAAAAAAATAACATGTATCTTTTAGAAAAAACTTGCTTTTAGCTTCTAATTTTCTAAATTCTGCTGTAAGAATCAGAAACCAATGGATTGCATTTTCAAACAAGACTTTTTTTGTAGAACATTAGCTTAGTTTTAATTGATCTTTAATAAATTTTAAACAAGAATATATTTCCCACTGTAATTTTTCTCAAAATAAAATAACTTGAAATTATGAGACAAAGAGGAATGAAAATGTCCTATATTAAATCTCATATTCAGATTTTGTTTATTGATTATTTTTATTTCTTTACCAGAATATTATAGCCCATTCTTTACAAATACTAAATATGAGTGAATTGTTTAGTTAACTGCTCATTTAAGCGTGTAATGTATTTTGCTTTAAACAAAGTAAAAAAAGTGCGTGCTTGACGAATCGAAATACCACACGACGCAGTAACTAATTTAATGTTATAGTTAAGGAAAACTAAAACAAATGAGTAATTTCCAGAATTCGGAATAATATTTGACGATTCTTCAATATTCAAATTTTTCTCAACTCCCCACCAAAATTTTTTATCGCTATAACTTTATTTTCCCCGCGAATAAGTTTTTCTTTTCCATTTTATCTCTTATTAAACACGCAGTCTGTGCAGCAGTTATTTCTACTTCAAATCTTTCAGTGACACGACGTCGAGGCATTAAACACGAAAACTCATTTAGTACTTTCGGGTGAAGAAAAAGGAGGAAAAAAGGTTGTGAGTAATTGAAATGAAGTTTCTCCCGCATACCTAACGAGATCAGTGTTCCGCGCGACCGACCTTCAATTGGAATTCCTGACGGAAAACTTATCTCTGCGATTCTGCCAAGTGCGCACTTCATTAGGCAAGCATATACAAGTGTCGCAGACCCCAGGTTCACGAATAATTAATCGCGGAGTAAAAAATAGATAGAAATAGTTTATTGAATTGTTTGGTTACTCCGTAGTTTAGCTTAATTCATGTCTCACCAATGCCACGAATGCACATCAAACTACCTGGCGGTTGCCTCGACAAGGTATCTGGCCATCTGTAAAACTATTTAGATTTTGATGGACGAGATATCTCGTCATTAGATGAAAACCGATCAGATCTTGAGGACGAAAAGATATCTGGCGGTTTGTTTGTACCAAATGTCAGTTTTGTGTAAGTAATGAAATCACGTAGACATAACATCAGAATGAATAAAACTTGCTTTACTATAACATATTTACAATTCCTGAAATTAGCTTATTTACATCAACAAGAAATTAACGTAATTCTATAGTCACAGCATCCGAAGCATGCGAGGCAGAAAGCTAGAATGAATCTAAAATTCAAAACGAACGTTCCTTATTTCTGTTCTTAATTTTAGCATAAGTTCGTAGCTCACAAGAACTTTCGAAGCTCCGATCGGAATGTCAGAACAAAAGAAAAACAGTCGTCATTGGTGGTCAATTTGGAGTCAATCTGAAGAATCAAGCACATGACGTCACCGCATGATGTTTGTTTTCTTTGCAGGTTTTGAGTTTTTACCTTGATGTAGTCTTGCCTCTAGATATCTTGCTATAAGGTAAATTGGTCAGAACTTGCTAGCCGAAACCAACACTTGGGGCTGTTGGAATATATGGTGGCTCTCCGACCAGAAGAGACGGGAAAGCTTCCTCGACTCGTCCTTCTCGGTGTGTATAGTTCTTCGTTCAAGACCAGGTACTGGTCCAGGAGGATAGTATTTATGACTCCCTACCACAGCGTGTTTTGTAGGGAGATCAGCACATGGATCCTCTTCAGGTGGGTAGCTAGGTAATCGTGCCCAGTTGTCATCCGGAAGAGTACCACGCTGATCTTGATGGGCTAAATGACACCATCAAATACTAACATACCAATCGGCCTAGTGTCGAGTGAGACACTGAACTACTTTAAATAAGCGTCATTTAGATTAGTAGAAAATGTCACCGAGGTAGTATTGAATATAGTATATTGCTCAAGGTTTTACAACAATACATTAATCACTTGTATACCATCATAGTAATACATGAAACTAAAATGCAACATATAAATAAAGTACATATCTTGTGGTTATCCTGATGAATCTAACCATACTGATAATTTTGACACTCGAGCCCTTGTTACCAGCAATGTTCATGGACCATGCGATTTTAAGGTGGTCCGCAGATGTCGTCATTCGCCATGATGCATGATGGGGGCAGATTGATTAAATGTAGAGGTGTGCCTATTTCATCACAGGCGAACTTTTCATAATTGATATTTTAACGTTGTTAGTTAAAACAACTATGGAAAAAATGGGCTGATTGTAAAGAATGGGCTTCTATTACTACAACCAATTTGCTGATTTCAGTGATATTCTTGGAAACACATCTTGAACCGTCTTACCTGTTTCTCCTTCTTCGTATTCATTCTGCCACGCACCAAGTAGAAAGTGAGTGGTTTCCCTTGTGCAATGAATTCTAGGGCATTTCATCCCTCCATCCATGCCTTCAATTGTAGTAGTATCTTTGACTTATTGATCTGATTCATCGTTTCCATCATGATCCTCATCACAACATATTTCGTCGACGTGCAGATATATACGTGTAGACAACGCATAGAGGGAAACACATAGATAGACACAAATTGGTAGACCAGAGGACATACGAAAGAAGACAGATACAGACATAAATGGCTCAATTACATTTATACAAATGGGACATTAATTGTAAAACTGCGTCACTTACGAAGAAGTCAATTCAGGCAGTGTGAAATACTTGTGAAGATTCACTGTATCGCAAAATGATTTTTGTTCTTCGTATGTTACTTACGAAATATTTAAGTTAATATTAGTGGTTAATCATTGGAAATGCTTATAAGAACTTCCTCCTAATGCGTTGACTAATTTTAGTTTGAAGAAAATATGTAGCCACGATAATATCACAGTGGGGCTACAATCCATTTGCATATATTAATACGTGAATTATATCGATGTATACACAGGTAACAGACAGAAGTAAAGACAAAAAATACTTATACAAAACAAAAGGGATCCAGCAACAGGAATCTTAGATACACTGCAGAAGTAATTTACATATGTGCATATCAGAAACATTATGATATCACAACATCAAGTAACTCGTTGTTTTATGCAAATTATTAATTTGTGTAAATTAGCCTCGATACTGATTGGATATGAAAGTATTAGATGGTCCTAGAATATATGAACAGTACAATCTTCTATAAATGCCACAGTTGATATGCGTTACCTTAAAAAGTCAACGATCATCAGAAAAAAAACATCACCAGCCCAATGTTACTGAACTTATAAATTTTCCGAAAGGAATAAATTTCTGAAATGAAAGTTTGGAAATAATCTCACAAAATATTTAAAAAAATCAAAAGGAAAAAACCGCTCATATTATAATTTACTCAAATATATACGTTATAGAGAAGGATTTAGATTAAAAATACAAAATAATGCTAAAGAAAATGAAGGAAGGCAAACTTCGTATAAAATATACGACGCATGAATAAGAATTATTAAAGAAATATTTTTCAACAAAATATGAATAACTGCAAAAAATCAATATCAATATTGCAGTTTATTCCCTTTTATAGATGGTACAAACTATTTCAAATCAGGATTCCAATAAATTTTTTTCTTTCTGATATTTCACTATCTTCAACTAATTTAAATTAAAAAGCCGATATAACAACCCTAACTTGAACTAGACATACAATACATTTGAAATGTAGAAATCGTTAAACTAATAAACTTATTACCAATTCCGTGGGTTCTAATCCAACATAAAGATGTACAGCGTTGTTAAATAAACCCATAGAATAAGTCATTGTAGAAACAGACTTTTAAACTTGAGATGGGAACTCTTCATGTTACATTGAATTAGATTGGTCTAGACTGACTCAAGGTTTTTCATAAAAGATTATTTTAGTTGGTCCCAATATCCAATAACAGTAAGCTGTGCACCAAAAAAAGAAAGCAGACTTTGAAAAAAAAGCTAAGACATTTATCAACTTCAAAAAGTAAGTAACACAAATTAAAAAAGAAGGCAGGGAGAGTGTTGAATGTAAATATCTTATAATTTGGACAATACGTGTATATGATGCAACGTGTATATGATGTCAGCAATGCTCCCTAGGATTTCTTCAGCACCTACAAGCGGTTGCTACGGATCATGCGAATCAATATGCTGAAGGAAGTCGAGTCCTTGCTTCAGCAATTATTTGCCAATAACTTTGCCATGCGTAACCTGATGAGTCATCATATTATAGTATTGTTCTTGCATTGTGGATATCCTAGTGTGATTCGTCATCGCAATGCGTATCAAGTGCATATCTCCCCTTTCTAAAGTATCCAAATGTGCTACAGAACGTTCATGAAGATAAGTAAAACTTTCTTCTCTGTCTTGTATTAAAAGTGAATACTTTCAATAGCGTTTTGTCATAATACCTATTTATGCCTGTATATTTATTACATTTTTTTGTGGGGGGATTTAATTGCAACTTTAATTACATCCTCCAAAACTTAACCTCGCAAAACCATGTGCAATGAATGCTAGAGAGTACGAGGGTATGCAAATAGAAACTTACCGCTATCAAGGTAGAGTAATAAAAGTATCTATGAAACCTTTTAACTTATAATTTAAAATTCAATGCCCACCAAAAGAACTGATTAAATAAATAGCTATCACATATATATTTACCTGAAAGTATTAAATTGAGGTTCAGAGAACTTTAAAAAATCTTTTGAAAACCGATTTCCTTCATACTTGGTACTACATAACTTTGCCTATTTGCTGACGAGATGCATTTCAAAATCTGAAAAGATTTTCTGAAATTCAGTATACAAAAGTATGCAGAGATAACTATTGAGTAAAAATGGTTTTAGAAAATAGTTTTGCTAAATTAAGTTCCGTAGCACTTAATCTCCATAAATACTGATGAATGTTAAAATTGCGGATTGAGATTCAAGAATGCAATCGGGAAATATATTCAATTAACTGCTAACATGGCGTATGAAAGAAAACATCCAAACCCAATTTCCTTCCTATGCGGTCGGAATTGTTTTTGACATTTCGCTTACGAGATGCATTTAAAAATCTGAAGACACTTTAGCGAAATCCCAGAAAGCGTATTAAGAAAAATGTTAACAGCTTTGACATATTTTCTCGTTATTGACGAAAATTTTCATGAAAAAGGGGAAACCGGCGTTCTATTTCGCGCATGAATGATCCAGGCAGAAGAAAAATTCCTCATCTGCATTTCTTATCTTTGAAGCAGACAGCTATGAAACTCCTTTAGAATCGAAAATGATGGAGCGCACATAAACACAGACCTGTCAAAATGCAACAATGCCCTGCGAACAAAAACTCGAGCATGAATCAGAGCTTTTTTTGTAGATAGGTAAAGTTAAAATATTAATGACCTGTCATTTCAAACATGTTTTCTAAATTAATAGCGAAATTTTATTGTCATCAAAGTAACGTTCATGCGCTTATTAATTACCGTTTATTTTCGGCAATATAAGTAAAAAGCCTTGAACAAGAGTAGTGAAATGAATTAAACCCTTTATAAAGCCTTTTAATAATGTTGCAGTATGATTCAGTAAAGGCGATGTAGTCGAATCGAGCCGTCTGGAATTGGTATGATTTCATAAAAATGTACATGTAAAAGTAATGTTATGGATTCGACTTAGGAGGAGGTGCTACGACCTATACAACAAATATTGTTTATTTTATTTTATTTACAATGGCAAGGCAGTACAATTGGTTTTTTTAAGCCTTATACAAGGCCAAAAGTGTTGGTCACTGTGAAGGGGCACCCAGTGGGTGGACCATCATTGTCTCTAACAAAGGACAGCACAATTTACATCCATGCCCTAACCCCGGATTCGAACCAGGAACCTTCCGATCCAGAGGCCAACACCTTGACCACTAGACCGGTTGGTCGGCAATATTGTTTATGATATGGCCAATTTTACGCTATTTACCAATATCAATACACGAGGTTACCAACATCACTCGATAAAATGCAATGGCTCTGTCTTGTAGAAAATCAAATTTTGCCAAATTTTCTACTTTTACACTATTGACACACGATTGTATTTATTCAATAAAAAATATTATCAAATACATTTTTTCATATGATTAATAACTTATTATTTTTCTACCATGCTGGGTTTCTTTAAGTACGAGAGGTACAGCCGATTGTAAAAGAATCGAAACAACTCATGATATTCCATCCCTGGAGTCCTACAATCAAACCAATTTATATAGAAATCATTGTATATAGAAATATATGTACAATTTGAATACTCATTCATTTCTAGGCGAACACCGGTCCACATCTGACAACAGTATTTTATCTGAATCGGATCAAAAAGTGCTCATTGATTTTATATACAAATTTATATGCGCAAAATCCCGAATGCTGCTGCAGGTTTGATTTAAATTTTCTTATTTCAATTTTTTTGCATTTTTGCTTTTAATTTTGTTTTGGGGAGTATATGAGCAATTTCTTAGCATTTTGCGGCTCATATTCGTAGAAAACACCATTTTGTGTTGTATGGGTCAGGCTCCTCCCTGATGACGCCCTGATCCACCAACACTTTCGTTGTCAATAAATTCCTTTTTTTTTTTTTAATTTCCTCTTATTTTAGAGAAATATATTCTTTACCATGCTATGTCTGCAGCTTTCAGCGCGCTTGTATGGTTAGTTTTAACTTTTTTTCTAACTTTGGTTTTCACTTTCGGTTTCCGGTTAAATTCACGTGCTTTTTAATTTTTTTTTTAAATCTTTCATCAAATTACGTATTGGAATGATATAAATATGTATATATATATTTATACATATATATATACATGTATATATATATATATATATATATATATATATATATATATATATATATATATATATATATATATATATATATATATATATATATATGTAGTAGCGAAGCTTATTCACTTCGTCTGAAAATCGAGGCTCAGTCGGTATTCCACCTTACTGCGAATCGGAAGGTACGGAGTTCCAATCCCACTAGAGGCAAGTGGTCTAAAAGTAGATTTCATTTCTAAGTTTCTGTTCTATTTGTTTCTCACTTCTTCAAGAATATACTTATGTTAATTTCTAGAACTTTCCAATTCTCGAATGTTCGATTCATTTTCGGAAAAGGTATAAAAGCAGACGTAGGACTCAGTTTAGGTGAATAATAAAGTCTCGAGTTGAGATCAGCGATCTTTGTCCTCGCTTGCCTTTTGCAAATATACACGAAGAGGTTAGCTTACTTACAATAAATCTACACGGAATTATTAATTTTTGATTAATAATTCCGTGTACACACGGATTAATTGGAAGATTTTACCCTTCTTCAGCGATTAATTAAATTACATGGTATATCTTTAGATGCATAATGTATACAAATATCCGCCAGATACGACATTTAAATATACGTATAGTTTGAAATGATAAGCAACTGGGAATTAAATAAAAGCTAACATTGCATAAAAGTATATTTGGATTCACCACTCCAATAAATAGTATTTTAGTTATGGGGTCGTTTTATACAGTTGACTTTTCACTAAAAAAGGACTTACTTTGCTATTAAATTTTTTACATGAGAATGCATTAGTATTTTTGAAGTGAGAAACAAAATGAAAAAACTGCTCTTGGAAATCATGAAAAATGTATTTTAAACTAAATTCCTTTCAATACTTGGAAAAAATACACACATAGCTTCTTGGTTGAATGTTGATATATTTTTTACATAAACACGATGCAATAAGATTTAATTCCGATTTATTTATAGATAAAATATTAATTTCCTTTTCTACAAATTCAAAAAGTGTTGATAAATTATTTTTTCAAACACACAAAGTTTTATTTCTAGCTATGTTTATAAAAAAGAAAAGCGAAGTAAATGGAGAGTCATGCTAAAAATTAATGAATGTTTGTTTCAATAGAGTATATATATATATATATATATATATATATATATATATATATATATATATATATATATATATATATATATATATATATATATATATATATATATATATATATATATATATATATATATATATTTGAAATGCGGTAAAAATAAGAATTAAAAGGTTGTGAAATAATATTTCTTTATTTTCATTTAAATTTTCTAAAGAAAATTGACAAAGGAGCAATTTGTCTATAAACGAAATTAAAAATCAATACAAGAAAACTAAATAAGTTACTTTTAAAAGAACTCGGTTCATACCCTTAGTATATACACTACCCTACAATACTAAACAGAACGGCAAGATATGATGGTGTAAGGGAAATAATACATGCTTTAATAAGGGAATGGTCCCCCACGTACTGCAATTACGCTAGCAACCCTTCTGGGCATACTTTTAACAAGGTTTCGATACACAGCTATGGGTATTTGTGTCCATCCCTGCTGCAAGAATGTCGCCAGCTTAGTTGTAGATTTCGGACACGGTTCCCTGATCCGTATGCGTAGCTCTAACTCGTCCCACAAATGTTATAGGTCGTGACTCTGAGCAGGCCAGGGAAGACGTTTTACATCCATATCTTGATACCACTGATTGTCAGAGATTGCAACATGACATGGAGCGTTATCGTCCTGGAAGTAACATTCGTTCATTCCATAGAATTGTCAGAGCGTTGTAAGAATCTTATAGTCAAAAAGCTTCATGTAGGATTCGGCGTTCAATGAACCAGGAACAACATGCAAAGGTCCCAGGCCATACCACGAAAAACACTCGCTAACAAGTAGTCAGATTTTATGCAAATCAACTGGTGTCCGGTCCATTATTGTAGGGTAGTGTATAATGTAGAATTCAACGATTTGACACGAGACGGAGCTGATGACTCCTGTCGTTAATGACTGTTACATATATAGTGTTTCATTTTAACAAATCTATTTTAATTTTAGCGTAAATGATGCCAATGAAAATCGTTGATTATATTTGTGTTTTCTTGTATTATTATAATTATATGGTTCTCTAAATCAGCGGTTCCTAAACTGTGTCAGCCACGGAGCCCTTTTTCAAGCAAACGTTTCTGGTGGAGCCCTAATAAATGTTTAGTGTTTAGTTCAATCTGTCTAATTTTTATGAGCAACAATTTAATTTTTGTCGTCATAAAAACTGCCTCTGACAGAGACCATAAGAATCAATCATGTAGCGTCAATAGTTTGGAAAACGCTGCTCAAAGAAACCTTGAATTAATTTATGAAAGTCCTACATTTGTGTATTATATCTCTTCTATAAAAGGAAGTGCTTGTCTGTGTCTCTGTGTGCCGTGTTCTGACGAATATATGGAATTTACAACAATGAAATTCAGCACACAAGTAGTCCGAATTATTTGCGAGTTTTGTGTCCAACCGAATTTTGAAATTTAATCTAGAATATTTTAAAATTAATTTATTAGTTTTCTTCAACTATATTTCTTCTCTCCGGAATGTGAAGTAATTCAAGAAAGGCGAAGCTTTTGTGATTTTCGACCGCTGACGTCACAAGCGTTATTCGTCTTAATGCCCTTGGAACCACGCCGTTTTCCTATTCTAGCGTGTTTGATTTACGTTGTTGATAATAGCCACTTGAAGGCCATCACGAATAAAGGACCACGAGAATTTCAGGTGTTCAACCCGATTTGTAAATTTTAATCTAAAATATTTTTAAATTAATTTATCGGCATTTATTTATTACTAGCCACTTCGAGTCCATCACGACAGAGCCTGTAGAGTTCTTTTCGAAGCAAATCAAATGAGAATACGTAGCAATCACCGGGAATTGGCGAATCTGACCCCACAAAAATACTGTCACGTGCAAAGTCGTGGCTAGTACATCAATAAAGTTGACTAAAATTGTTCATAATAATTACCATGGAAATTATACTTGATGCTTGAAATTATGCTGCGATACACTTTTGCTACGCGAGACCTGCGATTTACCGTTCTTGCTACAAAGATATTTAAAGTATAGAATTTATTTTCATCCAATATTTTCAATATGAAAATTTAAGTAGGCAGAGCTCTGTTATGATCAAGTGTGGATTGGTGGTATGTAGGTCAAGGGTAAGACAATTATCATAAATGCAGTTATAAATGCGTTTGTTGAAGCAATAGTAACGAGGTAAGCGCACAGTTAGACACAGCAAACTCTATTACTCAAAGTTCTCCGGATCAGCTCGTCGGAGATTAAACGCCAAGCAAGAGATGTAATCTGTAAAACTCAAATTATCCGGATCCTCCCGTTGAACATTTTAAATTCTATTAGTCAAACAGTTTTATCTCAAACAGCAATTATCACAATCACCTTTACATCCTTTCCATTCACTTCCTCGCTCTTATACCGTTCATCTTATTAATTATACTAGGGGGGTTCGCACCCTGCTCGCTTACGCTCGCCAACCCCAATAATTGTACCATAAGAAAGAGTGTAATGTAATGTATTCAGTGATGTTCTCAAATTTAAAAAATAATGGTTTTTGCCCTAGACATAACGGTTTTAACAAAAAGTAGCGAAAATATCCAAAGATTCCGAATTTTGTATGACAACTTTTGATCGCATCCAATTTAATTATTAACCGATTTCAAAAATAATAGTACCGTAAGAAAGAGTACATTCTGAGGTATACTGCGATACTTTAAAAATTAAAAACTAATAGTAATAAGATATAGATACGACAGTTTTAAAAAAAGTAACAAAAATTTACCGATTTTTCCTGAATTTCAAAAAAATATGATCAAAAACCAAATTGAAATTTCAAAAAAAAACTCGACGAGCTGCAAAAATTTACGTTGAGAGGTACTCTTTAAAAAAACCTCACGGCTGAAGACTGAAAATTTGTATGTGTTTTGCTCACTCGCGGAAGAAATATCGCTTCTTCAATTTTGACACTTAATAAACCCTAAACTAATAGCCGCATCGGGAAAAAATCTTAATAATTGTCCAGGGAATACGATAAAGAACAAATCATGTTAATTTCGCTTTTTTTCCGATCAGTACTTTCTCGGGAAACCGTCTAAGAATCTAGCTAAACAACACAGTTTTCAATCCTGCGGCGTCGGTGGCGGTAACTTTTTTTTAATATAGAGAGATAGTTTATTCTCTTTTTATAAAATTTTATGTATTTTACGGTCTTGCCGGCAGACTATTTTACTTGGGGCCCTGCTAGGCCGACCCCAAGATCCGGTGTTGTGCCGGTAAACGCTTTTTATGCAATATTCACAACCAGCCATGTTCATGGGAATATGCTTTTATCGGTCCTATCGTCCCATGACTTTGTGTCCACCAGTTTTTATATCTACTTTGTTTTATCAGGCCTTGTTGGCAAATGTTTTTTTCCCAATGGCGGGCTCATATGAACTTAATCATTGGCCACTACAAGTCCGGAAGTGATGGCCACTTGTGAAGGAGCACCCAGTGGGAGGACCATCATTGCTTCTAACAAAGAGCAGAACAATTTACATCCTTGCCCTGACCCGGATTCGAACCAGGAACTTTCCGATCCAGAAGCCAATACCTTAACCACTAGACCGGTTGGTCGGCAATATTGTTTATGATATAGCCAATTTTACGCTATTTACCAATATCAATACACGAGGTTACCAACATCACTCGATAAAATGCAATGGCTCTGTCTTGTAGAAAATCAAATTTTGCCAAATTTTCTACGTTTACACTATTGACACACGAATGTATTTATTCAATAAAAAATATTATCAAATACATTTTTTCATATGATTAATAACTTATTATTTTTCTAGACCGGTTGGTCGGTTATGTTTGCAAATGTAATTACTTTTTATTTATTCTAAAATAAATCTCTTTAATGTGAGTTGGGCAATTCGTTGTCTCATTCGTCTGTGTGTGCTTCGTGCGGGTCACTTCCCCTTGACCACACAAGACACTCTGACTTTTATGGAGAGTGGATCCAGGGTGGATCTTCAAGCCCGTATATTTTCCTGAAGATGTGCAAGTGCACATTGTTGAAAAAATGAAATTATGCGATGAAGTAAACAAATGATTAGAGTCGTTGATTTTCTCAGATCAAGTAGTAATATATACACTTAATATATACACAGCATGGACTATCTAGTTCTAGGTAGTTATAAATAAATAACAGTGAAACTATCAAAGTCGAAGCTAAAATGAATCCCAATTTATTAGCATGTAGGCGAAATAGATGAATTGATTTAAAAACAGGTAGCACGAAATCACTCATGCAAAACAAAAGGCATCCAACAACAGCAGTCTTAGATACACTGCACAACTAATTAGCATATGTCTACATTTGAACCAATATTAATGTTTGGAATCCAAGGAACTCATTGTTTAAATACAATAATGAATTTGATTAAATTAGCTCTGATACTGATTTTATATATAAACGTATTACATGATCCTAGAAGATATGAAATGTATTCTGTTTTTGAAATGTCGGACTAGCTCATATGTGTTAACTTTAGTAAGCCAAAATATCATCATCAAAATAAACGTCAATAGCAGATAGAAAATAATTGCTTGCATAGGCAGCTGATGTTTACCAGATACTGAACTTCTAATTCTTTCAAAAGGAACAAAAATCCAAAAAGAAATTTCGGAATACAATCTCACAAGAAGTATTTCAAAATATCAAAAGAAAAATGAATAAATCTCGTATTAAAATGAATATATCTCGTATTAAAATGAACTCAAATATATATGCGATACACAAGGAAACTCAATTTAAGAATACTTATCTATATAAATGAAAGTTGTTTGCCTATTGTCTGTACAGATCTACACAGTTGTCCAATCCGCACCAAATTTAGTACACTTGTTCTTGAAGACCCTTCGGGCTATAGGGGCTAGATATTACTCCCGTTCTATTTCTAATAAATGTTCAGAAAGGGTTAAAAAATATTCAAGTTTCCGATAAGAATGATATTTAGTACGATTTTAGTACACAACTCAGATTGCTTTTGAAGTATCTCGTTGGGAAAACGATTTTTAAACTAAAAATCCCGAAAATCGACCAGAATATCAATATTTGTTTTCCTAATTCGAAATATTTTAAAATTTTTTTCAAACCATGGCAAGATCTTGCAAATATTTGAAATAGTATTTTTTTTTTTAGTTATAAGGGTTTTCGTTAAGTTCTGTCACTACAAACAGACGTGTTTCCAAAACTTTAAACTCGATTTCTGAAGAACTGCGTTTTTATGATAGGATGCTTTGTTCAAAACGTGTTAACTCCACAATGAATTCATGTATTATAATGTTTCTGCATCATTTCGATCTATATAATACAGTGGATGTTGTTTTGAACCTCAATCATAGTATTTAGTCCAGAAATGGATTTTTAAATGTTGAGACTACTAAATAAATATTGATTTTTTTAAGCTTCCTTGATTAAAAAAGTATAAAAAAGCTAATTAATTTATTCTAGCAACTTGATGGAGTTTCAAAACATGAAGAATAATATTAAAAATAATTTCCCTCAGGAATCGTCTTTCTGAACAAATTCGAATTTGAGATATCACGTTTCAAAATACATGGTAATTTGCTAATTATATCTTAATTAGATAATTAAATATTTGCACAATCTGCGTTTTTTCCCCTGAAATGATTTTAAGAATAAACCAATTGCTTGTGTTAAGAATACTGGTTTTTTAAATTTAAAAATAAAAAATATATATTTTAGTGTATACTTACACCTAAATAATTTTAATTAAATACTAATGCTTATTAATTTAATTTCTTTTTTATTTCTTTCCAAAACATCAATAACTTATAAACATTTGACTAATGATTAAAACATTTCATTTTGCATTTTAAATTTTGTAAGGAAATTAGTCTATTTAATATACGAAAAGAGAGAGCGCAAGCGAAAAACTCACTGATAATAATTTTATTTTGCTACTTTTCTGTATCCTGCAAAGCTAAAATTAATGATTCACTTTCCAATTTATTAACAAATTATTTACTTTTCGCAAATTATCGACTGGTATTAGTTCATTTCTTGGCGGTATGTATATGTATCCACCAACTTTTCATAAAAGTTGATTCAATGCGTAATTATTTGTAGAATTCCGTTACGTTCCATACCGTATTTCATAAAAATAAATCAATTATACAAAGCGACAACCAGGTGGTATTGTCCTTAAAAGGAGGGTACCGCTAAAATAAAGTTATTTTAACGCTAACTCTCACTTTATATAAGACTTGTAACCATACGTTTTGTAGAAATTTTTTAAAACAATTTTCGTAGGTTTTCAGTTCAAGACAATTAAAATATTTACAACTTAGATATTTTTTCAAGTTTTAAATTATATTGTTCGGTTGTATTGAAATCTGTACTCAGTAGTAAAGAAACAACATCTATTTTTCTAAAGAGATTTGTTAGTTTATTTAGTTACTACCAGATCTCTGAATTGATAAAATAGGTGTCATAGGTTATCGATCTAAACTTCATGCCAGTTTAGAAATTGATGGTTTTAGAATAATATCACGTATATAAAATACACCAACTAGGGCTTTGAAAAAGTTGATTTTTTTTGTCTTAAATGACTGATGATCGAGGTTGTTTACTTTGCGAGTATAAACTATAAATGTATAAAACAAGCATACGTTTTCGTCCAAAGTAAATTGTAGAAGTTAACAAAATGTCGAATTGGAATTTAAAAGTTAAGATCTGTTTACTTTTAAATATGCAATTTCTATGATACTTGCATTTTTTTTATCATAGATTAAAGATCACTTTCAATGAAGCTTTAACGAAACGAACACGAACAATTTCAGGTAATTATTCTAGTATATATAAACTATTCAAAACTGTGGTTATAATATATAAATATCATTTCTTAATCAAATGGTTTAAACTAAACATAAATAGCTGCACAAATTTAACTATCTTCAATGTAGCATTCTAATTATCATTACACTTACTTTACTTACTTATTATTATCGTACTATATATATAATATATTATTATTTTAAGGCGCCGAATTATTCACGTAGGAAAATAACGTATTATCAACCGGACGGTTGCGAGTTCGAATCTAAAAAAAACCGTCATGTAAAAGGAGGCTGGTGTATGTTAATTCTGTTTTGCCTTAAATATCTTCCCGTTGGCATGATGTGGAAGTTTGGAGAGTTGGGTGTCCGGTCAGATGTTACCTCGTCAACTGACTGCGGTTCAAATGACAAAGTGCTGTCCTCGGATCTTTCCCTTTCGGGTGTGCTTCCGGACAGTTACATACAGCCCGTGTGTTGTTTCAGTGCGACGTTAATTGAAGTACCTACCGACGTAGAAAGGTTATGAATTGATTAAAAAATCATTTCCTATTAAATTTTTATTTTTCTCACAGGTATTTCACTCTAAAGTACTTAAAAATTTTAAAAATAAATCGCAATGAAGTGGCGAGAGAACAACCATAACATGGAGACACATTCAATGCAAGTCAAATATAGTAATTACAGTTTGGAAGAGGAAACTGATTACAAATGTGTTTAAGCGCTGATTATGAATGAAACAAAATATAATTAAATCTCAAGTCTACATAGATGCATGGGTGTAGTAAAATACGCCCTAAAATTACACCCAAGTTGCAATAAACGTAAGAACTTGGAGTTCATACGGGAAATAATTTTTTTTAAATTGAAATAGACTAGCTTTGGAAAACTATAGTCAAAGTTTTCCGAAAAAGGTTCTTCGAAATGGTCTCAATATACAATGCCAGTAGTGCTTACGCAAGCAGTGTACCAAAAAGAGAAATCAGACTTTGTCATGTAAAGTAGATCCTGTTATATCATGACATTACAATGCATTCCGTTTTGATGGCATTCTTAAGTATTTTAAAACTTGATTGTTCAAACGTGGGATGGTTATGTCCGCTATCATACATTGTTTGAAGAGAAGCTCTTATGACTTCCATTTTAGAGGCACACGTGAAACAGAGAAAAATAAAAGCGAAAAAGTAAAAATTGACACCATGCTCGAATAAACTAGTAAAATTGGGAAATGTATATTAACGCTTTGCAATATAGAGAAAACACTGCTAAAATGTTTATCAACTTCAAAAAGAATGCAACATAAATTAAAAAAGAAGGCAGGGATAATGCTGAATTTCAATACTATCATATAATTTTCACAATACACGAATATGATTCAAAGTACTGTATCAGTTGTGTATCCTCAAGTAGTGCTAGTTTCTTTTCATACTGTGCTAACAAAGTACAACCCACTGAGTGCTGAGTTTAGGAAGTAGTAAATCGGAGTACAAGATAGACAACCCAATGTCACAGAAAAACAGAAATGTAAAGCATATTATATTTAATTCAAACTTATATTCCCAAGTTAGTATCCAGTTTATGATTTTTCTTGATCCTATGAGTCAAGCAATTACTCTCACGACAGTTGTTAACGACTACCATACCAATGAATAAACTGATTTGGAAGCTTAAGCAAATAGCATAAATATGCATGTTTTGTAACTTCCGAAAACAGTTGCGAAATTAGTAACTCTCGGATCTTTCTGAATATCGATACCGATGACTGAAAGAACTGATATACTTACGCATACGTAACCACGATGTATAAATCTGTCGTCAGAAATTGGAGAAAGCTCCATGTTCAATTGAAAACTGCGCCAATGCTTTAAAGGGAATGAGATGTACTATAGTCTCATTTCTTTTGGTATCTCTGTTTGAGTATGAAATTTGACACATATCACAAAAGCAGTGTAATTATCCATGATCGGCTTGAATGCAAGAATTAATATGTGTCCTCAGAAATTGGAGTAAGCTTCATGTTCATGTCAGTGCTCAGACAATGCTTTCGAACAGAAATAAGCAATAATGTATTGATCGATATTTTCAAGAATGTATGGGTTTGAGTACAGCATCTGACACATCTCACAAGAGCAGCTGTATACATCTATACATGACTCGTTTTCACAAATTTTACCATCGTTCTTGGTTTTTTTTCTGATCTACTTTCTTATGTTCCTTATTTCTAGTTCACATTGAATACAGTAATGAATCGTTAAATGTTTTAAAAAAATCGGCGAGCGTTATTCTATATATGGTTTTGTTTATTGCTTTCATGTTGGGTCTACACACATTTCAATCGGTATCCCGAATCACAAAAGCTCATTGTTTTCAAACTGTCTGCCCTTTTTAAAGATTATTAAAAACTGACTGAATATTGCAAACAATGAATAAGTTAAGAGGTTGTAGAGCAACAATGAAATTATTTTGTAGGCAGAATTATGTTTCCGTGTTACTTCAGGCCATTAAATTGATTTCAGATACTGTCATGTTTTCCATGGTTCAATTTCCTTTGAAATGTTTGTGGCATTGATTGGACTGCCTCTAAACCATTTGAGTAGTATACGGTTTTAAAATTATATCCTGTTTATTAATTATTTGTATCTGTATTTTAGAAAATAATATTTTTGAGTGTAAAACGAGGAAAACTTTGTTTGAAAGGAAATAATATTGAATGACGAAATAATATTGAATGACAAAATCATACAATCGTCTAACATTTTTGTAATCATATATGTAAACAGCGTTTTTTTCCCTGGATGTATTTCAGAATAACTTTCATAACTTTCTATTCACTTTCACTTCACTCAAATGAAAAACTGATAGTTTTGAATAACGTGTTAGTAATAAAATGAATATTGCTACAGTTTGTGTGACTTGCGGGAACCAGCTTTTTTCTTTTCCGTTTTTATTTTTGAAACCCTTTGTGGAAAACATGTTCTGAACTAATAAAAAAATAGAAAATGTAGTTATGCGTTTAACTTTTAAGCTTGGCCAAAATACTTATGCAAATGTGTGTGTGTGCTTTTTGCTTTTAACTTTTAAGCCTGAAAAAAATACTTATGCAAATATGTGTAAGGTTTTTGCATTTCCAAATGCTAGGTTGGAACTGAATTTATAAAACTATTTTTAAAAGGAGAAGACAAAAAATTATCATGTGTGTGAGTGGTTTTTGTATTCCCATATGGCTAGGTTGGAACTCAAATTGTAAAACTATTTTTAAAAGGAGAAGACAAAACAATTGTCATAAGCATTAGATTCTTCACTATTATTAGTAGGTAATATCAATCACATCAATAAAATAAAATACATATTATTGATAAGAAGAACTGTCCGGGTATTTTTCTATTAAATTGTTTGTCACACCGAATAGCTTAGGCTGTGATGGTGTTAACTGTTAACTATTAATTTGTTTGTATTAGGCTCCATTTTCGTCAACAGCATCTTTAAATCTCTACAGTCAGTCAATTATTTATCAACAGGCAATTAATATTTTTATTTAAAAGAATCAATGACGTTATATCCCTCATGAATAGGTCTGTGTGATAAAGTGGATAATTATGCCCTTAAAAAAGTTAAGGGGACAAATATTTTAAGCATCTTACCCATTCGTAATGCATCCTATGTCCCTCTGGTGCCAACATTGCTCCCTAGGATTCTTTCAAAGCTTCCAAGAGAATGGTAGCGGTAGTTATTGCCCGTTGTGTTGCTGTAGTGCAACGTTATTAAATTACTTGCACACCTACATTTTCCGAACCTTATTAATGGTTCTTCTCTCAACCCCGTCAACTGTTTATTTATCAAATTTGAGGACGATGGGTTTTACAGAATAGCAGAGGGATACCAATCAAAATCACTAGAAGAATTTTTGGGATTTATCTTTTCAGGTCTTTTACATCTTCCGAGTCACAATTCTACAGTCATTTGCTTTGCTTTTATAGCCTATTTACTTATTCTGCTGATAATTTAATTGTTCTTTTTTTTGTCATGATAAGCTACGCTCTGTCATATATATATATATATATATATATATATCCTAAAGGAAATTGACAAACTCAAAGCAAACGTACAAAAATCATTTTAATGTCATTAGTTCTTCATAATTTTGCAAAAGAATGGTATTTTGAATTACTATTACTGCTTTTTAACCAAAAACATTTATTAGCGTAAAATGTTTTTGGTTAGAAATGTATCACATTTTTTTTTTTATGTTAGTCTGTAACCTCGCAAAACCATTTCAGTTTAGAAATATGCAAACATAAACAGACGTATGTAATGGAAGAGAAGTTTCATTTTATTACACAAGCTGACATGAAAAGATTTTAATAAATGTATTTTGATTTTATTTAGAGATATAGCCGACCACACACAACCGGTCGGGTGGGAAAGATGTTAGCCTCTAGATCGGAAGGTTCCTGGTTCGAATCTGGGTCAAGACATGGATGTTTGTAAGCGTATGGTGTAGAGGCGGCTGGTGCATGTTAAACCGGTAGCGGCCGAAAATCTTCACGTTGGGTTGGTGTGGAAGTTTGGAGAGTGGGGTGTCAGGTCAGATGTTGCCTCGTCATCTGACCATGGTTCAAAATTACGTGGTGTTGTCCTCAGATCTTTCCCTTAGGGGATTGATCCCGGATCGTCGTCAATAGCCCGTTGTGTTGCTCTAGTACGACGTAAATCAAAAAATTACCAATTACCAATTATTTAAATATATAAATGGATTTGTCTTGTTAGTATTTAAATCCATTCAATGTAACATTTATTTTCCTCATATGACCAACATTTTGCTATTCACTTTATGTAAATGTGTTCACCAAAGCGATGATAGCAGGCTGCTTTCAAGTTGAATTCAGTTACCTTGGCATGGTGATTTATTGATCATATGTTAATAAATGTGATGGTTTGATGATAGTAAGTTATTCTCTCTTAGTTCCAATGATCCTGAAGCGATGCTAAAATGGTGCTCATAGTTTAATCATATCGTGCTTGTTATAAAATATTTATCCTATGCATATTAATTTTATCCATACACCGCATGATGTTTAATAATTAAGCGGTATAAATTTTCAGTTTAAAATTTTCTACCATATTGCTTCGCTTTACTTTTAAATTAACTTTGTAAAGTTTTTTATTCTAAATTACATAAGGGACAGCAGAAGGAAAATTTTAATGACCTTAATCATTTTAACGACTAAAGCAACTTTTTCTTCTCAAAATCTGCTAAAGAAAAATTTAATGACTCCATGTAGCAAACTAAGTGTATCTTAACACAGTATGTGCACTCCATTTAAGCAATTTGTAAGATAACTTGATTAAATAAAAACTTTTATGCAAGTAATTTTTATTTAAAAATTAAAATAATTTGAATGGAACTCTCCTGAATCTTTTTAAAGACTTTAGAACAAGAATAACAAATAAACTAATATGTGCACGTAACCTAAAATACTTCCTTAAATAAAATAAACCTATGTCGAATTGTGTATAGCCTAGTAGAGCAAGAATGCTTGAATTGTAACTGAAAATAAATTATTACATCAACTAGTATATCTTAAATTCAAGTAAACAATTAACATTTTATGTGTCTATCATTTGTAGAACTTAACCCAGCTCAGTTTACATAGTAAAAAGTAATCATACTGGTATTCGCGATGACTTTTTGCCTTGTATAAAACTTGTAGCGTTAAAAAAGTATATATAGAAGTTACAATAAATATCCTCTTTAAAAATAATATTCCACGATAATCATCCAATTACAAAAAGCGTCACAACATTTATAAAAATAAACATGGTCTAGTAATTTTATGTGGTACAAAAATTGGTTCGTTTCATTCAAGTATGAATGTTATTAATTCAGATGACCATATTTTGGAATACGTAAAATCTCTTGTAAATGTGCTTTTAAAATATATTAAATAATTGTTTTCTAAATATTTCAAAAATTCACTTTATTTAGTCTAATGACAAACTAATACATTCTATTATTCACGTTTGGAAATGTTTTATTTATGCAGATAGACAATTTGAGCATTCGTAGGAAATAAATATTGTCTATTTTGTGAACGTCAATTGGCTTATATCTGATAGTGTGACAAGAAGAGTTCGAACTTGAGCTGCAGATGACAATACGAAGGTGAAACTTAATACCGTCGCAGTTTGTGTAATTTGGTCATTGTTCAAATCTCAAACACCACTTGGCACGAACCTATGACAAGATAAGTTAAACCGATGGAAACTGCATACAGAGAGCTGTTCGCTTGTAAACGGACTCGTTGCCCTTGTATATTATTAGCACCTGCTTACATTAGGGCCATGCCAATTTCCATTTAAAAGGGAGAGCGTCAGTTAGGAAATTTATGGTATGCTCCTCATAAATGTCATTGGAACAGCATACCGTGTATGGAGGTCAGTTAATGAAAGCAAAGTAACTTAAATTAATTTAGTTTTTTATCAGTTGTTCATGGAATGATGAACTCATTTTCGCAAGATTCAACAAACCTATATTTAGATGAAAGCTTTCCTGCATTGATGGATTAGTATTTTTACTGAGATTGAAAACACTAAACATCTCAGATATTGTTCTCTGTTATTTCTTATTACCCCAGGTGCAGAATTATATTCAGTGTTCTGCAACACAACTCCAAGCAATTGCAATTGTTCTGCAATCATTTTGTCCGAATTTCGAAAACAGCAGTAAAATCAAAAACAGCCTTAAAACACAATTAGCGGCTAAATATGTATTTCATATTTATACAAATTAGTTCACTTACTTTATTTAAAACCATGGCATACTTTAAGAATTTGCAATTCTGTCGGTAATTTTTGAATTTAAATATTTTGTCCTTGACAGAGAAGATGTGTTATTTACAAAGTGTTAGTGGTAATTTTGGCAGTATAGGGAGGTTGTTCCGTAGCTAGAAAAAATAAAAAAATGTGTGGCAAGGAGAGCACATTTTTCCTGCAGAGCATCGTAACTTATGATTGAAAAACAAATTGGCAAACGTTTGATAAAATCAAGGAAACATTGTTCTGCAAAGACTTTATTTATTCTTCGACGTACGTCGCAGTTTTAAGCACTTTCTTTTCCCGGGCTCTGTACCCTGAAAAGTGGAATTACCATGTCTGAACACAAGCATTGTAAGGATATACAATACGAAAAATTAAAACTTCTAGAGACTTTTAAGTTCAAACAGGATATCGAATACAAAAAATTGTCTTGCATCTTGTTCTCATAACTCAAGGAGTAAAAAAAGTTACAAACCAATATATTTTAAAAGGAATCCAAATGATGATCATATTTTCCACAAATATCTCATTTAACTAAGGGCTTCTATAGGTGGAAAAGGAATTGATTAGCAACCGGAGGATTACGGGTTCAAATCAAACCAAAGACAGTCGTGTGCCAAGAGCGCTGGTGTATGCTCAATCTGTATTGGCCTCAAATGTCCTCAAACGTCGGCTTGGTGTAGATATTTGGAGAGAGGAGTTTCAGATCAAGTGTAAGTCCGTCATATGACCACGATTTAAAATTACGTGGTGCTGCCATCGGCTCTTTCTCTTCGGGTTGGCCCGGACCGTTGCCAATGGCCTGTTGTGTTGCTCCAGTGCCGACGTCTCTCTATATTAAAAAAAAGTTACCGTATTAGTTTAGGGTTTATCGAGTGTTAAAATTGAAGAAGCGAAATTTCTTCCGCGAGTGAGCAAAACACATACAAATTTTCAGTCTTCAGCCGTGAGTTTTTTTTTAAAAGTACCTCTGAAATCTCGGGTTGGCGAGCGTAAGCGAGCAGGGGGCTGAGCCCCCTAGTTTCTTAAAATAAACTACTTTTAACCTGTATAGTACGTATAAAAATTCCCCGAGAATACTGTTCTTCGCAATAATTTAACAAGATGGAAAGCATTCAATCGTGAAATAGTATTGTGGAATTGAAGTTATCATTAAATACAATGTAATAGTATTATGTTTTGTTATTTTTACAAATGTTCAGAATATATGTTTCTAATTTTTATCTTTTAACGCTTGATGTCACAGCATCGCAAGATCCAAGTTATACTTACTTCACGCGTGCAAAGTTTTTTGATGTTTGAAAGAAGGAATTTCACCATACTTGGGGTTAAAATTGTGTTATTTGGGTTGTGTTCTTGGAACTCTGTTTAAGCACTAAAAATGGCTAAAAACAGGTATTTTCAACTTATTATCACTTTGTTATTTCCGAAAAGGTAAGATGCAGATAATGGGTGCCGGTGACTATTTCACGTGCCGTAAGTGATTTGGAAAGTTTCGTCACCTGGATCAGTTCTCTAGCTAGAAAACTCAACTAATATGAGCGCAGGATGATGCAGCTACCAGAAAAATGAAGTTAAGTCATCGAAAAGAACGGCACATCTTGTAGTAAATAAATTCGCTGTCGAAAATAAAATTATTTTTCTTTCATTTCTATTATACAACGGGGCAAACGTTTATAACATCCCAATATAAACTTTGATAAAACTGAATACCTCTCTTTGCAGTCGATTGTTGCTGGTTTGTTTTTAGTTATATGATTACCAAAACTTTTAAAATGTCTAAATGACACTTTTAAATTGGAGCTAGAAACTCCAGACTCGTAATGAAGTTACATTTTATTGCTGGTGACCACACAATTTTAAAGCCTTACCTCTTCTCTGAATAGCATTACAATTACACGAATGAAAGGATTGTTTGTAAAAGGTTGATATGAAGCACATAAAGCATTCACTGTAAAGCACATACCTATAATTATAAAATAATTCTGCGACAAGGACAAAATTAGGTTGAAAACGGTAATATATTTTTTCAATAAAAAAAAACCCATTCAAGTATTTAATTCTAAAATACTGCTCCTATACACATTGATAATCGAAACTAACGCTTTTGCCGCTTTCCCTTCTCTAGGTACGACCCATCGCAAATTCTTGATTCTATCTATCGTTGCTTCCCTCATTAGAATTCTTCTCAATGCCCGTTAGATCATTCCCTATATTATTCATTATTAGATTTGATTTGGTGTAATGCCTGACCATATAGTATTCAGCATTTAATGCCATTCTATGAAGTATATAGTATGTGGTAAATATTATTTGACACCTGGAACGGTTCTCGAGGTTCTTATCTTCCTAGAGTGACAGCAACCGCAGAAGTAGTTCCTTATTTGACCAGCCCCTGCAGCCACAAATGTTAGGTAGGAAATAAAGCCGGACAATTTTTCTATAAATCTTCTACTCAGGGTATGTGCAGCCAATCGAACACATTAAGACCACCCTTAATGTAGGTATTGATCCTCCTCCATCCATAAAAACGTTCTTTTTTCCTCTCTCCTGTTTCCCTTATATACCTCTCTCTCTCTCTCTCTTCCCATCTGTTTCTTCACCATGTCTTGTAATCACCCGCATTTTACGAGAAGCCCCAAATTTCGCTAATGCCGAATAAAGAGCACGGGAAAAAACACGTTCACGAAAGTTAAAGAAAAACAAAGTTGGCTACAGTGGAACACGGAAAAAATAAATAAACGAAACTCGGGGGATTTATCTAGCCAGCGTCAAATTTAGGTTCTCCGAATCTACTTTTTTCCTTTGTTTTGTTTTCGAGGTTGGTCTAAATAAGATGAATGCCCCCTCTCCTAACTGGGGGATGTTGTAAGTTTTTTCCACTCACTATGCAAATTCCAAGTATTTTGAGGCGGGGAAAAAAAATCACCCGTTTTGGGAAACGTGTATTTAAGAAGAAAATCGGTGCTTTTTTCTGAGTTTCTTCCAACGGTTCGAATTTGAATACAGATTCCATTTATCACATTTGCTTTTTTTTTTCAGCTTTGCAGATTAGACCTGATAACGCTTACCGCGGAAGATGACAAACCGAAAAAGTAAAGGGAATATTGAGTAACATAATAAAGGATGATATCCCATCTAAATATAGATGAATGGACCTCATAATTTATTTTCAGGCGGTTCTTGTTTATTTGGTCAAAAAATATTCTTCTGTTATTCCATCATCTTCCTTCACAATGTAAAATTTAGTTTTTTTTTTCTTCACGTACGATGATTAAAGTTTTTTTAATTCTAGGAATAATCTCATGAATATTTAAATGGCGCAAACATTTAAGTTTTTATATGGAATTTCATACATATTCTAATGAAGTTTATGAAAAATTATTTAATCTTTGACAATATTTTGTGTAGGTTAACTTTTGAATTTTGAAAGAATCCACTCTTAACATCTAGTCAAAGCATTTTCTACTTTATTGTGAAATGTTACGATTATTTGTAGAAATTTGTCGTAATTTAAAAAAAATTTATTTGAAGATATCTGGTGTTCTACAACTTAACGTACCATGTATTTTGTAACGATTTAAATTCTTTTGAATTAATTTAGTGTTATGCACCAAAGTTTTATTTTCCATAACGGGAGGGAATTAAAATGCTCACAAATAAATCTGGATTTTCACTAAAATTATTATATTTAGACATTGGTAAACAAAGGACAAAAAGTGCAATTAAAAAGAATTCGCTTTCTTTGATTCAAGAAAGGAGTTTCTGTTTTATAGTTTAATTCCCATTGCGATTAAAGTGTTTCGATTATAAGAGAAAATACGTATTTTAACTGGAATAACAAGTGAATGTTTCTGCAAATAATTTTGACAATATTTGAGTAACATAATAAAAGATAATATACAATCCAAATATGGATGAATGGAGCTCGCAATTTAATTTCAGGTGGTTCTTGTTTATTCGGTCAAAAAATATTTCCCGGGAATTCCATCATCTTCCTTCTCAATCTAAAAATTCATTTTGTTTCCACAATATTACTATCATAATTTATTGTAAGACGATTAAAGTTTTTGTAATTCTTGGAATAACTTGATGAATATTCAAATACGTGATCAATTAAGTTTTTTTTTGGGAATTTCATTCGTATTCAACCTTTGTTTGTCCTTTTTTAATATTTGACGTAATGTCCTGTACGTTAACGTTTAAATTTGAAAACTTTCTATGTCACTCGGGTATTGTGCCAAAATGATTTCTTCAAATCTTTTAAATCTTACTTATCCACAAATTTTATGATTATGTATAGTCTTTTGTCGTAAATGTAATAAAATTAATTTTAAAACGTACGTTTTTCATTACGTTAAAAAGCCCTGTAATTAAGGTGTTAAAGTATTACTTAGTTTATTGTTGTTATGCACGGTACTTTCAATTTCTGTAACGGGAGAATCTTTATGTTCAGAGATATAAGTTAAATTTCATTAAAATAGTTATTATTTTTTGGCAAAGGGAAACAAAGGACAAAAATTATGAACAGTAAAATAAAAAAATAATTAGTTTACTTTGAATAAAGGAATAGCGTATATGCTTATTAGGTTTTTTCTCACTCCAATTAAAATACGAGGATTATGCATAACAGAAAAAATTTTACCAGAATAACAAAGGTGAGTGTGACAAATAATGAGTTTTTAAATTTGTTACTGCTAATCCAGGATCTTTTATTTGTGTTTGCTAGTACAATTTTATTATTTTAATAAACTCAAATAAATCGATTTGAAAGGAATAAATTTATTCAATGAACAATGTCAGAACTCGATCAAAATACAGAATGTTGTAAGAATTTTATAAAGAGTATCCGCGTTACATGTTTGGCATATATACATACACCGTTAGACATATATTCGAAATAGAATATACTTAAGCATATTTGCTTTTAAAATAATTTCGTGGTAATTATTTATCAAGGTTTTCTCTTTTCAAAAAACCCTTATTTAATTTTTTTAATTTAACTTTAACACTATTTATTTGTATAGCATATGGTAAAAAGCAATATCTAAGAATTTAACAGGTGAGTAAGCTTACCCATCTAACGGGTCTTATAGCACTACTTAATATTATTACAGCACTACCTAAATAAGGCTTACAAATCTGTCTTTATGACATCATGGTTTCAGTTTAATTGTTAAAATTAGAGAACTGAAATTAATTAGAAAACTGATGAAAAAGTAGTCAAACAGGTATTTCTAAAGTAAGATTCAAAAATCGCTAATAAAAATGATGAAACTAGGTAATAAAAGGAATGAAAAGCAATTGCTGAATAACAAAACATCCATGATCATCAGAACTAAGGTAAACAACAAGAGTACGACTCGATTCCATATATGGTATGTATAAATATAGTGTGTTCTTTCAATGAACTTACATTCTATTAATCTCAATGTTACAATGTTCTAACACTCTATTAATACTTTCCAGACTACATACAAACTGTGGAAACAGAATCATATGTAAATCACAGTAACTAAATATAAGTATCATGAGTAAATCTTAAAACTAAATCTCAATAGTATCATACGGAAATCATTGTAACCAAATGAAGATCTAATGAAAAACTAATGATCTAACTAAATAAAGAAGCCTAATCCACGATAGCCCAAAAAATTTTACTAATAGAAGTTAATTCTATTACGACCTTTTACCTTTTTTTTAAATACGCTAGATCAAGTCTTCTAAAGTTACAAAATAACTTATTACAGATTCCTGATAAATATATCTTCAGAATATCAAATTATATTGTAGATGAATAAAAATGTATAAAAAATGTGAGCAAGGAAATCTTGTTTTCTCCACTGAGTTTGTTGGTGGGTTAGGCCACTTTTTCTCTGATAGCCTCAAATTACGGTATTAAGGTATTAAATCTTAAAAAACTTAATTTAAGTAGCATCGTAAGCAAATCTAACAACTAAATCACAGTAAAACCGTAGGCTCTACATAACAGTAGTATAGTAAGTAAATAATGGTAACTAAATCACGGTAGGCATTTCACGGTAAATTTTAATAATTGAATTATAATAGTATAATAAATAAAGTATAGTAACTACACAGAAGTACCACAAATAAAACGTAGTACATCACAATGGTAGCATAAGTAAAGCTTAATATTTAAATCACAGTAGTATGATAACTTAGCCCTGTATGATACCACTGCACTAACTACACAGAAGTACCACAAATAAAACATAGTACATCACAATAGTAGCATAAGTAAAGCTTAATAATTAAATCACAGTAGTATTATAACTAAGCCCTGTATGATACCACTGCTTCAGCAAGTATGGTAACGCATCTCAAGTGTACCCTCTTAACCTGATCGTGCTTCAGAATTATATGTTGTCATCGAATCTTTCCTTTCGGGGGTTGATCCCGGACCGCCTTCAATAGCCCATTTGTATTGTTAGATGTGACGTTAATTAAATACCTACCTACCAAAGATAATGTATATAAACCATGTTTTGTTTACTTTGATCTTGATGACGTTTATCATTTTGCACCACGAAAAAGTATATTGACCCGTTTCTTAGCCATCTTTTTTCATCATTACTTTTAAATTTTTGATTCTACCATATTCGTCATGTGGTTCACTATTTTCACATATAATTTAGGATCCTGAGAATTAACCAGTGTCAAAACACAGACTGATCTCTTCACGAATTTTGACAAGGTATCTCATTAGAGATCTGGTCGGTTTCGCCAATGACAAGATGCCTTGCATCGACAAAATTCTACTTTTTCTACAAGAATGAAGTAACAAGTAGCAAACAAATTGTCACTTGCCCGGAGCTGGTGACAGTTTGAAATAGTTACAGATATTTGTACCAGACGCTGTCCACTTGTGGGCAGTTTTCGACGAGAAGATTAACCACCAGAAGGGTCAATGGCAGTTGAAATTCTTAAGATCAGTAGAATACAGCGTAATAAAAGTAATTCCCTGACCAAAGCTGAGTTCCTTCAATTTTACTTTAGTTGACTTAAGTTTAATTTGAACTTCATTTCTTGGACTCCTTTAGTATTCAGTTCTCTAGTATCTTTCTCTCGGGAATCAACTTTTTCCCGTTAAACGGTCCTTATCTTCATTATAACGCAGTGGTCACAAGACTTTCTCTCCAAGCTACTAAAGATCAAGTTCTTTTGGTACTTTGGAGTGAAAGAAACGTCGCGTGTGTACGTTAATCTCATCACTCTTTCCTGAATGTGCGCTATTTCCACGTCACTATAAAGACCTGAATTTATAAAACTTAATGCACAGTGAATAATTTAAGAATTAAGTAATACTCTAGAACAGGGGTTCCCAACCTTTCAGTAACTGCGTACCACTTGAAATATTTAGAAATTTCGGGCGTACCACCAGTCCTATATTGTTTTATAAACATATCTTATTACAGAAAAGTGCCCGATGGCTTGTTTTATTTTAATTAAAAAACTAAGAAAGCTTCATTTTATGATTAATCCACGTGTATTTCGTATTAAAGTTGTTTTAATAAAGGAAAAAAATAAAACGGTTATTGAAAAGTGCAGTTTTAATTTTTACTCACAGGTCTAAAAACAAATAATTATCTCGTGCGAATTATTTCGAATTATTTCGTGCGTATTTCTCATACATAAAGATAAAGGAATTCTTCGTAAAACGATTTGACAGGAAGAGATATGAACTTAATTTCGCGAGATAGCCATTGAATAAAAATAGATAATCAGCAACAAAGTTTCTCTTTAAATAATGTGCTAATGTTAGCGTCATTTATTACAATGTAATAAAAACGTTAATCACAAAATGGATTTCATATAATCCCATTTTACCTATAACGTGGTTGTACATACTAAAAAATCGAACGAACTTCGTAGAATATTTGGATCGCTCGTATTATCCTTTTGTACCGCCTGAAACGTTGCCGCGTACCACCGGTTGGGAATTCCTGCTCTAGAACATTGAGCTTTTCCACTGTGCTAACAACCTGCGAGTTGTATATGGCGCAGAGATCATTCCTATCATATTCCAATCATCACTAGTCTAATTTCTCTCTCCTGTGAAAATGAAGCTTCCTGGTGTGTATATCCATTCACTTGACTTCGTCTTGTTTGGTGCAGCTTTGCCAAATATAGCCAAAAGAAGCTGAATCAACCAACCATCCATTCAGTTCATATACATATATTCTTTATGTTTCTAGCTACTAACAGAAATCATAATGAATGCAATCAAATTAGCCAAATATAGCTTTAGGTTATGCCTCAAAATGTGGAAGATTTAAATAATTTGTAACTTTAAAAAGGAATGACAGTGAAAAATAATCCTCTGCTGTCTCATTTGAGATTCATGAACTGTGGTAACCTGTAAGACATTGCAAAACTGTCTTACATTCGAACGCTTTCTTACGTAAGCATGTCAAGGATCTCATGTAATGTCATGTATTCTAATATTCAAATATTTCTAATGCGTTAGTTTGAGCTCATTTGTGAAGGCCATGTATTGTATTTAGATTGCGTACAAGTTATTGAAATTGAAGGGTTTTCTGCAAAAGAAGGTAGTTCCATCCTGGGGGAGTTTGGAGTTGTATGTAGTATCTTATGTGAAAAAAAACTCTTTCGTTTGGTGCAAGAAAGATGTAACTCAAATACTTAGTTACAGTTAAGGAAATTTGTCAAAACAAATATTTTCACACAACTTATAATTTATAATTTTCAAACGTTTTTGACAGTTTTCCAAAAACTAGAAAAATTTGAGCTACCTTTTTTTTGCAGCAAACCCTTCAATTGTGGAATTGGTTCAAGGCAACTTTAGAATTATGAATTAAATAACAAATTTCTGAAAACTATTGTCGCGAATTATGGCTGAATTATATCATTAGATAACTGGTAAATAATCAATTGTTGAATAAATCAGCTGATAAATAAAATGTAATTTTACTTGAATATACCTTTAGCCCAGGGCTCGAAATACCCGGGTGCACAGGTGCACTGTGCACATGAAAATAAAATTGTGCATCTAATTTTTTCCCGCTAGGTGCACCTGTGCACCTAATTTAAAAACTTAGGTACACCTTGTGCACCTGTATTAAAAAATATATTTCGAGGCCTGCTTTAGCCAGTATTAATCTAGAGACCATATTTTCTTCAAGCAATACATCTCGCTTAATCTATAACCTATAGTCTGAAATCTAAAATGACAGTAGAGAGAGATTAGAAACGAAATTTTATTGAATAAAATTGGTGTGCCGCAGTTTAGCAACTTCCTGTAAGATCTTAAACGTGACGAAGAGAAAAAAATCGTATTTTCATCAAGACAGTGTAACTATACACCCCGCTAAGACGTGCTAGAGGGTGCAAAAAGTTCAAAAACGAAAGACATAAAATTTGTGAAATTTTTCATGAACCTTAGTTTTACAGAGTTTAAAAGATAGCTTTCCACATCCTTTTCAGCAATATTCCGATTTCACACATTGTCTGCTTGTAGAGATTTACATTATTTTTTGGTTAATGGTGAAAATATTTGTTGATTCGACACTTTTCTGTTTGTATAACGTTCACGATCCTATAAGAAAGAGACTCAACTGTTTCCTTTAACCTTACCATATGTTAAGTGTAAATGAAATTTTACTTGTGAGTGTACGAACAGCGTCTAATGAGACGATAGCCTAAACAAGATAACTGCAAAGCAGAAAAACACCATCTTTGTACCTCCGGGTGGTGCTTGAGGATATATATTCTTACGGTTTATTTCATTATCCGCTACTCTTCTTAATATTGTGCAGGAAGTTCCAATACACTCTGTATCTTTCCAAAAAGATTAAAGGTTGAACCGATGGAAATGCGTCTTAAATTTTATGTCTAAAATTTTCATATGTCTAATTTTTATGTCTAAATTTTTGTTTTGTCTAATTTTCATGTCTGAAATTTTTATATGTCTAATTTGTATGTCTCTAAATGTGTGGAGCCTATGAGACTATCGTATAGTGTAGCGTTGTTTTTACACTACTACCTACGAAATAATGAAACAACCGCATTAGACAATTAATCCATTGATTACTTAGAACTAGAAAAATAACATTGCTTGTTTCTTATAATAGAATCCTTTGGAAATATTTTGTCATCCTATTCTGTATTATAGAATTTTTTAAATGATTCCATTGTTCTTTTCTAAGAATAGAATCTGATGGAAAAAGCGTATTGGTCCTTTTCTTACAATAGAATTCTTTGGAACTTTTTTTTTAGTCATTTCTTTGTAATTGAACTCTCTGGAACAATACTATTGACTCATTACAGTCCTTTGAAAATATTTCATCCATCAAAAAGGTCGAAATAGTTTGGATGGCATGCAATAAAAACTGCAGTTTGTAAGGTGGAAATATGCCTGTCAGTATGGTTAATATCTAATTCCCAAGAAATACAAAGCTTTAAAGCAATTTTGAATTTGATTGATTTAGACCTAATACTGATGGAATATAAAAGGCTTAAATGATCCTAGATGATTTGTTCCTCATAAGATATTTAAATGTCAAAGCAGATCAGTATTAACTCAAGGGTCATCGTCAATAAACGCCATATTCCACAAGACACTGATCTAATTATTCCGTTAAATTGTAATAACAACCGAATGGAAATTCTTGGAAAGTTGATACAAATTTTAAGATATCAATAACAAGCGCTTAGCCAGTAATGGACTCGAATATATACAATTAAGGGGAGTTAGTACCTTTAAGACCTTGCGTTGCTCGCGAAAACATACTTTTTTCGATTCATCATAAATAATTGAGTTTTGTATATTGTAGTATGAAATTGATACAGTTTAAAGATAATTGTATGGCTTTCAAAAAACTGCAGTCATATTTGTAATCAAAAACATCTATTTTTATAAAACCTAGCAAAACTTATACATAATTTCTTCGTTTTGAAATTTACCCACTTAACTTTCCCACAAGATAACTTTTGAAAGATGCACTGTAAAACCCAAATGTTTGCACCAAATTGAAGCACATGAATGTCTTAATTCTGTGAACTAAGGAATTTGTGATATTTGAAGTACAAATATTTATAAAAATTAAAAGTATTAAAATAAGTCAACTTTGAAATTTTTTTAGTTATGTATGGACCCATAAATAAAAAACTATAGCTCTCATACACAAATCCATAGTTCAGAGAACTAAGATCTTCTTTTAGAATAACCATACAAAATTTCTTAACTCTACGTTTATTAGTTTTTTTTTAAACTTGAGGGAAAGTCAAGTGGGTAAATTTCAAAACGAAGAAATTATGTATAAGTTTTGCTAGGTTTTATATAAAAAAATAATTTTAATTACAAATATGACTGCTGTTTTTTAAAAGCCATACAATTATCTTTAAACAGTATCAATTTTATACTACAATATAAAAAATTCAATTATTTATGATGAATCGAAAAAAGTATGTTTTCGCGAGCAACGCAAGGTCTAAAAGGTACTAACTTTAATTCCAGAGCATATAATTGTATACCGAAATTAACTTATCAAGTCAGCCTACATATTAAATATCTACTTTCTGAATACAATTCTTAATTAAATGTTTGTAACGAAAAATGAATAACTACACGAAGAAATACACAAACACTAATATATAATAGTGAAATAAGTATATATAATATAAATAACATACAAACTAAATTAAAATAAAGGTGACACAGATTAACGTTTTTTCTTTTCCCACAGATATTTCAATCTCAACAACTGAATTAAAATTTAATTCACAGTAAATAGTGAAAATAGCAAGTAAATTTAAACTGAACATATACAATGCACTTGTGTATAATCAGTTTTGACATGAAATGGTAGTTTAAAATAATAAAGTTATAAAAAAAAATCATAGTTTTTTAAACCTAAACATAGATGTACTGCTTTGTATAGCAAAAAAGAGTAACCAAGATAGAAAGATATAACTAACAATAAATTGTACATTGTTATGTGGGAATACTTCAAAGTTATATTTACCAATAATTGCCATTCCCCGCTGAACTATTAATATCACATAAATATTTTTAATTCTTACCGACGCTCAATAACAGCAATCCATACGTAAGCAGCGAACCAAAAAGAGAAAGCAGATTTGTTCGTGTAAAGTAGATCATGTTGCATCCTGACATTACAATGCATTCCTTTTTGATGGCATTCTTGAGTATCTTCAGACTTGATTGTTCCAACATGGGATGGTTAAGTTCCTTATCATATATTGCTTGAAGAGATATTTTTATTTCCTCCATTTTTAAAGTCACGCGGGAAGCAGAAAAAAATATAAAAGAAAGAGAAATAATTGACATCAAACCTATATAAATTATCAAAACTGAAGAATGCAAAGGAAAGTTTTGCGCTAGAAAAAACACCGCTAAAACATTTATCAACTTTAAAAAGAACCCAACACAAATTAAAAAAGATGGTAAGGATAATACTGAATCTAGACATCTTACAGTTTGGACAATACTCGAATATGATGCAACGTACTGTATCAGTTGTGTTTTCTCTAGTAGTCCTAGTTTTTCTTCATATTGTGTTAACAATAATCCGCATTCATAATACAACACACTCAGTACTAAGTTTAAGAAGCAATTTAAGACAGGATCCAAGAATGATAATCCAATGTTGCAAAAAAAAAGGACTATTGAACCTAGTATATTTGATTCAAATGTATATCCCCAGGTTAAGATTGACATTTTAACCTTACCTGGTTTAATCAGTCTTGCAATCTCTTTCATACCAGCGTATATCGGCAATGACAACCATATGAGTGCCACTAAAACGTTTATGATCTTATTTTTATCAGTACGAACAAAATGGAGCTTAATTCTCACCCATCTCATATTTAGGATAAAGCGGCGAATACCGGACCTGCGTCTGAACATAAGAACATACTGAATAACAGGTAGAACACAGGTTATAAGAGCGAATGAAAATGATTTAAAGTACTCTGGCTTGTAGATCAGCATAATACAATAAGTCACACACGAGTAAATCATGGAAACTGAAGCAAACAACAAAAATGCACAAGTCTTGCATCTTCGAAAAACAGTTGAGAAATTAGTTAGTCCACAATTGTTTTGAACATCGATACCGATGGCTGAAAGAACATTCCATAAGCATCCGTAACCATGATGATATTTGCCATCGGTGATGGGAGGAAGCGTCATGTTGAATGTAGATTCCAGACAACGCTTTAGCCGGATTACAAAAACATGTACTCACGTATAGTTTTTAGAATCTGTATGGAGTTTCAGTATATGATTCGACACATTTCACAAGAACAGATGTATTTATCCACACATGACTTCATTGAAGATGTGTACTTCCATATTTTTTATATTTAATATTATTTCTTCGGAACCTTATATGAAGTCCACAGTAAATACAAGAATAGAATAAGCTGGTTAAAAAAATTCCTCAAACGTTGTTTCTGATGTTGTTTCTTTATAAATCACTAGAATGATAAGTCTGCGCCTGTTGCATTAGGTATCTACTCTTGTAAAGGCGCATTACCCTCACATGTTTGGCAAAAATTATTAAAACTGACTTGTCATTGTACACAAAGAAATATCAATAATTCGATTTCAGATATTGTCATTGTGTTTATGCAACCTAATTTTGTTTGAAATATTTACTGCAGTAATTGTGATGTCCCCAGATAATTTGATTAGTATATGTTTAAAAATAATTTCATTCATCGATTATTTTTATCTTATTTTCCACATTTATACTATTTGCAACATTTAATTTCGTATAGATAAGGGGAAAGGTAAATTATACATATAAGAGTAAACAATCGGGGCAAAAATCCTTTAGAAAACTATCCAGCAATTCATTTATCTTAGAAAGCATTCTATTTGTAAGAGCTGATTGGTAGAATAAGTTCAATAATTTGTTATTCACTAGAGTAAATTAAATATCATAGATCTGAATAAACTGATATGGACAGTTGAAATGTAGGACAATTTGAATGAAAACCGGCTACCCGTATTGTCCTTGTTCATTACCTTCGGCGCCACCTCAGAAAAACTTTGTTTCTGACATAAAAATATTCCAATTGTTATTTTGCATATATTTTTTGAATTTATCCTGAAACATTTCTGTTGCAGTGTGTGTGCCTTTGTAATCGCGGTGAAATCAGAGCGCAAATTCGGTAAGCAAGCCACAAATGCACTAGATCTGTTAAAAACCTGGACAGATCAGCAATGTATGAACGTGTCCGAAGAAAATTTCTGATCTCAATAACAGGAAGTTACAGAACAGCACCCACTATGGCCCTTCAAACAATTGCGGGAATTGCACCACTACATCTTTCACTTCAAAAGGAAGCGGTGTGCGTCAAAATGAGAATGAGAATAAGTACAAAGCGCTTGGAGATGCAAATTATGACAAAGATGACTACGAGGAAAGAGAGCCGCGGTAGCTCAGTCAGTAGAGCGTCGGGATCGCATCAGAAGGGTTGTGGGTTCTGTCCTCGGCGGAGCCTGCAATTATGATGATTGCGAGATCGGCGCTTCTACCTGGCTAAAGACCGTCGTGTTCACTAATGGTGACTGGGGCACGTTAAATAGGTCGTGGTCACAAAGTCCCCCATGTTCCCATACCAAATCAATACCTCTGGGGGTACCTGATCAGGGGGTTATCGGCCTCTGTTTGGGATCTAAATCACGATATGTGTGAGTGAATGGATGTATGAAAGAGACCTTCCTGTAAAACGGATGTGTCATGTATTTCGAGCAAAGAAGTATCAAATTTCAGAACGGGGAGAGAATTTTCCCTCCTTGTTCCTGTTCCCTACCTGCCAGTCCTGATCACCTTCTTCTCTGTCTTGGCGCTTCGTATAAGCAGCTGTTGGTTGATCAGGACTTTTTGCAGGTATATGGGGATCTGGCACGACGGGGCCTTCTGGACCTGGTGTAGGCTTTCCTACACCAGGGGGATGTGCAACAACAACATTTCGAGCAAAGTCGAACTTCCTCCCAATGAGGCTCAATAACATGCAAGGCGCACCCCCCTCGCCTTTTGTCGTCTTCGACGGGCCTGGCACTCCTCTGGTCTGCCAGTGTAGGCATGAGAAACAACAACGAGTAAAGAGCTATAGGCTGGTCTATACATCCAGCTAAAACCCTTCCGAATGACAGAATAAATCCAGCAGTGGGAGGTCTTCATTCCGGCATAAGCAACTATACCGATGGCTCTAAAATGGAGAAAAGAGTGGAAAGTGCATTCTGCTCTATTCAAGAAGGGCGCATAACACAACAATGGTCCACGAGAATGCAGGACAATAATTCCGTTTTCCAGGCGCAGCTTTATGGAATAATTTCAGCCATAAAAGCAGCAGAAACAAGAGCAGACAAAAATGTCAAGATCTGGTCAGACAGTCGAGCTGGTCTCCTGGCACTTAAAAACTCCATGACGCCTAGTCACTGGCACGAAAAATACAACACTTATTATACAACAACAAAGAAATTTGCCTGGGATGGATTAAAGCCTGTGCGGGTCACGATGGAAATGAAGAAGCAGATAGATTAGCAAAAGAGGCAACAACAATGGAATGCATAGATGGAGGGGTGGAATGGCCCAAGAGCCATTACAGAAAGGAAATCACTAGCTGGCTACTTGATGTATGGCAGAATTAATGGGCCGAAGAAGAAACAGGCAGGACGGTGCACGATGTGTTACCAAAAGTGTTACTAAAATCATCAAGTTGGACCAGGGAAGATACACTTTTCTTCACAGGGCACAGCCCATTCCCATCCTACCTAACGAGGTTTAAGAAAATCAAGTCCGAAAACTGCTCCTGTGGTGAAATTGGCACACCTCTACATTACATCACAGTTTCCCCCTTACAGCCTCATGACATATGAGAACACCTGCCGACCACCTTAAAATTGCATGGCTCAGGAACATTGCATGCAACAAGGGCTCGAGGGTTAAAATTATTAACATGGTGAGATTCATTGAAAATCATCAGGACTTGATTATCCTAAGAGACTAAGAAAAACGAACTTTTTTTTTCACCTTGTATGATGTGTATATATATATATATATATATATATATATATATATATATATATATATATATATATATATATATATATATATATATATATATATATATATATATATATATATATATATATATATAATTATATATATATATATATATATATATATATATATATATATATATATATATATATATATATATATATATATAATTATATATATATATATATATATATATATATATATATATATATATATATATATATATATATATATATAATGTAACCTAGTATAAAGATTCAATGTAAATACTGTATAGATGTAGAATGTATAAATGTAATGTAATATGCTCTAACATTCTGGGTAGACATGTCACCTTGGTGGCATGCTCTACTCATCCAACCACACTTATTTAAACTGGTACAGTGTCCCACGACACTAGTCACGGGAGTGTGTGTTGATGTTAGTTAGTTAGTTGCAGTGTGTGCATTTTTAAAATGATGCTAGATTTGAAATAAAACTCGGAATTAAAATGAAAAAAAAAAAATTTAAAGGAAATTTTTTTTTAAAGTACAATAAACTGCTCACTTTGGTTAGATTAATAAAAAAAATAGAAATAACCACTAATGAGAAATACAATCCAGATATTTTACTCAAATTTGTTACACACGGACTCATATTTTCCTCAGCAGCATCTTTATATTTTCGCTATCATGTATTTATAACTTTTTTATTTTTAGTTCAAAGAATCAGTGAGAAAGATTCACACTGTAGAAAATATGTCTGTTGTCAAGTGGATAAATGTTTCCATGAAACATTTTAAGGGACAAATATACAGGGTGATTCATAAGTATACAATTTCAACGCAATATGTAACAGTGATAACGTAAGATATTTTATGTTACCTGTAACAAATGTGTAGGTGAATGTCTCAAAATTTTTTAGAGACAGTCACAAATGCTTTATGTGTGCACCCTTAGTCACATTACACATCCAACCGGTAACCCCTTTCTTCCCAGACGCATTTCAACGTATCTAAGCAAGTGTAGTGATAGTGGTTGCGATACACTGTTTCATCTCCGCTAGATCAACAAGAACCGAGTGTTAAATACTTTATCCTTTATGCAGCCCCAAAGAAAAAAGTCACATGGTGTTAAATCAGGGCAAATGGGTGACCATTGTGTTAGTGGCATACTGTAGTCGGCGCTTCATCCAATCCATCGGTAAAGAAGATGTCAATAGAAGTAATTTTGCATATCACCTGACCAGTATGGTGGTGCACCATCCAAGTGGAAAATAAAGTTTTTCGACTTTATTATCCAATTAGATGAATAAAATTTTTGACGACATCTGACGACACACTCGGTCGTCCTGGCTTTGGAACTGTGCACAAACAGCCCCGTAGTTTTAAGTTTTTTAAACCAATCGTAAATTAATTTTCTGGTTGGAGGGTTGTTTTCAAAATCATGATCGAAAATGCCGTTACACAACGGTGACGGCGTTTTGCTCAATTCAAGAACACAAAACGCCGTCTCCACTGCCGACGCTGCCATTTCCAGTGAATAGTCCACGTGACACACTCATTATCGTCTACATCACTTCGCCCGGTAGAAGGACACAAACTTAATGAGTATAACTAGCTAACAGTTCGCATTTGGGGACCGTGTTTTACAGCATCTGGAAACTCTATACGTACTTATGAAACGCTATGTATTTAGCATCTTAGTACCCAATCTTTTTCCTCGACCTTTTACTAATTCTCCTGAGACTAGAATTACTCCTTCAGCTTCCCTAAGGGGATGGTAGCTGTCATTTTGGAAACCATGTGTTAAAGGAGGGCGAATAAATGAACTCCAAGTCAATCCCTTGCTTCAGGACTTTTCGCCAAACGATGCTGCTAGGCATAGCCTGATGTCGCCATTTTTCATTCTGCTCAAGTTGTGGATGTCTCTACGATTACCTATTACAATGCGTATTCAGTGCCTATCTACCTTTTCTAACTTAGCCATATTTCCCTTAAGCGGTGCGTAAAAAAATCGGTAGACACTTTCTCGAAATCCTAGAAAGCGTATTAAGGAAAATGTTAACAACTTAGATATATTTTCTCGTTATTGACGAAAGTTTTCAAGAAAAAAGGAAACGAGCATTCTATTTCATTCATGGATCAGCTGGCAGAAGAAAATTATACATCTGTTTTTCTATCTTTTAATTAGATAGCAAAGAAACTCCTTTAGAACCTAAATTTATATCTCGCATTTTAAATCAAACGTGTCAAAATTCAACAATACCCTGCGAGTAACAACCATTTTATGAATCGGACCGCATCGGTTGCAATGTTTATTTACAGTGTGTATCGAAATGATAGGTCTACTAGTAAAATCGAAAGTTATGTTGGTAAAAAAAGTTTTATTGTGTACAAAGTACTATTTTATAAACTACGTTAGTTCATACAATGAAAAAATTATGCATAAATAATATGCAAATCATAGGAATTACACAGAAGACAAAAATTATGTGAAACAGCTGTTTCAAAAAGATAGGTCCACTGAACCAAACATCGAATTAGTGTTCAACTAATACGAAATTTTTTCTACCGTTTTTCAGAATGTGTTCATAAATTCTATTCGGCATAGTTTCTACAAGTTTTTGTAAAGAGTTTGTCTCGATTTTGCCCATTCGGAGGAAATGGCTTTTTTTAAGTCTGTAGTACAGTTGAACTGCCTTCCGCATGCATACACTGCTCTTGCGAGTATGGCCCATATGTTTTCTACCGGATTCAGGTCGGGGCTGCAAGGTGGCCAATCGATAATATGTACACCATTAAACAGAAACCATTCAAAAGTGGACTTTGCAGTATGCACAGGAGCATTGTCTTGTTGGAACATAAAGAACGGGCCTCCAATGTGCTCTGACTGTGGAAGAAAATATTGTTCAAGAAGCTGTTGGTAGGCTGCAGCATTCAAACGATTGTCTACAAATGCTATGTCAGTTTTTCCTGCACGTCCGAATCCGGCCCATACCATAACGGAACCACAGCCAGCTTACCTCTTCGAGAATATATCTCTATCGTTACACAGGTCGTGCCAGTAATACTGTCAGCCATCTGGACCATCCAGGTTGAATTTGTTTTCATCACTGAATATCACTCGATGCCAGTCTTCTTTCCAGGACATCACTTCCTGTGCAAATTTCAATCGCTTTTTTTTGTGCTCTTTAGTTAATTTCGGAGAAACTTTCCTCTTCCAGTAAACTAAATTGCCGAACTTCTTTACCACTCTATGGGCCGTAGATTTTGATATTGGAGGGTTTTGATGCCTGGCCAAAGTGGATAAGCTCGTATTTTCAGATTTTAAATCCTTTACGATACTCCTTCTTTCTCGAGGTGTCACTTTTGATGGCCGCCCAGATGATTTTTTAGTGCCATAAGCATTTCCAAGTCGCACAGAACTATTTACAACATTATGCGACCTGTTTAAAAGTTTAGCTATGTCTCTATTCGATTTTCCACACTTCTTAAATGCATCAATTTTACCTTGTTCAATCAGCGAAAGACTGCAACGACGACCCATTTCATTTGATTGCAACGTGATGTTCAAATCTGTTTAATACCTCCACAGCAGCCAGCGTAATCCCGCAGTAAGACTAAACTGTGATATTTATGCACATTTTGTGGAAATAAACGTTTTAGTGCACAGATTTATAAAGGTGGACCTATCTTTTCGAAACGATCTCAAAATAAAAATTTGCGTAAAATAAAAATGAATTATTTATTTTTAACAAATTGCTTCATAAATAGTTATAACGATTATTGTATATTTATCTCCACCAAAAAAGTGATTCTTATTCTAAATTAAGAGTCGAAATTTTGAAAAATGCGGATGGACCTATCATTTCGATACACACTGTATATTAATGGTCTGTCATTTCAAATATGTTGTCTAAATTATTAGCGAAACTTGATCAAATCGAAATGTAATCGAAATCACTGAAGTATACTTTTTATTTTATTGTTTCAGACAAATGTTAATAAATATAAACTTTTGTCTTTTCAAATTTTTACATTATTATATTTGTTTATATTAACTTTCTGTCCACATATATATCATGCTTCAAATCACATTCCATAATTAGGTTTTGTGTTTCCTTTTTTTGAAGACTTAGTTCTCTTCTGTCATGACTCGAACATTGAGATGAAGTATCAACGCCACCTCGTTTCAAAGGTAGAGGAAATATTGAAGTAAACTGAACAATTCTAAACTTTAAAGGTTTTCAGCATAATATAATCCAAATTAGCAGCAACGAGGCCTTTCGACTCCTTTCGTATACTGGGTGTAAAATAACATTCATCATCTGATTGGCCTACAATGGTCTGATTGATCCTCGCTGCATTAAGTAACGTGACCATTTATTAACCTTGGCCGACTCTCTATCAAAACGTATTCACACACCTACCTTGCCATAAGATGTTACATCGCCAAACTAAACAATATGATACCAAATCGGCCAACCAAGTCAATTTCACACACTGCGTCTAGTGACACATCTAGTGATCACGTTACTACTAGTTGACATGTTGGAATCACTTTTTGATGTTCCTCTCAATAGCATTATTATGTCTGCTTAAATTTCATGTGTATTGTTACAGCAGGTAGCTTGACTATTATATATTCTTAAGATGACGAAAATACATTACAAATGCAATTTTACCCCGATATCTCGAAAAATAACTGAGGGTATTATTGAAGTTGAATTTGATATCGAGGACATTATTTTTAACAAGGAAACAAAAAATATGGCTGTTACATTAATATATAAACGATTGGTTTTATTAACGGAGTGTAAGAAATAATTGCGTGTGTGTGCGTGTATTTGTGTGCACAGCTTTTCCTAAATGTCTAACGATGAATTAAATCAAGAATCCAAACAATTTCAAAATTTCTGATGAATATTTCACTTTGAACAAAGCAGTTTAACTTTTGAAGCACAGAAAACAGCAAAGAGAGAGACAAAATTTTCAATCGATATTTCACTGCACATGAAACATAGATATTGGTATTTAAAATAATTAGATGATATCACAGACGATCTCTAAATCTACATATACATACCTGTTGTAGAGCACATAAGACAATAAACTAGAGAGAGAAATATCTATCATACATTACAATTTATGTTGTTATCGAAACCCTTTAAGTTGTATCGAACAAGACTAGCCATACAGCTAGTCTTTCACGCAAGACTTCTTCGCAAGACGCACACTTCTTCTTTCACGCAATTTTGAAAGTTTCACAAAAAGGCTTTTAATTTCTCAAGCGTCGTCGTGGCTCATTGGATATGTTAACTACGCTATCATTCTGCGAGTTGTAGGTGGCACAGGTTCTATTCTTCCTGGGATTTACTTCGTGGTTCTGTCTGAAAACTTTCTTTGTGAGTTTGTATCCATTATTTTCTATTGTATGAACTGGCGCAGCATGCACCAATATGACCGTTGTTGCCATCTAACAGTTCCCAATGTTAAATAACAGTTATCCATACGTCAGCAGTGCACCAAAAAGCGAAAGCAGACTTATTCGTGTAAAGTAGATCATGTTGCATCCTGACATTACAGTGGATTCCGTTTTGATGGCATTCTTAAGTATTTTCATACTAGATTGTTTCACTGTGGGATGTTGCAGCTCCTTATAATATATTGATTGAAGGAAAACTCTTATTTCTTCCATTTTTAAAGGCACAAGTAAAGCAGAATAAAATAGAAAAAAGACAAAATATTACTACCAAACCTACATAAATTATCAAAATTGTAAAATGCATAGGAAAGTTTTGCGTTAGAAAAAAATGTTTATCAACTTTAAGAAAAACGAAACGCACATTAAAAAAGATGGTAAAGATAATACAGAATTTAAACATCTTATAATTTCGACAATACGCTGATATGATGAAACATACTGCATGTGTTGCGTTTTCTGAAGTAGTGCTAGTTTTTTCCCATATTGTGTTAATAATAATCCACATTGATAGTACAGCACACTTAATACTAAGTTTAAAAAACAGTTAATTACAGGATCCAAGAAAAACAATCCAATGTTACATAAAAACAGGACAATTGAGCCAAACATATTTGATTCTAACTTATATCCCCAGGTTAAAACACGTATTTTAACTTCACTTGATTCAATCACTCTAGCAATCTCTTTCACAGCAGCGTACATCGGCAATGACAACCATATCAATGTAACTAAAGCATTTACAGTATTTTTGTTATTAACACGTGAAAATGGAGATTTAGTCTCACCCATCTGATATTCATGATTAAACGGTGAATATAGGACCTTCGTCTGAACATAATAACGTACTGCAAAGCAGGTAGAACACAGGTAAAAATATTTAATGCAAACGATTTGGTGTACTGTGGCCTGTGGATCAGCACCGTGTACCAAGTGACAAACGTGTAAAATATGGAAATCAAAGCCAGCAAAATAAATTCCCTAGTCTTACATCTTCGAAAAACAGTTAAGAAATTAGTTGCTCTCGTATCTGTCTGAATATCAATACCCATGGCCGAAAGAACATTCCATAAGCAGCCGTAACAATCATGCATATATTTGTCTTCGGAGAAGAGATGAAGCTTCATGTTGAAAGCACAATTTACACAATTTTTAAGAAGGATTAAACAGTAATATAGACTCAAATATAATAATATTCAGAATCTGAGTTTGAGAGTGTAATTCGACACATTTCACAAGTACAGCTGAGTTTATCCATGCATTACTTGATTTCAATAATTTTTCTACCATTTTACTTTATTTTTATATCTATAATACTTTATTAGGATCCATATATATTATCCATAGTAAAAGTAGCAATATTTTTAAAACTGTTAATGAAAATGCCTCAAAATTAGTTTGGTATGTTTCTTTTTGTAAAAATCACTGGGATAGTAGGTACTCCGCTCGTTAAAACAGGTCTCTCGTCTTGCAAATGCGCGTCACCCACAAATATGCTCCTTGTATAAGTATTAAAAATATTCCATATATTAAAAAATGACTCGTTATTGTCATTTAAGAACCTTTTAAAAGTTTTATGTTAAAAGAGCATCAATAAATTATTGTGTAGACTGAATTGCATTCACTAGTTAAATGAAATCAATTATTTGATTTCATATATTGCCATTGTGTTACAAACGATTCCAATATATTTTGAAATATTTGCTACACCCTTTAGATGGAATCAAATGGTTTCATTTTATTAGTATATTTAGAAAAAAATTCACTTCTAATCGATTATTTCTATTCTAATTTTGACATAATAGCATTTGGTTTGAAATGAAAAACGAGTGAAATATTTGTGTCGAATATATGATACAAAAGAGTAGACAATGGTGAAAATCTTTTACAAAACTTTCCAGCAATTTAATTATCTTAAAAAGTGTTCACTTTGTAAGAGCTAATTGAATAATCTGTTATTATCTAGCGTAAGTTGAAAAACATGTAGCGTGATGGTCACATTAGAAATGTTGGACAATTTTAATGATATACGTGCACCCTTATTGTGACTTAAAAAACTTGTTTCTAACTTATAGTAAATTGGGAGAGTGGTAGTTTTGCCTATAATATTTTTAATTCGTCATAAATATATTCATGCAGCTGCGTATTTTATTTTTTAAAAGGCCAGATAGAAATGAAACTTGGAACTAAAATTATAAAAAGTATATTTTTAGAAGGAAATAAAGCACATATAGACACTAAATTTTAACTCACTAGAACGCTAAATCAATAAAATAGTTTCCCAACCACAAAAAAAAACACGAAGCGGGCGAACTCTTTTAAAAGCAAAGACAGGTGATCGTGCACCAACTAGGATAATGAATGTTTAGGCTCAGTCTCGCCTAAAATCCCCGCTAATGTCTGAAACTTGTCCAAAATGCCTCTGTTCACGCGCCGTCCCCACAACTTCAGTTTGGCTTTAAATGTGCAGCTACTTTGTCTGCCAACTTGAAAACAGCTGTCACATTTGTCAAAATTAGAAAATAGAAACATACAGAATTCAGAAATCATAATTGAAACTCTAGTAGCAGAACAAATTTCAAGTTATGATTTACCGCCTCCTAATTTGAGTGGACATTTCATAGATAAGAACCGCACAAACCCGAGAGAAATACAACAAAATAAATAAATGGAAATAATTTAATATTTCTTGGGCGTCTCGGTACCATTTGATCCACGGACCGGTACCGGTCCGCGGCCCTGGGGTTGGAGACCACTGGTATAGGGGAAATAATATTTGCTGTAATAGGGGTATGTTCCCCCATGTACTGAAATTACAGTCAAGTCCAGTATTGTAGTGTAGGATATGTTTCTTTGTAACATTCTAAGGGACTTATATGACTCTTGTTCCTCAACATTCTCCTATTTATATTGGAACTAGAATTAATTCCTATGATTCCTTAAGTGTTAAAAAGAGGAGGTTTCACATTATTTGCTAACTATTGATTAAAGAAAGTCTAATAAACGGACACCGTCACAATCTTCAGCTAAGGATGCGTCTAGACATAACCGGTTGTGTCACCATTGCCTATTTTTGTACTAACGTTTCGGTTGCCCCAGTGTGATTCATTATCACAATGTGTCTCAATTGTATATCTTCATCTTCTAACCTAGCCATGTGCGACAGATATCTCACGACAATGCGTAAGCCTTCTACTTTTTTTCTTCTAGTACTTACATGCTCTAGTAATTTGTATCACCACGATTCGAGTAACGGTCTTCCCTCAACACAGTTATTGTTCCTTTTACAAACTCATATGTCCATATTGTAAAGTTTTGCGAAGAAGCAGGTACTAGCAGAGAATATCAACAAAACTCACTGACATTCTTCAGGCTTGGTATTTTAAGGTATTTTATTCCTTCCGAATCACATTTTATCCCGATTTCACTCGAATACCATTTACATACTCTGTTGAAATTTTAATCAAAAGCTTTTGTCATGATAAACTACAGTCTTCAATATTCCGTTCACCAGAAAACTCTTTTGATATTGAATCTTCAAGCAACATCATAGCTTTACGGGATAGACATTTAGTCTTGCTTACATAATGATCCATTTGTGCACAAACGAATTCAGGCAAGACAAGTTTTATATTTTCAAACGTTCTTATAAGATATCCTACCATCTTAACAAAAATTCCTACAGAAGCAATATCTCACCAAGATACGAATAGAGAAAGGAAATTCATACTTTAGGTAGAAACAAATGGTCAGAACTCATTTAAATTTCATGGGTTTGCTATATTAAATGATGAGAAACAATATTAATTTGAGTTACTAGCAAATAAAAATATTTTTGCCTGAAGATGTGACCTTTTTTTTGGGGAAAGGGGTACTGTTTATTCTCGCAAAACATTTTTGTTCCAGAAAGCGTATTAAGAAAAATGTTAACAGCTTTGACATATTTCATCGTTACTGTCGAACGTTTTCCAGAAAAAAAGCAAAGCAAACTAGTATTTTATTTCGCTCTGAATTAATTACTTTTGAAGCATACAGCTATGGAATTCATTTTGAAACAAAAATGAGGGAGCGCAAACCTGTCAAATGCAGTAATGTAACCTGCAAACCTGTCAAAATGCAATAATGCAAAGCGAACAAAAGTTTACTATGAATCAGATTTTTTGGCAGAAGTGTTCAGTTTAAATAACATTAACCTATATTAATATCCACATTTTTAATGTTTTCAAAATGATTGTTAAATTAAATTTTCATTCAACCGTTTAGGACAGTTATTCTTAAATGTAAAAAAAATTATAACTTTCACTACAACTATTTACAAAATTTCAACTTAATATTGATTTGCAGTTCACATCTACACTACTGTTTGTGAAAGTTGCAGTCCTATGAAAGAATTATCAGAAAAATGAAATTTATACCAATACTTATATTAGTTTAGTACCAATCAAATTTACTGAACAAAAATTTTTAAAATAATGCCGACAATCAGTATATTGTGCAGTCACCACACCCAGTGAGGGCTTGTACACGCCGTGGCATCTAATCATACAGATTCTGAATGTCATGCTGAGGAATGTCACTCCAAATGGCCTCTATCTAATGCCAAAAGTCAGCCGTAGTAGTACGACCGAGTTTCCGATCGATGTAATCTCAGACATGCTCCATGCGCGACAGATCCGAGGAACGTGCAGGCCATGGAAAAAGCGTAACCTATCGTGCTTGTACATTCTGAGCAACAAGTGTACGGGCATTGTCTTGCTAAAATACAGTTCCGGGAATGCGTTGCAGGATGGGTAGGACCTCGGGCCTCACAACTTTTCTGATGTACGCCCGCTGCTCAGGGACCCTACAATTTCGAGTATATCGCCCATGATATACAATAGCGCCCCAGACCATAACGCCAGGCGTTCGTCCAGTATGACACTGAATAAGACACTCCGGGAAAAGGAGTCTACCTGTGGGCATTTCCACACTTAAGTGAACCAGGAGGCCAAAAAATTAAAATGTCTAAAATAATAAGTGCTATACATCAAAATAAAGCTAATTTGTCTGGCTATTAGAATCAATCAATGAATAGTAGTTTTATATATTTGTATAAATCCAGAAGTCATTTAAAGTTGTATAAAAAATATTTACTATAGCCATTGGTTTAGGCATTTCATATTTATTACCATATTTCTGACTGAGGAACATATAATAACTGTATCTTTTAAAACTCCAGTAATAATATATACTATAAAAAAAAACTGATAAAAATGAAAGTATTATTTATGTTAAATATTTGGGAAGGTGGAAACATTCTATGTACTGCATATGATGCGTCCGTTACAAATTTGCGTGATAAAAATATTATTTTTATATGTAAATATTTTTTTACTGTGTAACAGACGTATCATTGATATGTAACAGACGTATCACTACTGTGTAACGAACACATCATTTGTATAACATGGAAAATGGTTCTACAAATTTGTTAGGAAAAAAGGTACCATATTGATTTAAGAATAAAAAGTTATTAATGAATAAAATGATAATATTAAGTACAAAAAAAAGTGGAAAATATTTTTTTAATCAGGAAAAAGACAATTTGTACCGTACCTTTACATGTATTTGCTAATATTTTTGTTGATATGTTGTCCTTTTTTGTTATAATTTTTATTATTTGGCGACCAATAAAAATTATAAATCTGGTAAACCCAAATGGAATATTTATTGTGATGTTATTGAAATGGGAAACAAGTGCTTCGTGTAAGATAGGCCGTTGAATTATTGACAGAAAGGTGAGTTTATTTAAATTTACTGCGATCACTATTTACATTGCTGGTTACCATGCAAAGCTGGTGAATCATATACAATCACATCTAACTACAGGCAATATTATCAATATGCAGTCCACTCAATGCAACAATAATTACAGACATGAAGACTTTTGGACGGAAAATGGCGTCATTTCTGTTGTGAAAATAGAAGATGTTGTAGACATAATTGATGAGTACTAAAAGATAATCGATTTAGAATTTGATAATTTGATACATTATTTAATATGTAAACCCGTCAAAAAAAAACGACTCACCCGATCGCAACTGCACAATTTACATCACAGAACAAAACGGAAGGTAGCAATTGATGGAGATTAATGTTTTCTACAAATATCAACAGTTAAAATTTGTCTAAGGGGTCGTCTTCATGTTAAATTGGAGGCTTTCTCCGATAGTTTCAATACGAACCCCCATCTTTTATCACAAATTTGGATTCTACACACAATTTCAGGCGGATTTGATGAACAAATTATACAAAACGGCGTAAAATTGACCGAAACAATTCATAAAAACCATTGAGGGAGCGTGTAAATGTTCGGAGTTAAATCACATAAGAAATATTAATAAAGACGTGTAGTGGCCGTCGCAGTCAATGACCTGTTGCAGGCGCCTTGGTATGAAGTCCATTAACATGGTGACTAAATCAGAATCCATTCTGATTGAATCCCAGGATCTGATGGCAGAAATTTCTGTTTTCACTTTATGAACAATCCCCAAGAACGATAATAATCATCGAATTTTGCAAATAGTCTCACTGCGCTACTAATTATGCATTTAATGAACTGGAATTTGGAATTCCGATGTTTCAGTAACAGTTGAATCACATGGTGTCAAAACTTATTTGTCCATGAATCTATTCATAATTCTTAGGAATATTAATTTCATAATTAATAAAAAATAGTAAATTTAGTTTGATAATTAAAACGTTTATAAATTGCGTTTGGGTTTTTGGGTAGCAAAGGATGAAGGAACAATTTTCAAGGAAAATTAATGTTTGTAGCAAATGTAACAAAAACGTGAAACACCAATTTAACATTAGGATATCTTATTTTCTAACACTTACAAATAGGCAAAAAATCGAATAAAATTGATGAACTTTTTTTTCTTTCCACATGAAATTGTGTGTAAAATACAAATTTGTGACAAAAGACGGGTGTTCGCATTGAAATTATCGGAGAATACACCGAATTTAATATGAAGAAGGCCCCACAGAAAAAAACAACTATTGATATTCGTAGAAAACATTAATCCCCATCAATTGCTACCTCCCGTTTTGTTCGGCGATGTAAATTGTGCAATTGGTAAGCGATCAGGTGAGTCGGGTTTTTTTTTTTTTTTGACGCGTGTACAATTTTTTTACTTAAAAATATTTTTTTCACTATGTGGTACCACCAATTTTTAAACATTTCTGCCACATGTAGGTCACCAAACATTCTCTTTTGATGCTAAATCTTCATGGAACAACATTGCTTTACGCGATACACATTTAGTCTTATTTACAGACTGATACAATTGTGAACAGACTAATCCTGGCTAGGTAAGATATTTTACATAACTACTATCTTAAGAAAAAATATTACGTAAATATTATTTCAACTTGATTTTAATAGAGAAAAAAAATTTATAAAGTTTAAAAATCATTTAAATTTCATCAGTTTGTCTGTAATAATAAATGATGCGAAACAATGTTATTTTGAATTGCTATTAATTATAAATACTTCTGGAAAATACCTCAAATTTTCTCTTTTTGAAGGGAATGTTTTATATCTTCGCAAAACCAGTTTTTTTCAGCAATACACAAATCCCAAATATCTATAAGGAACAGTAATCAACATATTTATAAAAAAAATTTTACTTAAAATTCAAACTTCAATGGCAAAAAAATTATATCTGCGGGAAACACATAAAATAACGAAAAAGTAGTGAAAAAGAATTGGAAACTATATGCATATATTAGCCTGAAATCATTCAATTATAGCTCGGAAGACTTTCAGAAACCGATTTTCTTCGTACATGGCATCAATTGTTTGTGACAGTTTTCTAATAAATTGTATTACAAAATCTGAAGCCACTTTCTCAACACCGTGTACAAAAATATACAAAGCTATCTTTCTAGAGAAATTATTTTATCAGACATGTTTGCTAAGATTGATGTTTCGAAGCACTTACGTTTCAAAAATCAGAAACCCTGGAAACGGATCAGAATTCATAAATACAAGTGTAATCTGGAAATATATTCAATTAACTGGTTTTATACATTAATAGAGGGTATTTAATGCTATTTAAGTATATTTTGAATTATTAATAAAAAAGACATGAAAGAGTGGAGATAAATTAATTAAGCCTAAAAATGTTCTTTAATACCTTCAATAAGGTTGCAATAAGGTTCAGTGAAAGCTATACAATTTAAATGGAAAATACACTAGAATTTTCCTAATTTCATGCAAATTGAAAATGTTTTAATAAAGTCAGTATGGATTAGATTTTAAGTATGATCAATATGGGTTACAACGCAAGAACAAATTGGAATTGATTCGATACAAGACCAATATATGTTTACAATACAAAGAACATATTCAAGACAAAATATTCCATGACTTTTGTTTGTAACAGAAGAACAGGATAGAAAGGATAAGATGTAATGAAATTCTATACCTTGCACAAAATATATCTTTCTAAATTTCTCGACTCTATACGCATACACTTAATAACGTATCGCTTTACAAGAACATACTTTTAGCCGATACTAAAGGAAGATCATTATCGTCAAGCAATACATGTGACGCAATCCACAGTTTTCTGTCTGAAATGAAAAATCACATTAGAGAGAAATTAGCAAGCCAGTATGAAATTATATTTTATCGAATAACATGTGGTGTAACACTGTTTAAAAACTTCCTGTGCCCACTTTAATGTGATGAGGAGAAAAAATAATTTTTTTTCACATCGGGATGTATATTTGCAAACACCGCTAGGCCTGTTAAAGGGTGCAATGAAGTTCCTAAACGAAAAACAGAATATTTATGAAATTATTCACAAACCTTAGTTTTACAGTTTAAAATTATATTTCCACAACATTCTAAGTAATATTCCGGTTTCGCACAATGACTGCAGCAAAAGTGCAAATGTTTGGTGATTAGTCACCGTATACGTACCGTTCTCAATAAAATCTCACAGTGGCTTTGATGAAATCCCGTATGCTACGTGATTTTCAGCCATCTCAGCCTTTGCGAAATGAAGCATGTCAGTTCATAATAGCTCAAATTTATCAACTTGCACGTTTAGGTTTACAGTATTTTCCGGTTCATGGTGAAAACATTTGGTGTTTTGACATTTCCCTTTCGATATACCGTTCACTATCCAATCTGACATCGGCTCAACTGTTTTCTTTAATCACCCCGTATGCTACGTGTATAGGAAATGGTACTTGTTAGAAATACAACAGCTTCTAAAGCGACGATATCCTATACTGGCCAGCTACAAGACAGAAAAATGCCCTCTAGTTCAAGTTTCGCTTGAGGAAATACACTCCTTCCTTTTTTTAGTATACACTACAATCTCTTATTTGTACAGGGAATCCCAATACACTTTATATATTTCCAGAACATTAAGAATTCAACCAATGATAATGCATTTTAATGTTTATAAATCTAATATAGGTATTGAACCTATGAGCGTTGAAAGAGAGAGGTGGTACTGTATTAGTATTTTTACACCGCAACACAAAGAAAAACGAAACCCATCTTAACAAATAATCAATACATTTTTCAAACTCATAAAATACTATTAGTTCCTTTCCTGTAATAAAATTCTTTGGAACGATTTTATTACTAGTAGTAGTTAGATTTTATTAGTAGTTAAATTCTGTAGTATGAAATTTCTTTGAAAGATTATATTGTTATTTCCTAAGGATAGAATTCGTTGAAGAGCCTATTGCTCTTTTTCTTTAAATAATAATGTTTGTTATTTCCTTTAAATAGTGGTCTGTATAAAAATACATTTGGCCCGTTTTGTAAAATATAATCATTTTGAAAGATTTGATCGATCAAGAAAGTCAAATGTTTTGGTCATTCAACGGAAAACTCAAGTTACCAATTGGAAATATGTGTGTGAATCACGGAGAGGGCTAATATATCCAAGGAAAGCGTAGCTTTACCTAAATTATGATTTTGACTGTTGTAGATTCAATACAAAAACAAATATAAAAGCCTTAAACAATCCTATATTATTTGAAAAATATTTTATCTATCCCAACTGTGTGTGATAGGTTTAAATTAATTAAGACAAATCATCGTCAAAAAAAACCGAATTATTCAGTTCAAAAGTAAGCGACTCTACAAGGAAAATCATGAAAACAATTTGAGAAGAATTTAAAAATATCTATAGTAAGAATACTTGCACTTAGACTGTAATGAACTCGAATATTAACTAACAGGATACCAAAAGTAGTTAAATTTAAAAACATAAAATTATATGTTGAAACTAATTGTTAAATTCATTTCTAGATATAATTTTATGTATAAAATTTATAAAATTGTAGTATAAATTTATAAAAATGTAAATATAATTTTATGTATGTCATCCTACGTATTAAATTTTTGCTATCTGAATATCTAAATACGAAAAACTACAAAAAAATACACGCAGACTAATCGAGCAGTCTATTAATTATCTCTTTATTAACTAAATCATCTCTTTCAATATTATTATTTTCGCACATATATTTCAATCTTTACAACTAAATAAAAATTTCAATCACAATAAAGAATAAATATATATAGGATAATTTGAACTGAACACATACTAAAATGGTACTGTATTAGTATTTATACACCGCCAACACTATGCTGATGTGTACCACCAGTTTTGCCAAGACGTTGTAGTTTAAAATAACAAATTATTGACAAAATTGTAGGCCACTAAAACTAAATATAAATATACGGTGTTGTAGAGCAGTGGTCCCCAACCCCCAGGCCGTGGACCTGTACCGGTCCGTGGATCAAATGGTACCGGGCCGCCGAAGGAACATTAAATTATTTCCATTTTATTTCCTATAGGATATTTCTCTCGGGTTTGTGAGGTTCTCATCTATGAAATGACCACTCAAATTAGGAGGCGGTAAATCAGCACTTGAAATTTGTTCTGTTACTAGACCTTCAATTATGATTTCTGAATTATGTATGTCTCTAATTTGCAATTTTGACAAATGTGACAGCTGTTTTCAAGTTGGCAGACAAAGTAGCTGCATTTAAAGCCAAACTGAAGTTGTGGGGAACGCGCGTGAACAGTGGCATTTTGGTCATGTTTCAGACATTAGTGGGTATTTTAGGCGAGACTGAGCCTAAACATTCATTCTCCCAGTTGGTGCACGATCATCTGTCTTTGCTTTTAAAAGAGTTCGAGCGCTACTTCCCAACCACAAAAGACCCACGAACTAGTAAGGAATGGATCCCCGACCCATTTGTCAACAAATCAGGCGAATCTAGCATGTCTGTGCAAGAAGAAGATCAACTGCTGGAGATTGCAAATGAAGGTGGCCTTAAAACTACGTTCGAGACAACAACTTTGCCGGTGTTCTGGATTAAAGTCATGGCGGAATACCCTGAGATTGCTACCACAGCACATAAATTCCTATTGCCATTTCCGACAACCTATCTGTGTGAAACGGGGTTTTCTGCAGTGACAACAACCAAAACAAAACAACGGAATAAACTGGACCTAAGCAACACACTTCGGGTGTCATTGTCTCCTATTACTCCCAGTTGAAACCATTTCGTGGCAAATAAACAAGCTCAGGGTTTTCATTGATTTAGCGTTCTAGTGAGTTAAAATGTTAATTCACTTTATATTCATTTTTTAGTGTAACTGTATTTTATTTTGAAGAAACGTTTAAATACAAGTAAATTAAAATTATTAAATCAAAACAATCTAAAATATAAACAATCAGCGCCCCCCCCCCCCCCCAGCTGGTCGTGGTAAAATTATCAAACGCTGATCCGGTCCGCGGCGATAAAATGGTTGGGGAGCACTGTTGTAGAGCATAAAACAGTATGCAAGAGGGAAAGTAATAAAAAACAGTAACGTTACATTGCTAATATTGGAAGTACGTCAAAGTTATATTTAATAAGACTTACCATTCCCATCTTTACTACTACACTGCTGGCCACCGTAAATGCAACACCCTGAAGGAAGCTTGCGAATAATATGAAATTTACAACATGCATAAGCGGAGGTGAGGTATGCAAATGATTAGATTTTCAGCGCAGACGCACATCACGCGAGCCTGTGGCGCCACTTCAAAGCGCTATCTAAGGCTTGGAGATTTCGACGATTTCAAGTACAGCAATTGTGTTTTTCTTGAGGTTTAAAAAAAACGATCAATTATGCATCGTAGAACACAGCGATCATCTTTTGATCAAGTATCCGAGTTCGACAGAGGAAGGATAGTGGCCTACCGAGATTGTGGATTATCTTTCAAGGAAATCGATAGTCGTGTTGGACGAAACCAAATAACTGTAACGCGGATATGTGATCGTTGGATGAAGGAGGGTACGACGGACCGAGGTGTTCGATCGCATCCACCTCAGTGCACCACTTCACGTGATGACAGGCATATTGTACAGCTGCGTTATGCACCGCCTGACTGGTCCTGCACCGTGTAATGGTATAGTGCGGTATTGGATATCACCCTCGCACTCCTCTAGTACGCATTGCCGGTACTTTAAACAGCCAGCGCTATATCTCCGATGTCTTGGAGCCAGTTGTCCTTCCTTACCTTCAGGGCTTGCCCACAGCCATATTTCAACAGGATAATGCGCGACCACACGTGGCACGCATTGTCCAAGGGTTATTCGTCAATCGCCAGATTAAATTGCTTCCCTGGCCAGCTCGCTCTCCGGATATTTCGCCAATAGAAAACACGTGGTCCATGGTTGCTCAACGATTGACCCAGATTACATCCCCAGCTGCCACACCAGATCAACTTTGGCAACGTGTGGAAGCTGCTTGGTTTGTTGTACCCCAAGAACACATCCAAAGTCTCTTTGAATCAATGCCGAGGCGTGTGGCAACGGTGATCTCCAACAATGGCGGCTACTCTGGCTACTGATTTTGGCAGGAACCACACTTCACAGAAGTCTATAAATTTAATCATTTGATACTTGGTCAACATGTTATCTACAAAATAAATTTTATTGTGATATCTCTTGTCTTTCTTGGTGTTGCAATTTGGGTGGCCAGCAGTGTATTTTGACATTACATTTTTAACTGCTCCCAACGTTCAATAACAGTAATCCATACGTAAGCAATGCACCACAAAGAGAAAGCAGACATGTTCGTGTAAAGTATATCATGTTGCATCCTGACATTACAATGCTTTCCGTTTTGATGGCATTCTTAAATATTTTCATATTTGATTTTTCAAACCTGGGATGGTTTAGTTCCTTATCATACATTGCTTGAAGAGAAACTCTTATTTCTTCCATTTTTAAGGGAACACGTGAAGCAGAAATAAATATAAACGAAAGAGAAAAAATTGCCATTAAACCTACATAAACTATGAAGATTGTGAAATCCATTCTAAAGTTTTGTGACAGAAAAATGAATGCTAAAACGTTAATCAACTTTAAAAAGAACACAACACAAATTAAAAAAGATGGCAAAGATAAAACAGAATCCAAACATCTAATAATTTCGGCAATACGCGAATATGATGCAACGTACTGTATTAGTTGTATTTTCCCTAGTAGTTCGAGTTTTCTTTTATATTGTGTTAACACTACTCCACACTCATAGTACAACACACTGATTACTAAGTTTAAGAAACAGATACAGACAGGATCCCAGAAGGATAATACAATATTACAGGCAAACATAATTATTAAGCTTTGTATATTAAATTCTAATTTATATCCCCACGTTATGATGGGCGATTGAAAGTCTTTTAAGTGAAGAGATGTAACAATCTCTTTGACAACAGAATATATAGGCAATGATAACCATATAAAAGCAATTAAAGCGTTGGAAATCTTATTCTTATCAGCATGAACAAAATGGAGCTTTAGTCTCACCCATTTGACATGCATAATAAAGCGACGAATATCGGACCTGCGTCTGAACATAACTACATATACTAAAGCAGGTAGAAAGGAGGTTATAATATTACAAGAAAATGGTTTAAAGAAATCTGGATTGTAGATCACCATCCTACCCCAAGTCAGTAACGTGTAAAACATGGAAAGTAAAGCAAACAATACAAACGCACAAGGCTTGCATCGTCGGAGAAGAGTGGAGATATTAGTCTTTCTCGGATCTCTCTGAACATCTATACCCATGGCTAAAAGAACATTCCATACGCAGCCGTAACCATGGTGCGTACATTTGTCCTTTGAAATAAAAGGAAGTTCCATGTTGAATTCGGAGTTCAGACAATGCTGTTGCAGGATTGTAAAACAATGTTCTTAGGATAAGTTTTCAGAATCTGTATGAGTTTGAGTACTAAAATCGGCACATTTCAAAAGAACAGCTGTATTTTTCGAGACATAACTTCATTGCAAGTAATGCAGGTACATCAATTTTATTTTTATGTCTATTTTAGATATAGTATTACGTACCTTATATGTAGTCTACATTAAATACATCAATAAAGAATAAACTGCTTACAAAATTCCTTAAAATTCGTTTTGCATGTTAATCCTTTAAACATCACTAAAATGGCAGGTCTACGCATGTTTGCAGGAGATAAATACGCATCTGCCTTAAATGTTCTCCTTTTGAGCATTTTGCTAAAAACTGAATCGTTTTTATAAACTACGAAGATATGAAAAGGTAGCTTTTAAAAGAACAACATTGAATCATTGTAGGGATTGATTAAAATTATCTATTTAATGCAAATCAATAATTTCAATTCAGATCATGCTATTATGTTTCACTCCATTCCAATTTATTTTGAAATACTTTCTGCACCGTTAACGATAAAATCAAAGGTTTTCATTTGATTAGTATATTTTGAAAAGTACTTTCCCTTAATCGATCATTTTATCCTGATTTTAACATAACATTTAATTTGAAGCAAACGACGAGACATCCGTGTCGGGTTAAATGATATACAAGAGTAGACAATGTTGAAATTCCTTTATAAAACTATCCAGTATTTTAATTATGTCAAAAAGCGTTTTCTTTGTTAGACCTGGTTTTGGAACAAGTTCAATAATCAGCTATTCACTAGCTTAAGTTGAAAAACGTGTAGTTCTGAATAGCGTATTTATTACATTAGAAATGTTGGACCGTTTGGATGATATACTGTAACACATATTGTCACCTCAAAAATCGGTTTTCTAACCTATTATAAATTGGGATTGTAACCTATATTAAATTGGGATTGGTACTGTCTCTAACATGTTTCAATTGTCAATAATGTTTCATGTCAATAATTATATTTCTGTAGTTGTGCATGTAATTTTAAACTCCTAGTTTATGAAATGAAACTAGAAACATAAATTATAAAAGTATATTCTATAAAGAAAATGACAGTAACACGTAAAGACACTAAATTCCACGAATATATCTGTAATCAATAGGATCAGTAATATATAAAACTAACAAAATTACCCGACATTACTCGCATTGAATTGGTTAACTCTATATGTCAGAAGCAATTATCAATATAATCATTTTTGCTTTTCGCATTATAAAATAACACCTTTTCGACAGTTTTATAAATTGTACAACTTACTTTGGACACAAATCCTACACATGCAAATCTATCCATGTTTCATTTCACATAGATCGTACCCTTGCTGTATGAAAAGCTACAAAATGACGAAAGGTGGCACTAAGTTTATATTTTTAAGGTTTTTTATAATGTAATCCACTTTGTTAACAAAAATATAGAGTAAGATGTTTAAGAAAATTCCTCAAAATTAGTCTTGCATGTTTATTATTTTATATTACTGAAATGGTAGGTCTACGGATGTTTGTAAAGCTTAGTAAATCCGAATCTGCTTCATATGTTCTGCATTTGAACATGTTATTAAAACTGAATCGTTTTTGTAAACTAAGAACTTTTAAAAGTAGCTTTTGAAAGAATAATGAATTATTGTGCAGAATGAATAAAATTTTCTACTTAATTCAAAGCAATAATTCTGTTTCAGATTTTGCCATTATTTTCAATTACAATCCTACTTTATTTTAAAAATTTTGCTGCTCCGATTACGATGGTATTAAATGGCTTCGTTTGTTTAGTATATATTGATAAACAATTTCACTTAGCCGATTACTTTATCTGGATTCTAACATAATAGCATTTAATTTGAAATGAAAATTGATTATATAAAAAATAACTACACTGCTGGCCACCCAAATTTCAACACCAAGAAAGACAAGAGATATCACAACAACATTTATTTTGTAGATAACATGTTGACCAAGTATCAAATTATTAAATTTATAGACTTCTGTGTAGTTCCTGCCAAAATCAGTAGCCAGAGTAGCCGCTATTGTTGGAGATCACCGCTGCCACACGCCTCGGCATTGATTCAAAGAGACTTTGGATGTGTTCTTGGGGTACAACAAACCAAGCAGCTTCCACACGTTGCCAAAGTTGATCTGGTGTGGCAGCTGGGGATGTAATCTGGTTCAATCATTGAGAAATCATGGATCACATGTTTTCTATTGGCGAAAGATCCGAAGAGCGAGCTGGCCAGGGAAGCAATTCAATCTGGCGATTTACGAAGAACTCTTGGACAATGCGTGCCACGTGTGGTCGCGCATTATTCTGTTGAAATATGGCTGTGGGCAAGTCCTGAAAGTAAGGAAAGACAACTGGCTCCAAGACATCGGAGATGTAGCGCTGGCTGTTTAAAGTACCGGTAATGCGTACTAGAAGAGTGCGAGAGTGATATCCATTACCGCACCATACCATAATACACGGTGCATGACCAGTCAGGTGGTGCATAACGCAGCTGTTCAGCATCCTCTCTCCACGGTGTCTCCAGACTCGAATCCGACCATCGTCCTGTTGCACACAGAAGCGTGACTCGTCAGTAAAGACAATTTCATTCCATTCTGCCGTCCACATAATTCTTTCATCGCACCATTGGCGGCGGAGACGTCTGTGGTTCTGTGTCAAGGGTAGACGAAGCAATGGACGTCTTGCGGACAGACCACTCTGCTGTAAACGGCGTCGAATGGTACGCGCAGTCACTGGATGATGCGTTACAGACTGAATTTGCTGTTCGTGATGTGGCTGACAACCATACGCACGATATGCCTGTCATCACGTGAAGTGGTGCACTGTAGTAGATGTGATCGAACACGTCGGTCCGTCATGCCTTCCTCCATCCAACGATCATATATCCGCATTACAGTTATTTGGTTTCGTCTAACACGACTACCGATTTCCCTGAAAGATAATCCACAATCTCGGAGGTCACTATCCTTCTTCTGTCGAACTCGGATACGTGATCAAAAGATGATCGCTGTGTTCTACGAGGCATAATTGATCGGGGTTTTTTTTAAACCTCAAGAAAAACACAATTGCCGTACTTGAAATCGTCGAAATCTCCAAGCCTTAGATAGCGTTTTGAAGTGGCGCCACAGGCTCGCGTGATGTGCGTCTGGGCTGAAATTCTAATCATCTGCATATCTCACCTCCGCTTGTACATGTTGTAAATTTCATATTATTTGCAAGCTTCCTTCAGGGTGTTGCATTTACGGTGACCAGCAGTGTACTAACGAGGATGGTGATCGATATATTCTGTTACGATATTCTTTACTATCAGACTTGTAGCCAGAAGAAACTTTAAATCTCCCTAGTCAACTATTTTTAACAACATTCAATTCCAAGTTTTGTTGAAACAATCAGTTATAATTAATCAAACGGGTGGTCCAGTGGAGAAGTGTTTAGTGTATATACAAAGGGCATACCATCAAAACTGAGAGTGATTTTTTTACGTAGTAACAACAGCACCACGAGATTAAAAAATAAAAGTGCAGGCGATTTTATCAAACTGTTAACTGTACAATTATAAATATTCTGAACAAACTAGACGATTTTATTTTCCTAGTTTCATGCTATTTTAAAGAACTGTTTTTATTTGCAATACAGAAATGGAGGTGAGAGATTCAAAGTTAAAAAACGAAATGCGTTCTGCCATAAAATTTTGCTATCGTTTTGACAAAACAGTTCCAGAAACAGTTAAGTTAATGAAAGAAGCTTACAAAGACAAATGTTTTGGGGAGTGTGCGATTTTTAGATGGCATAGTGATTTCAAAAAAGGACGTCTGCCTGCAGAACTGGCTCCTAAGCCTGGCCGACCAGAAAGTGGTGTGAATGATCGTAATGTTAAACTGTGTGGGCAATCTTGCAAGAAAATCGGCGAATGACATGTGAGGAGATAGTGGCATCAACTAAAATATCGAAAACGTCGATATTTCGCATTCTACGCAACAATTTACAGCTTCGCCTTGTTTGTTCCAGATGGGTCCGTCATCCCCTTACTAAAGAACAAATGCAAACAAGAATTTACCAAAGTTGTGAGTGGAAACAGATGCTTCAAAATGATCCGAATTTCCTAAAGACTGTAATAACAGGTGATAAAACTTGGGTGCATCATTTTGATCCGCTTAACAAGTCCGCAACAAGTGTATGGAAAACACACTGTTTATCCGTCTCCGATAAAAATCCGACAAACCAAATCTGTTAGAAAGGTTATGATGACTATTTTCTTTGATAAGTAAGGTGCAATCTATCAGCAAACTGTGCCTCCAAAAACTACTGTGAATGGTGAATATTATATTTCAGTTTTGAAAAGTTTGCGACAACACATATCGAGAAAGCGACATGAACTGGTAGGGATTTGGACATTACATCACGATAATGTTCGCCCGAATGTCGCTACTTCTATTCAGAAAAAAAATGTGTCAAGATGGACCCTTAAACCAGCTGAATTTGTAAGCGATGTCCAGTGCCTTCGATGTCCAGTCTTCAGTTGGTAGCTTTTCTTAGAGTTTCTTTCTTTTAGCACGTTGGTTTCCTAGTGCACTGCTGTAGTCAGCGACATTGTCAGGACGACCGATATGTAAGGGTTTTTGCCCCTATGCGCGTTCTAAAAAATGGCAGTACTGTAGACCGCAAGATGACGTCATATTCTGACTAAGGGGGTTCTTCCCGCCTTTTTTGTCACCACCCCTTCTCCAACGTTCGAAAAAGTAAGAGTCGCGCTAGCGCTTTTCGGAGCATTTGTTTTCGTTTAAGTGAGATTTTATTTCGTTTATGTTAGCATCCAACATCACCCCATGTCCCTAGATACTAGTTACCTAAAATATCTCTTTTATTTAAATTTCCTAGATCCCTTGCTACTGTAATTTCTCAACTTCAAATAAAATGTTAAAGAATATTACTGTTTCAACACTGCCTTCACCAAATGTGGGATTTAGTCTGATGACCTTTCCCACAAAATGGACGCTGCGGTCCGAGATGTGATAACATGGATTCGATTTTACAATCATGTGACCTAGAAATGATAGAAGAGATACACCATGGTATATGTACTACGTCGTAAAAACACGAAGACGGAGAAACCTACCACAGAAATGTACCAAAAAATGATAGAAGAAATACACCATCGTATATCTACTGCGTCTTAAAGACCCGAAGACAAATAAACGTAACTAAGAAGTGTCTTGTCCTCTATCTCAGATAAGCTAAACTTTTATTAATTGTTTTATTTTTGTTTAAGTGTCTATTCGAAAAATGTGCTCTTCCTACTAAATTATTTTATTTCTTAAAATCACTTCATGTCAGAACTAAAAGCGTTCTTGTTCCCATGCAACTGTATTTACTTAATATGTTTTAAAAAATAAACTTTGTAATACATGATTTCTTGTATTAAGATTAGAAACAAAAACTAATTTCAATTTTCTCAATTGGCAAATTATTCGTAGATAATTTTGAAGGCAAAGCGAAAGTGTGTTCTGATTTAAAATTTTATTCTTCGAATTATTTCTGAACTTCGTATTTGCTTCGCCAAATACTAAAAACTGAATTTCACGAATGAAAAAGTCGAATCATTTTGTTTTGTCTGACGAATTTATGGCATTTACAACAATGAAATTTGGCACACATGCAGTCAGAATTTTTTTTAAATTTTATTGTCCAGACCAATTATTAAAATTTAATCTAGAATATTTTAAAATTAATTTAGTGCTATATTTAATTATTATTTGGTTTCCTCCGAATGGCAACAGTCTTGAATCGGTATTGAATGAATCCGTATTTACTGTGCGTGTGTAACCGTTGCCGTGTAGCCGCCCGATTACTGCATATCCTTTTTAAAATGTATTGCCTTTTTATAAGCATAATATTTCTTAGTTAGCGATAACTTTTAATCTTTTTCATAAGTATCTTTTTATTATACTTACTTCATTTTGGGAACTGGATGACTGTTGTGCTTCGTTTGTTATTGTTTCTTTTTTAGACTACGATAGTTTGGATTTTGATTTTTTAAAAGGCTATTAACTTTTAGTTTGGCTTATTTGGACATCTTTTTCAAAGTTTAGCGATATTTAATTTTGATCTTTTGTGTAATTTCTGGTTTGTTTCATTTATGCAATCTTTTGTTTGTTTCTGTAGAGTACTTCGGTTTTCGTAAAGTTAATTTTTATCATTTTGGTTTAGATGTCTTATGAAAGGAAAAGCGATATTCAATCCCAATTTTAAATTAAATGTAGAATATTTTAAAATTAATTTATTATTATAATTTTGTATTATTTGGTTTCTCAAAAATGTCAACAGTCTTCAAATACTCTTTATTGCACTCCCGCTAATCTTGGATTTGGATCATTTATGCAAACCAAGCACATTTCTTCTATGTAGTTCTACGCTCACAGGATGATGATGTTCTCTTCGAATTTCAACGTTTTATTGAGAAGCAAAGACCTGTTCCATCAATTTATTGTCGCCAAGTATTCCAAGACTGAATCGGATAGGGTGTTGTATATAAGACTGAATCAGATTACTCAAAGTGGAACAGTATGCACATTTGAGAGATGCGTTGATGAACGATTTAAATGTTGCTATACTAAAACTGAAGTACACAGAAATCGCTAAACTTCCAAAAAGATATCAAAACCAAAAGTTAAAGGTGATGCTTTTGTAAATTGATATGTTGCATAAATTATCGAAATTAAATATTGCTATACTTTCCAAAAAACACTCAAACATAGAAAAAAAAATTACATAAAAGAACAACAAAATTATGGCATTTCGTTATAACGGCCTTTATTTTTAGAGCAGACGATAGAAGCGTTTAGTGACTTAGCTTTAAAAAAAAGATGAATTTTTGGGAAGAAAAAAATTGAATAGTAGAAGTTTATTTAGTTTGCATTATCAAATCGTCTACAAAACAATTTTGATGAGTTTGAGTGGTATTAAGCGAGCTGCAAACGATTCTTTGCTGTTAGAGAATTAGCTTTCTGTTAGAATCTTGCTGTCGGAAACTATTATTTGCTATTATTTTTGCGTGATGGAGCAATTTACCTTCTCTGAGAAAGCAGACATGTATCTTATGTACGGGGTTGCGAATTGTAACGGAAGAGAGGTGTTAAGGTTGTACCATGAACGCTTCCGCAATAGAACAATGCCTGATCACAAAATTTGTCTGCTTCTACACCGCCAGCTTTGCGTGAGCGAGTCATTTTATGTCAGGAGACCGGATGCGGGTCGCTGGAGAAATGGAAGAACGTATTATGAGAAAGTGTGAAGATAATCCAAACACTAGCACAAGATCAATTTCACGAACTACAGGCGTAAGTAAAAGCATTGTTTGGAAAAGTTTGCACGAGGAAAGACTGTTTCCATACCACTTACAGAGAACGCAAGCACCGAAGTCAGCTGATTATCATAGGAGCGTAGATTTCTGTCGTTGGTTTTTGCAGCAGAGTACATTCACTCCGAGTTTCTCTGCAAATGTACTTTTCCCAGGTGAGGTCAGCTTTACGCGAGACGGAATTTTTAATTTGTACAATTCCCATGTGTGGGATACCTCTAACCCATATGGTACATGTCCGCATGCTTTCCAGGAGCGGTTATCTGTTAATGTGTGGGCGGGTATTGTGAACGATTTCTTTATAGGCCCATACTTGCTCCCAAATAGACTTAACGGCAGAACGTATCTAATCTTTCTGGAAGAGGTATTACCAGAATTATTTGACAGTGTTCCCGTTGCTGTTCGAAAGACCATGTGGTTTCAGCACGATGGTGCTCCAGCCCATCCTGTTATAATGTGCGTAGTTACCTCATTGTCACCTTTGGCCCTCGATGGATTGGACGAGGTGGACCAGTCGCTTGGACAGCACGTTCATCAAATTTATCAACTATCGATTTTTTTTCTTATTCGTACATTTAAAGGCACGCGTCTACGAGACTCCAATTGATTCTGATGACACCTAATTGCAAAACCTTCAGTCGCTGCTACAACAATATTTGAAACACCTGGTATCTTCGAAAGAGTACGCTAATCACTTGCTAGGCGCTACCAGGCCTGTATCGATGTCGGTTGTGACACATTTCAGCAGTTACTGTAATATTATGTAAGTAAATACTTTTTTTTCATTTTCTCAGCATTTCTTGTTTTTCCACCTGCACTTTTCATTTCCGACCCCATGTTGCTATACAAAAAATGCTTCTTTATATGGATTTTACTTACCCTTAAAGATTGGCCCATGAATTCAGGGACACCATGTATATATATATATATATATATATATATATATATATATATATATATATATATATATATATATATATATATATATATATATATATATATATATATATATATATACATTTAACCCGGGACCATCCCGGACTTCTCCATCAGCAGTTAATATTTACATATTAACTGCTGTTGGAGAAGGTAAGTAAACATTCTTGCGAGTGTTGGGAGAGGCTGCTGATCTAAGCTAATTTGACAGAAGGCAGATCGTAATGGTCCAAAGACTCGGAACGAGATACACCGTAATTACACAACTGGTAGGTTGTTCACGATCTGCCGTTGTTAGTATTCATACAAAGTGGATAAATGACGGTGACATCAGCAGTAGACGCCAAGGTGTTGGTAGTCCACGCGTCATCTAAGAAAAAGGACGTCGGAGACTGTCCCGCTTCGTAAAGCAAAATCGGCGCTAGACAGTGGCTGAGCTAACAGCCCAATACAGTGCAGGTCCAAGCGCAAGTGTTTCATAACACACAGTTCAGCGGACACTGTTGGATATGGGACTGTGCAGCAGACGTCCCACTCGTGTGCTCCTGTTGAACAAGCTCCATCATCAACTACGCCTACAGTGGTCCCGGGTACATCGAGACTGGACCATGGATGAGTAGAAGCGAGTTACCTGGTCATATGAATCCCGATTTTTCATTCATCACGTCGATTGTCGTGTCAGGGTACGCCGTCTGTCAGGCAAACAGTTGTTCTTCTACAGCAGTTCATACACAGGCTGGTGGTGGCGGTATTATGCTTTGGGGGACGTTCTCGTGGGAGACTCTGGGACCCGTAGTTGTGGTAAAACATACCATGAACTCTGCGAATTATCTGAACATCACTGCGGATCAGTTGCACTCTCGCATGGCTTCAATCCTCCCAACTGGAAATGGAATCTTCCCGCAGGACAACGCCCCATGTCACAAGGCTCGGATTGTGCTGTAGTGGTTCGAGGAGTATACTGATGAATTCCCCTTAAAGTCCTGTCCACCTAACTTACCGGATCTTAACCCGATAGAGCATATTTGGTGTGTTACGGAGCGACAGCTCAGAACTCAAACACCACCATGTCCTAATATCTCTACTTTGCGTGACCGCTGCTTAGACATTTGGTACAACCTGTCTCCAGTGTCATGTACCAATAACTTGTGGCATCTATGCCCAGGTGAGTTGCAGCTGTTTTGGCCAAAGGAGGCGCTACGCGTTATTGAGAAGGTGGACATAATGTTTTTGCTCTTCAATGTCTATCTCTCTCTCTCTGTATATATGTATATATATATATATATATATATATATATATATATATATATATATATATATATATATATATATATATATATATATATATATATATATATATATATATATATATATATGTGGGAAAATAGTCCCGTCGGTTCCCATTCTACGCGTATGTATACATTAGCGGTGACGCGCCGCATCACATAGTACCTAGGCAGACGCTGAATGTAAGCCGCGGAAGCAAGAGCTTCGCGCTTTAAGTTATTGAGCTATGACGAGCTCTATTGAATGTTATGTGACGATGTTGATTGCCGATGTTTCTTCCTCATTGTTTTAACTGTTAACTGTTTTGTCCCATGTCCCTTTTACATAATAAAGTGTCCGTCTTAACTAGCAGTTATCTATTTGATCCCATAATTGGGGGCTCTGGCCTTTCTTCCTGGTCACCCTAATTACCCCTAGCAACAAAAACCAATCTCCTGAAGTGTGAATGTGAATATTTTTTTCAAGAATTGTGCTTTTGGATTACTTTGAATTTCCAGTTGTCCATGGTAAGTTCGCAATTATGACTTCCTTAATTTTGGATAACATACCTTTTCTTTCAAACTTCTTAAAAAATGGATCTATTCGGAACATTAAATTATTATTTTCCATAGTTTACCCTAACGAAATTTACGACCGCACTAGTCGAAGAAAACTTCGTGTTTTCGCAGGTTTTGCTTCTGATTTCAATTTGCAAAACGCTAAGGAATCCTTGCTGAAAGAGTTATCTTTAACTAACTTTATCTGTATATGTGATATTTTAAATTTAGATGTAGAGGGCTCCGCTGAAGAATTGTGTGAACGAATTTTACTTTCGCTTTCTGATTTAAAATCATTGCATGAAATGTTAGACTCAAATTCTGATGATGAAACAGAACAGGAAGTAGTCTGTAGTAGTAGTAAGCGCGAAAAAGAAGGAACGGAAATTTTCCCTAAACCGTTATCGCAGGTGGCTTCCCCCACTAGTCTAAACACATCCAATCCGGCGGCAGAAAAACAAAATATCCAAACAAATCCATTCAGTGTTAAAACATTCTCGTTTTCTGATGATTCGTCAAAATCGAATGCAGCTGTTGACCGTTTTTCTTGGTTATTTCTGAAAGATGTGTTAATCGAAGAACGTTCGTTCTCAGGTCTAAATTCTTATTCTGTTTATTCATTTATTAAGGATGTCGAAAATTTCTTTTCATTGTATGAAGTAACTCTTGAGTTGCAAAAACTTCTAATATGTAAAAAATTGTTGATAGGCGCAGCAAAAACTTTCATTCAAAGTCAGAATGCCTTAACAACCTTTTCATCCCTGAAAACCGCGTTGATAAATGAATTTGGTCAAAGATTTAACTCCCGCGAAATACATGTCGAATTAAGTAGGCGCAAATTAGATGAAAAAGAATCCCTTGCCGAATATTTAATAGCACTCCGCGAGATAGCAGCTAGATCTGATGCACAAATTGATGAAAGTTCAATTATAGATTACTGCATACGAGGAATAAATGATTCTAACGCTAATAAAATGATATTATACGGTAGCAAATCGATGACAGAATTCAAAGAAAAGCTTAATATTTACGAAAAGATTTTTCAGAGTAAAAATCGTTTTTCTAATAATCATTCTCGTACCCATAATGAAACAAATACTAGTCGCACTTTTGATTCTAAACTTCATCATTATCCTCAAAATTCTAAATCACAAAACCAAACTTCGATTTCCTCCAAACATTTAACTTGTTATAACTGCAATGGTACAAACCATATTTCACGAAACTGCCCAGATAAAAATCGTGGAAAACGCTGTTTAATTTGTAAAAATTTTGGTCATATTTCATCCCAATGCCTAAAAACCGCGACTCAGAAATCACCCGATGTTGTTAGTTCCATTAAAGAAATTACTCCGCACACATGTAAAGTAATTACACTTTTAAATACCAAATACTCTGCGTTAATTGATACTGGAAGTCCCTTAACTTTAATGCAGCATGGTATATGGAAATTCATTGGTTCTCCTGAATTGACGCACAATAACTCCCTCCTTACTGGATTTGGTTCAGCAAAGACCCCAGTGATAGGTACATTTACTTCTTCCATCCAAATTGATGGAATTAACTTTGATACAACTTTTCGTGTTGTACCCGACTCCTCCATGACGTACCCCATCCTAATTGGCTGTGATGTTATTCATCAAGCAACCATGACTGTTGCCCCGGATGGAATAAAATTTACAAAAACTGATCCCACTTCGACGTTTTTGTCCGAAAATTTCATCCTGCACATCGAGGACGATACCCCAGAGTTTGATGTGGACCACAGCATTCCCAGAAAAATCCGTGATGACGTTCAACAATTACTCCAGTCCTACTTGCCGAAAAAGACTAAATCAACTGATGTCGAACTGAGTGTTACTTTGGTCGACGAAAAGCCAATCTATCATTCACCTCGCCGTTTGCCTTTTGTGGAACGTGACATAGTTGAAAAACAAGTCAACGAATGGCTTGCCAATGATGTCATTTAGCCCTGCTCATCGCCGTACTCAAGTCAAACACTTGTTGTGCGTAAAAAGAATGGTGATCCCCGTGTCGTTATTGACTATCGCCAAATTAACAAAGTGATTGAAAAAGATCGATATCCCCTACCACTCATTGAGGATATTCTTGATCAGTTGCAAGATGCTAAAGTGTTCAGTACTTTGGACATGAAAAATGCTTTCCATCAAGTTTCAGTTGCAGAACAAAGTCGTCCATACACTTCTTTTGTCACATATCGTGGACAGTACCAATTCAAACGTATGCCTTTTGGTATGGTGAATTGCCCCGCTGTGTTTCAACGTTTCATCAATACTGTGTTTCGTGACCTGATAGTCGAGGGAATTGTTCTACCTTATATGGATGATTTGGTTATCCCTGCCAAAGATGATGTTGAAGCTCTGTCCCGACTTCGTTTAGTTCTTGATGTCGCCAAGGACTTTGGACTTGAGATTAACTTCAAGAAATGCCAATTTTTTCACCGCCGTATTGAATTTTTAGGACACATCGTTGAGTCTGGAAAACTTTTTCCTTCGCCTTCTAAAACTGATGCTGTCACCCGTTATCCAGAACCCAAATGCACGAAAGATGTTCAGAAATTCCTCGGACTGACCGGTTATTTTCGTAAATTTCTACCGTCCTACTCACTCATCGCTAAACCTCTTAGTGACCTGCTTCGTAAAGACTGTAAATTCCATTTTGACGCAAATGAACGATCCTCATTTCTTCACCTCAAACGACTTTTATGTGAAAATCCCGTTTTGGCCATTTACCGCCAAAATGCTGAAACTGAAGTGCACTGTGATGCTTCAATAGATGGTTTCGGTTGTATCCTACTTCAGAAGGACACTGACAATAAATTCCATCCCGTGTATTACCACAGTCGCAAAACAAACGACAGTCAACGCAAATACTCCAGTTACGAACTCGAAGTCCTTGCAATCGTCGAGGCCTTACGTAAATTCCGTGTGTACATTCTAGGTCAACACTTCACAATAGTGACCGACTGTGATGCCTTCACTAAGACAATGACAAAAAAAGATGTCTGTACGCGCATTGCTCGATGGATTTTACTTCTTCAAGACTTTGATTATTCAATCGTTCATCGCTCAGGAACAAAAATGGCTCATGTTGATGCTTTGAGTCGTGTGCAAGTTGTTTCCGTATCTCCTGATCCACTTACTATTCGTATACATCGTGCTCAACAACAAGATGCTTCTCTTCGCGCCATCTGTGAACTCGCATCAAAATCGAATTATAATGACTTTACTACAAAGAATGGTGTTCTTCACAAATTCGTCAATGGCAATGACATTCTTGTTGTACCAGAATCGATGCACCTTGATATAATTCGTAGTGCCCATGAACGAGGTCACTTTGCCGTTAAAAGAACAGAGGAACTCATTAAGCAGCAGTACTATATTCCTCAATTACACCAAAAGATCGAACAGTATATATCAACTTGTATACCTTGCCTTCTCTCAAACAAAAAAGCCGGCAAACAAGAGGGTCTGTTAAATCCTCTTCCCAAAGACGATACTCCTCTACATACATACCATCTCGATCATCTTGGACCGTTAGCAACTTCAAACAAAAATTATCGTCATATTTTAGCTGTGATTGACTCATTCACCAAGTTCTGTTGGCTCTATCCGTGTAAATCAACCACATCCAAAGAAGTTATTGCTAAGCTTGAAGTGCAAAAAACTACTTTTGGTAATCCCTCCCGAATTCTCACTGATCGTGGTTCCGCTTTCACATCTGATGAATTCACGCAATATTGTGCCAATGAAAACATTCAACTGCACCACGTAACTACTGGTTTGCCCCGTGCAAATGGACAGGTCGAAAGACTCAACCGCAGTATCATCGCTGTGATTTCAAAGTTGTCCCAACCTGATCCCACGACGTGGTACAAGCATGTCGCTGCAGTGCAACAGACTATCAATTCCACTTATCATCGAAGCATTGACACAACTCCGTTCGAACTGCTCATAGGTGCAAAAATGAAAACTAAAAGTGATCATCAACTTCTCCAATTGTTATCTGATGAAATGCGTCGTGCCTTCGAAACAAATCGTGACGAACTGCGAAAGTGTGCTAAAGAACAAATTTTGAAAATCCAACATGAAAACAAACATTCCTATAACTTACGTCGCAAACATCCTCAACAGTACGCCGTCAATGATCTTGTGCTTATTAAACGTACTCAAACTGCACCAGGACAAAAGTTCCTACCAAACTATCTCGGACCATACAAGATCACAAAAGTAAAACCTAATCATACATATGATGTTACACGAATTAGTGGAAACGATGGACCCAAAACTACCTCCACCATCGCTGAATATATTAAGCCATTCACTTAATATTTTTGCATCTTACATTTTATTTTATTTCCATTATGTCTATTGTAGATTTTATGTTTTCTTAATTTTTTTTACAAAATGTGAATGTATGAAGATGAAAAATATTCTTTTCCATTTGTGTTTAAAATATATTCTTTTGATTGAAATATCTATTTGTTTTTCTTAACTCATTAATTTTCTTCTCAGATTTGATTCTCTATTTCTGTGTGCAATTAATTACCTTTTGCATTATAAAAACCTTGAAATTTATAACTGTACTTTCCCTGTTACTTTGCATACAAGGTTACGTATAGAATTTTTTTGATGATGTTTTGTTTTAAATTTTCATGTTCTATATGCTTCATTTAGAATGTTTGATTACTACTTTTCATTTACATTACTGTTTTGTGCATTATAATTTGACCTTCAAAACTATTATGTTCTGTTTTGAATTTATTGCTAATTATTCAAATATGTTAGTGAGTCAAATGTGTCAAATATGTTTAATAGTGCCATATTCTATTTTTGTTTAATTTTTCTATTTGATGTTATATTTTCCCCATGAAGTGCTTTATTTCCCTGTGTTATATTGCTTTCATGCGAGGTCGCATGCGTTGTCGGATGGCCGATTGTGGGAAAATAGTCCCGTCGGTTCCCATTCTACGCGTATGTATACATTAGCGGTGACGCGCCGCATCACATAGTACCTAGGCAGACGCTGAATGTAAGCCGCGGAAGCAAGAGCTTCGCGCTTTAAGTTATTGAGCTATGACGAGCTCTATTGAATGTTATGTGACGATGTTGATTGCCGATGTTTCTTCCTCATTGTTTTAACTGTTAACTGTTTTGTCCCATGTCCCTTTTACATAATAAAGTGTCCGTCTTAACTAGCAGTTATCTATTTGATCCCATATATATATATATATATATATATATAGAGAGAGAGAGAGAGCAAGTGATTAGCGGGTTAGCGATATCATTGCCAAGGTAGATGTTTCGTAACACTTGAGTTGCAAAAGTCAGTAAAAGTCAGTTTATAATTCTAGAATAAAAGTGTACTATCATGAAATATATTCAATTTACCGATAACAGGGCACACATAGTAAAACATTCTAAACTAATTTCCTCCTCTGCATTTCTATTTTTGAAGCAGATAGCTATAAAACTCATTTAAATCCTAAAATTGAGTGCATGTACCCACAAACCTGTGAAAATGCCCTGTAAATTTAAAATTTATAATGAATCAAATTTTTTTGTAGCAGGTTTAAGTTTAAATAACAATATCCTATCATTTTAAATATACTCCCTACATTAGTAGCCAAATTTGCGATGTCATTTAATTTTTGTGAAATTAATATTTCATTCAACCTTAAGACGAACGTTTATAATTTTTTATTAAAATTCGCTATCAACTATTTACAAAATTCGAAACTAATATTAATTTGCTGTTCATGCTGTACCTTTATATCTTATGCTGTATATTGTGATTAGATTTTAAATGTATAATTTTATTTAAGAAACTGGCTTTGCTGTCATAAATAGAACATTGAAATGGTGCGCTACACCTTTACAACAGGTAGCTCGTCCATGTGTTCCTTTTACAAAGGAAATCATATTTCGGAAATGGAATTCTATGACGGTATCCGGGACTGCTGAAGGGATTGCCGAAGGGAGCCTGTAAACACGAAGAAATTTATTGCTTACGTAATGATATATAATCCTCTAAGTGGTTTCAATGAGATTTCTCGTCCATGAAAATATCACCAATTTTGCTCTATCTTTTACCATTTCTATCTATTTCTCATGACGAGATCAAGATCTGATCAGTTTACTTCTATTTATCAGATATATTGTCCACCAATATCTAGTCAGCTTCACTGATGACCAGACACCTCGTCGAGACAACCAACAGGTAGGATAAATGAATGAAATAGAAATGTAAGAAATAAATTGAAAGAAGCTCATACGCATAATACTAAATTAAGTGATCTGAATAAAAATACAGTATGTTTATTTTCACGGGATGAATGACATGTTTTGCGGAATCCAGATTTATTAAAACGTATTTTATAATGCACAATTTTTCTTGCATACTTACATATAAATTAAAGTAAACATATTACAATCTTTTTTATATTTTTATCAGAAGGACATTTTATTTCAAACAAAGTAATTGGATTTTAATCTAACATTAAACAGTAGTGAGGGACGATAGATTGAATTAGACAGATACACTCTACTTCAAATGAAAATAAATAAATACCATATTAAACTGATTACAAAAACGATGGCCACTATATAGATATACGATGCACAGAATACAGGAAATCAGAGATAGAGAAATCTAATACATACATTACAATTTACGTTAGTATGTAGGGAATTATGTTAGTTATATTGATCAATACATGCCATAGAGTCTTAACGGACATTTCAAGTACAATTTTCTAACTGTTCCCAATATTCAATAGCAGTAAACCATACGTAAGAAGTGCACCACAAAGAGAAACCAGACTTGTTCGTGTGAAGTAGATTATGTTGCAACCTGACATCACAATGCTTTCTTTTTTTATTGCATTCTTAAGTATTTTCATACTTGCTTTATCAAACATGGAATGATTCAATGCCTCATCATACATTGTTTGAAGTGTGAATCGTATTTCTTCCATTTTTAAAGGCACACGTGAAGCAGCAAAAATTAAAAACGAAAGAGATAAACTCGATACCAAGCCAGTATAACCTGTCATAAGCATGAAACGTGAAGGAATGTGTACGAATACAAGTAAGGTCACTAAAACATTTATCAGCTTTAAAGAAAACGTTACATAAATTACAAAAGAAGGTAAGGACAGTGCAGAGTCTAAATATTTTACAGTTTTAAAAATACTTGAATATGATGCAACGTACTGTATCTTCAGTTGTGTTTTCTCTAGTAGAGCAAGTTTCTTTTTATACTGGGATAACAAAAATCCGCATTCAAAGTACAGCACACTTATTACTATATTTAAGAAACCAATTAAGACTGGTTCAATAAAAGACAGAGCTAAGTCACACAACAACATAAATCCATAAATTGGGATACTTAATTCTATTTTATATCCCCAGATGAATTTCCAGTTTTCATTACTCTCTTTTGATTCAATCAGTCTAAAAACCCCTTTAACCACAGCATACGTTGGCCATGACAACCATATCAAGGCAACTAAAACATTGACAATTTTATTATTATCAGCACTCGAAAAATTGAGCTTTCTTCTCATCCATTTGATACGCATTATGAATCGACGTATGTCCGATCTGCGCCTAAACATAATAACATACTGGATAGCAGATAAAACACATGTTATAAGATTGAAAGAAAAGGTTTTGCTGTACTGTAGCTTCGTGATAAACAATGAAACCCAAGTCACTAACGTAAAAGAGATGGAAACTAAAGCAGTCAAAATAAATATTCGACTCCTATATTTTCGGAAAACAGTTGAGAAATTAGTTACTTTCGGATCTCTCTGGACATCGATACCGATGGCTTCAAGTACATTCCATATGTATCCATAACCATGATGTATAAATCTGTCTTCAGAAATTGGAGGCAGCTCCATGTTGAACTGAAAGCTGAGTCAGTGTTCAAATCGAGTATGAGTATTACTGTAATCGCATTTTTTTTTTCAGAATGTGTGGGTTAAAGTTCGTAATTTCACGCATTCCACAAAAGCAGTTGAAATATTTCATGAATGGCTTGAATGGAAGAATTTGACCATCGTTATTCTTATTTTCTTCTATTTTACGACCTTATATATATTTCATCTCTAAACTAGTTATAATGACAGTTATTTAGTGTTAAATATATAAGAAAAATAACCAATATATATCCGTATGTTTTTGTTTTATAGATCACTGGAATATTGGTACGTAGGTAGGTATCTTAATTAACGTCGCACTGGAGCAGTATGTTGGACTATACCTATCACTCAGGCATCAAACCTAAAGGTAAATATCTGAATGGAATAGTAGACCAAGCATGTTACAACAGATAGATGGTCTTACAAATGCACATTTTCTCTGATATTTCATTTCAAATTTTGAAGGACGATTGACGATTGACTAATTGTAAAACATGAACTTTTAAAAGGAAGCTTTTAAATTATTTTATTCAAAACAAATCAATATTAGGAGTGTGAGGAACAATGGATTATATTGAATAGACCGAGTTAATTTTCCTCTTGACTTCAAATCATTCGTACGGATTCAGATACTGCCATTATGTTTCACTTTTATATTTCGTTAAAAAATAGTAGCTATATTGTTGTTTGAGCCGCCTCAAAACCATTTGATTTATTAAAACTATTTTTATTTTTTTATCGGAATTCCAGCAAAACAACATTTTAATTGAATATATTATGAGCAAATACTGTTCGTGTATAGAAAAGGTTACATACGAGTGAAAATGCAATCACTTTAATTATTTGATATCAGTCTAATTATCTTAAACCGGTCATCCTCGTCATAATAGGCATTATCGGAATACGTTTTTTCCGCTTATGTCCGGCCAATTGAATTTAATCATTAAAGCACTAATAGGGAAGATATGTGAACCACTTAGCGTTAACCTGTCGCAGCATGGGGTTTGGGTTTGCATTATATCTCTTTACCAGCACAAACTCTTTTCACAACCGTTTCTACTCAGGCTCCATTGTAGACTTACTAACATCGAAACCTTACCCGCAGTTCACGTTAATCCAGTTTGAAGAGTGCAAGAATTGCAACCGGATGTTTTTGGATTCGAATTTAAGGGGGTCCGGGACACAAAAATTGTCAATTTTTCGATTTTTTAAAATTCTTTTAAGAAATTCTCTGTGTTTTTCTGCTTAAAATGACGTCTAAATCATGTGTAAATTAGAACTAGAGATATAGTAATTCTTGTGGTGCGTTGTTTTGAAAATCTAACACTCTTGACAGTTGTTGTCATGGCAGCAACATCTGTCTTTAAAACTTTAAATGCGTTTTTATCCATGATACATTTTTTCAAGATTTCCTGTATTCAAATTGCTATAAGTTGAAAACCGATAAAGTTTAAGGGTTGAAATTTTGAATATATCCTTTTCAAACATTATACTTTAATTTTGATTCAGCAAATTTGAAACAAATATTTACTTTTAAAAATTTGACTGTTTAAAAAAAAAAGTACCTTAAAATTTTCAAAAATTTTCATTCAAATATTTTTTTTTATTTTTTTACTAAATTAATACTTTTTAATTGCTGAATCAAAATTAAAGTTTATAAATTTGTGAATAATTTACTGCAAGAATTTTGAAAATTGATCAAGAATGTTTTGAGTCTTTTGATTTCAATATCTAAAATGACCCCTCTTTTTTTCAAAAAATATTAATTTAAAATTTTTAAAAAACTTTTGGAAAATTTTTGTGTTGTGATTTCGTTTATTAGTTAAATGGGTAATCAGTACAAAAAAAGTCAAAATTCTAAATTAATTAATAAAATTTTTTTTTCAATGTGTCCCGGACCCCCTTAACCAAAGAGTGTATTTTTCAAAGATGGATGGTGTATGTTACATCTGTCGTAGCTTCAAATGTGTGCATGTTAGCGTGGTGTGGAAGTTTAGAGCATGGGATTCCAGCCCAGGTGTTGCCTTGTTGAGTGACCATAGTTTAAAATACCTTGTGTTGTCATCCTATTTTTTCCTTTGGGATTGATAACGGTCAGTCAACAATAGATCGTTCTGTGGCTTCAGTGTGATGGTAATTAAAACCCCAACCATGGCTTACCAAAAATGCAACCTGGAAACTTTTGTTACAAAATTCAGGACCCTGGTTCTTATAGATAACAGTTTAATTTGAATGAGTTGCTATTATCCTTCCAAGAGGTATAGACGAGTTATCTCGTTCATCAAGATCTAGTCAATTTTCATAATGGCGAGATATTCAGTTGAGGCGAATATGTCCCATTACTTCCAGAGGGAATGAAGATACAGACGGAAAAACAAAGTATTCAATGACCAGAACTTCGGAAAGTTTGGAACAGCTTTTTGTATCAATGCTGGCCAATACAGGATAGTTGATGACGCAAGAATGTAATGAGGCCTGAAACAAGCTGATGTAGCGTATTCCAGGGAGCATTACTTTTGATGTTTTATTATAAATATGTAATACATATTTAGCCGATAATTGTATTTTACGTCTGTTTTTTTATTTGACTGCAGTTTTAAAAATTCGGACAACATACATGCAGAACTATTGCAATTGCTTGGAGTTGTGTTGCAGTACGCTGAGTATAATTCTGCACCTGGGCCAATGAAAATGACTCTTAGTGTTTACAAGTCTAAATAAGTATTAAACCTATGAGCATCGATAGAAATGTTCACATAAAGTCTTCTTAGATATCTATAGAGTCTTCTAAGATGGGTGTCTTGACGATTTTGTTTTAGAACCTGTAAATTTCAGCATGTAATTTTACACATCCCATAAAAGCAGCTGTAATTATTCATCATACTTGAATGCAAAAATTAACCATCGCAATTATTTCAATTTTATTTCCATGGATAAATAGATGTTTACCTCTTTAGATGTTTTACCTCTATAGATGTTTTACCTCTATAGATGTTTTACCTCTATAGATGTTTTACCTCTACAGATGTTTTACCTCAGTTAGATAGTTTTACCTCTAGACAGATGTTTTACCTATATACTAGTCAATACATTAATTTAGAGGAAAATGTGCAAGGTAAATAGTTAAACTTATTTCCGTATCTCTTTCTTATATCACTGGTATGGTGGTAGATAGATTTTTTAATTAACGCCGAATTGGAGCAAAGTAATGGACTATTGAAGACGGTCCGGGACCAAACCTATGTGGCGTAGCTATGTGGCGCGATAACCGTTATGGAGAAGCTTTTGAATTATTTTATTAGGTAGAATTCCATATTAGTATAGATTTGATGAAGTGTATAAGTAAATATTCTCTTAAAGATCCATCTCAGAATATAGAATTTTCCCTGGGAATTTTTTTGACCTTACCAGTTACAGAGGCGTCCTACGAGCACAGTTTTAGTAGTTGAAACATTAAAAACAACCTTCGGTCATGAATCGTTGACAAACCTTACTATTTCATCCATTTTGCAAAGGGTAGCAGAAAATATGGTCTTTTGCGACATAATAGCAGAATTTGCCTTGAGAAAACAATAAAATTAAAGTGGTAGGTTTTTAGGCTTTACATTTTTCCATATAGTTTTTATGAAACTTTTTTTTATTATAAATGTGTGTGTGTGTGTGTGTGTGTGTGTGTGTGTGTGTGTGTGTGTGTGTGTGTGTGTGTGTGTGTGTGTGTGTGTGTGTGTGTGTGTGAAATAGTATATCCAGTTATGTTTTTTTTATTTTTAGTTCTAGTTCTACCTGTATACATTTTGACATGGGGCGCAAAGTCCCGTCTTTGCCAAGGGCGCCAGAACCCTATATACTGCACTGGCTCTCAAGACCAGCTACTGCATCACCAATCAAGCTGATTACCTTTAGAGACCATTCATATGTATCGATATCAAGTTTTCGTGATTTTAAGACCCCCCCCCTTGAATATCAAATGATATCAAGGACCGAAACCCCCACCCTCTCTCATTTGATATCGATATCATGCCCCAAAGAAATTTTACACTAAAATTCTCCAAAAAAAATTCGTATTTTCTTTTAAATATACAGATGGTCATGGAACAAAATTAGAGGGGTGGTACAGCTTACTCAAACATACATTTTTGGTACAGTAATGTATGGTCGGAAGTGACGCGTGGAGGCACGAACACAAAAAAATGAGACATGAACAGAAAAACATTGTTTGTTTACAACATCCTTCAAAGTGCTTCGTTGCAGGAATGCTTACAACAAATGCTCACAGTTGCAAACACCAACAGTAGTACATACCTGGTAGCGTCTCAGGTGTGATTGGTGAACAGTTCCAAAGATTCCAGGCATTTTGCGCACACTTCCAGCCGTAATGAATTGTAGAGCAACGAGGTCCTTAATTTAGTCCCGTTAGCGATGGTCTTCAGATGCCCCCATAAGAAGTAATCGATGCTCGATAAATCTGGTGATCAGGGTGGCCATCGGACAAGTCCACCACGCCCAATCCATCGTGCCGCAAAACTGTCATCCAGGTAATTACGGACAACCACGTTGAAATAGGCGGGCGCACCATCATGCTGAAGTCGCATGTGATCACGAACGACAGTTAGAACATCTTTCAGCAACTCTGGTAAAACCTTTTCTAGAAAAATACGAAAACGTGAGGCATTGAGTCGCTCTGGTAGGAGATTGGTCCTATGAGGAATACTTTCACAACATCAGCCCAAACATTCACAGAGAAGCATTTTTTAATGCCATGTGGACGTGTAGCGTGTGGATTTTCTGTTGTCCTCACATGAGTACCGTGAACATTGAAAACAACTTTCTGTGTGAAAGTCGCCTCATCTGTGAATATCACAGAAGCTGGGAAATCTGACTGCAACGCACACTGCAACAAAAATCACTGACACAATTCTACTCGTAGCGGTTAATCATTTGCCTGCAACGCTTGAACTCTCTGAATATGAAATGTGTGTAAACGTTCTTCATTTAAGACTCTTCAAACAGTGGGTTGACTCACAAGTACTTGACGTGCAATATTTATTGCACTTTTGTGGGGCGATTCATCCAGAATGTTCAAGATGATTTATTCCATGTTTGGATGTCGAACAGTTCTTGATCCAGTACTTTCGTCAGAGCTGGCGATCAATGAACCATTTTCACAAAGGTGCCGATGCAACCGCTCAAACATTTTGTGGTTAGGCATACGCCTGTGCAGAAAACGTTACTTAAACAGCCGTAGCACACGTTAAACTGCCGTTCCCATAAGCAGCACCGTACTTCATATGCATGTCCGCCTTTTCACTATTTGCGAAATATCCCATCACGGCCTACAGCACAATTACAAATGACGTTTCCCCGCAGATGCATCAGATCACGGATGTCCAGGCACTCCACTGCCCTCTATCCACAGCATTGTCAACCAATCACAGCTGTCTAATTTTTATTAGTGTTGGTGGTCGCAATTTTGAGCATTTATTGTAAACATTTCTGGCAAGAAGCACTTTGCAATGATGTTGTAAATAAACAATGTTTTTGTGTTCATGTCTAAATTTTTGTGTTCGTGCCTTCACGCGTCCCTTCCAACCCTACGTTCCTATAGGGAAAATGTATGTTTTAGTAAGCTGTACCATGACCGTAGAATCAACCTGTAAATTTGAACTGTCTTAAAAGAGTGATATCGATATTAATTACCGCCCCTGAGCCTCCACCTCATCCTCCAGACAATACGGCAAATCTTTGAAATTGGGTGGAGGGGGGAGCGCGCCAAATCATCACTTCGTATCTCCAATAAATTACTCTAGGACTGGCCGTGGGATAACAGCCATCACTGCGTTTTCAAATGCTTCGAAGGATGGCCGAGGGATCCGAGGGTCGGCACAATCTCTAGCGAAAATATAAATATTTAACTAAAAAATTATTTCTTAAAAGAAAAAAAAATCAAACGTATAAAGCATCTATCTGGTGTAAAATTTTCCGTAAATTTCAAATCTACTGAAATTGTTAATCTATTTTTAACGATCCTGACTTTACAAAAAATATCCAAACAATTCCAGTCAAAAATTTTTTTATTATTTTTGCTTTCCTTCGATAGAATTGGTTGAGCGCAGGAAATTGAATCTTTGATTTCTCGACAGCAAAGGTCAAATTTGTATGGCAAAAAAATATAAAAATTACAATTTAAAAATTATTTATTTAAAGAAAATCCTAATTTTACATGACATAAAAAGAAATCATATTCTAATGTGAAATTTTCTGCAGATTTCAAATCCTTTGAACTTTTTACTCTATCTTTGACGATTTAGAGGATATTATTAGAGGAGATAGAAAAGAGAACTGCATAACTCCAGTTAAAACTTTATTTGTTTTGTTCGTCCGCTGAAATAGTTGTTCGCAAAATGAAATGGAAACGTAAAAAATGAATTTAGAATATGTCATATCTTAATAGTGTTGCCTTTCTAAGGAAAACAATAATAATTAAATTCCAATAAATTAATTGTAAAATGTTCTAGATTAAATTTTAAAATTCTGGCATTGTAAACATTTCAAAAATTTCGTACTACCTGTGTGCCGAATCTCATTATTGTAGTGCCATATATTTGTCAGGACACTGCGTATAACAGCACAAACACTTCTTTTTATCGTAGCGATTACTAGGAAAATGCTGTTTTAGTATAGAAAAGGTAGGTAGGTAGTTAGGTATTTTAATTAACGTTGTACTGGAGCAATATAATGGGCTATCGACGACGGTCTGGTATCGATCCCCCAAGTATAGAAAATGATACATAAAAATGAAAAGGCGATCAGTTTAATTATTTGCTATCAATCTAATTATCTTAAACGGGTCGTTGTCTTTGTAACAGATATTATAATAATACGTTTTTCCATAACGTCCGGACAATTGAACTTAACCATTAACACTCTTAAATGACAGATGTGTGAACCACCTAGCGTTAACCTGGCCCCCCACCCGTATATAGACAGACCCCATTCCAGACGATCAAACATGCATGCCTTAACCCGGTAGATCTGTTGGAAGAGTAACATACTAGAACTGGAGTGATGGGAGTTCAAATACAACGAAACACCGTCCTGTACAACAGAGGCTGTTGCACGGCTGCTTTGGGAAGAGATGGAAGTCCGAGGGAGTCAAATCAGGAGAATAGGGTTTTCCAGCTAGTGATGCGACATCGACAGCGAAGCATCGATGTGTTGAAACATCGATGTTCAAAATTAAAACATCGATGTTGATAATACATCGCCCCCAAAACATCAATGCTTTTAAAATTCAGTGTATTTAAACTTTTTTCCTCCATTCTTAAAAGAGGTTTAGCAACTAGTGATGCTACATCGACAGCAAAACGTCGATGTTCAAAATTGAAGTATCGATGTTGATAATACAACGCACCAAAACTATCAATGTTTTTAAAATTCAGTGTATTTAAAGTTTTTCCCCATTTCTTAAAACTGGATAAGCATCAAGTGATGCGACATCGGCAGCAAAACATCAATGTTCAAAATTAAAACATCGATGTTGATAATGCATCGCCCCCAAACCATCGATGTTTTTAAAATTCCGTATATTTAAACATTTTTCTCCATTTCTTAAAATTGCTTTGGCAACTAGTGATGCGACATCGGCTCCAATACATCGATGTTTTTTTCTAAAACATCAATGCTTAGAAAACATCGACATCGATGTCGCATCCCTACTTATAAGATTATTCACCCTTGGCCACTTTGGTCTAAAAGCATGTTCAATTTGCCTATTATGAAAATTATGCTATTTGGTCATTTTTAAAATTTTTATAACGGTACTTTTTGTCTTAAAAATAAAACATTGACAACCTAAAAACATCGACAAGTATAAACATCGATGTTACAAAAACATCGACTCCAATACATCGATGTTAAAAACAAAAATATCGACATCGATGTCGCATCCCTAGTTCCAGCATGTCATTCTGTAAATCTCTCAATTTTCCCATAGCCATTTGTCCTGATGGAAGATTATTCCTTTTTCTACCGCAAGCCGGGTCTGTTTCCATGAATTTTTGCGTCCACTTTTGTTGGAAGGTTAGAATAGTATGCCCCAGTTATTGTTTTACCTTTTTCAAGATAGTTGAGGAACAATTCCTTTCGCATACCAAAACACCGACGCCATGACCTTTTTTGACGATGATGGACAGTCTTTGACCTCAAGGAGCTGAAGAACCTGGTTCTATCCTCTGCATGGACATTTGATTCGATTCTGGTGTGTAATGTTTAATACATGTTTCAACCATTGTCACATTCGATGCAGAAAATTACTCTTGTTTTTCGTTAAACGCGTCAAGTACTGTTCGGAGAGCGTCGTCCGAATGTGTTTTTTATCCACAGGGAGCACGCGCGGCACCCATCATGAACGAAGCTTTTTGATATGCAATTCGACATTCAAAATTTAACCGATGCGTACTTTTTTATATCCCTATAGGAATTAGAAATTTCACTCACCTACATACGCCGATCTTTCAAAATCATATCGTGCACATTTTCGATGATTTCCGGTGTGGTTGCACTTTTCGGACGTCCTTCACGTGAATCATGTTAGACGCTTTCACAGACACGTTTAAACTCGGCTGACCATTTATTCATGGTGGAAATTGAAGAAGAGTGACTATACACATTTAAGATCCTTGAATTAATTTAACTAGGCGTTAAACTTAACTATGGGATTGATCCCGGACCGTCGTCAACAGCTCATTCTTATGCTCTAGTATGACGTTGATTAAAATTACCATTCCGAGGTCAACCGTAGCGAAAGACGACAGCTGAGTCAGAGGGCAAAAAAAAAGAGAATAAAAGAATTGTAGAATTTATCTTGATTCTTGTAGTATTTCTAAAATCTATTTGATACACATGCATCTTTAAACATTTTACTGCAATGCCACACAATTATCTATTTTCTAAAAATCAAGAGTTTAAGTTTTTGAAGAAGGCAGTTGAGAAGATAGAGAATGGTGAAAGGGGAGTAAGAAAGCATGCTTTGTTTACTTAATATATAGAAAACACGTGTCTCATATATTTTAATTTTTACACCTTAAAGGTGTATCTTATTTTTAACACAAATGGTTTGGGCAACGCAGTATCTTTCAACCCCAAAATACTGAGATAATAGGGAGATACCAAAATTAGAAGTATAATTTAGTAGAAATATTTCGAAATCTTAAGGTCATTATATCAATTTGAAATGAAATAGATTAATAGACCAAAATTAAAGGTAATTTGTCTTATTTTCTTGACTACAAATTAAATTATTTTACTGCTTATCGGAATTTTTTAAATTAGCAATGTTTGTAGATGTTAAATAATACTTTAAAAACAATTAATTAAATTCAATGAAAAAAATCTATCCCATATGTGTGAGAGGAAAACACATTTAAAAATGAGCATTTTGTACTTGATTTCTTTTCTCAGAGAGTAAACCACTACACTTATTAAAATAACCATATCTGGCAAGAAATTTAAGTCATATCTATTTGTAAAAAGTAAAAAGGAATCCAACTCTCTCTCGAACACTCCACATACAGTTGACCGTAAGAGAAACACGGTTTAATGAGATCCAGTCCTACGACTTTCAGAATTAACTAAGAACATTTCTTCTATGAAGTTCTACGCTGACAGGATGTTGATGCGATTTTGGAATTTCAACTTTTTACAGAGAAGGCAATACCTGTTCCATCAATTTGTTTTCGATATTTATTCTTAGATTGAATCGGAAAGGGTTTTGTACATACGACTGAATCAGAGGACTGAGAGTGGAAGACTATGCACATTTGATAGATGCGTTGATGATCGATATAACGTGGGCTTTGCATAGAGTCAGTGTTAAACTAACTACAATAAAGCGACAACGCAGTAAAATGATGACAATGTTGTGCCAAAAATTCCTCATAATTTAGTGAGTTAAAATGTAACAGTGCCGCCTAAAGGGAGAAGTTCAAATTAAACAGAAGCATATAAACATCATTATTTTTGGCCGTATGACGAAACATTGTGGGAAATAAATTTAAAAAGGCCGTTATAGCGAAAAACTTAATTTTGTTGATCTTTCATGCATTTTTTGGTTGTTTCTGTGTTTGGGTGTCTTTTGGAAACTATGGCAATATTTAATTTTGATAATGTATGCAACGTTTAAATTTACAAAAGCATAAATTTTAACTTTTGGTTTGGATATCTTTCTTAAAGTTTTGCGATTTCTGTGTACTTCACTTTTCGTAAAGCAACATTTCCATCGTTCATCAACGCATCTCTCAAATGTGCATACTGTTCGACTCTCAGAGTCCTCTGATTCAATCGTATGTACAACACCCTTTCCGATTCAATCTTGGAATACACTTGTGAGCGTAGAACTACACAGAAGAAATGTTCTTAGTTTGCATAAATGATCCAAGTCCAAGATTGGCGGGAGTGCAGTAAAGACCATTTGAAGATTGTTGACATTTTTAGGAAACCAAATAATACAAAAATATAATAATAAATTAATTTTAAAATGTTCTACATCAAATTTAAAATTGGGATTAAATATCGCTTCACTTTACTTAAGACATCCAAACCAAAATGATAAAAATTAACTATACGAAAACCGAAGTACTCTACAGAAACAAACAAAAGATTGCATAAATGAAACAAACTAAAAATTATATAAAAGATCAAAATTATATCGCTTAACTTTAAAAATATATCCAAATAATCCAAACTAAAAGTTAATATGCTTTAAAAATGATAATCCAAACTATCGTACTCTAAAAAAGAGACAATAACAAAGTATTGCGCAACCGTGATCCAGTTCTAGAATAAATGATAAAAAATTAAATAACCCAAATTAAACAGTGTAATCAGTAATTAAAAATTGACTACGTAATCCAAAGTAAATTGCATAAATGAGAAAAATTTAAATAATCCAATGTAAACAGTATGATACAGTAATTAAAACTTAACTACGTAATCGAAAGTAAACAGTATGAAACAAATTCAAAACCACTAAAGATTAAAAAAAAGAATACTCCAAACCAAAAGTGTTCAAAATATAAATGAGAAAAAATTAAATATTCCAAAGTAAACAGTATAATTAACTACGTAGTCCAAAGTAAACAGAATTAATCAAATTTTCAAAATTAATTACGTAATCTAAAGTAAACAGAACGAAACAAATTTTCAAACATAATCCGAAGCAAACAATACGAATCGCTAAAGATTAAAAACAATACTCCAAACCAAAAGCATATTGCCCAGATTTCAAATCCAACTGTAACTGTCGTGACGCCATTGTCTAATGCCCTATTGCGACCAATGCTATTGCCATTCCACAAAAACAACAATAATATTTAAATTTCATAAAATTCATTTTAAAATGTTCTAGATTGAATTTTAAAATTTCTACAACCTTCATTTCTTGGATATCCAAACTAGGTGAATTTTTCGAAAGAAGATGGAACTTACTGTTCAGGATGATGAAGATGGGCAAGATCATAAAGATATTAATACGATAGACGAAGATAACCACGTTGAGATAACCACTGGTAGGATTGAAGTGGATTATAAGTTCAGAAAGTAATCAATGCAAACGGTCAATTATGAATTATTTTTAGTTTTTGTCTTAAAAAGGGGATGACTCAAAACAAAGGTTGTTCGCCTCCATTGTCGATAAAAAAATATCTTGATGTACCATCTAATTGACTAAATTCATGACTTTCCGCATAGTTCGCAGTTCCAAAAAAGTATGGGATCAGTATGATATATGGCGCGGGTGGTAAAACATTTCTGGACAATGAAGATATTAGAGAAGTGTTTTACAAATGAAACTTTTAATAAGTGTTGGTGAGTATTGGTGTGTACATCCGTTTTATAATTCGTTTAAAAATCCCGGCCCTGGCGATCTATTTGCACACCATTGATGGTCCGAGCTTTCCAGATCTGGCGACGTAACTGATCAAGTTACAATTACTAATGGATTAATTAGTGTGGGAATACTTTACTGCGGATTAGGGGATGTTCCCTAACAGTCCGGAAATGCTCAGATTCTTCGGCCTGTTGATATTCAGCATTGGTAACAGTCCTGTCTTCGCTAGAAAGAGGGTGCACTTTCAAAAGCGCATACTGTCAGGATCTTAAGGGGTCAATTAAAAATGGTGTGCCTTCTGAAGTGTCCGTTTGCTATTTAAAAATGTAACGCTTGTTTTAGTGTTAAATAAAAATGTGAAGAGGGACAAGTGATTTTTTGATTAGTGGATGCACAATATTAGCATAATTTAGAATAATATGTCTATAAAAGCCACAGAGACCAGCTAATTTATTGACATGTTATATCTGATCTGCGCTTGAACATAATAAAAAACCGTATAGAGGATAAAACCTATGTTAAGAGATTGAAAGAAAATTATTTTATGTAGCTTGGCTTCACGATAAACAAAGTACCCCAAGTCACTAACATAAAATAGATTGAAAATAAAGGAAGCAAAATAAATTCACGACTCTTACATTTTCGGAAAACACAAGTGAAATGAGTTACTTTCGAATCTCTGTGAACCTATGCCTGAAGAATATTCCATACTCATCTGTAACCATGATGTGTAAATGTGTCGTCTGAAATTGTAGGAAACCTCATGTTGAACCCAGAACTTTGATCCTGTTTTTAACAGTAATACGTAAACATGTAATCCCAATTTTTTTCATAATCTGTATAGGCGTGATTACATACTTGCACACATCTTAAATGAGCAGCTGTACATGTCCAAACATGACTTATTTTAAAGAATTTTGCCACCTTGTTCTTGTTTTTTTTTTTTTAATATTAATATATATGTTTTTCAATCACACAGTAAATACAGCACTATAGAAATGTTTAAGAAAAATCGCTTGGTTCAGTATGTTATTCTCATATAAATTACTTGAACGATGGATCCACACCCGTTACATCAGGCTAATATATCTGTAAGTGCACATTTTTATTCAAATGCTCTGTTTTTCTTGAATTGCAAGACTCATTTAAGGTAAGACTAAGACCTTTTTATAGGTAGCTTTTATAAAACATTTTTACTAATCACATAAATTGTATTTTGTGTTTTTAACTACAATGAAGCATTAAATTGACAGAATTAATTTTCAGTCCTACTTCAAATCAATAGTTCGATTTCAGATAATATCATTACCATTCGATGTAGTTCAATTTGATTTTTTAAGTATTATACATTGATTCTGATGTGCCAAGAACTTTTGATTGGTATACGCAGTAAAAATGTTTGCACTTTATCTATTATTTATAACAACTATTAAAAAAAAACAAGATTTATTTTGAAGTAAATTACAAGGTAAACAGTTTTTGTATACATTAACGGATATATAATAGTACATTAAAGCAAAAAATGTGAATAAAACAATTATCTATATAAAATAATAATCTGAAACCCTTCTTAATAAAAGGCATTTGCAGAAAAAATTGAACAACCTGTTTTTCAGAGAATATTCTGCAGTGAAATTTGTACAGCTTGTAGTTCTGAAAAACTTGTTGGTCACAGAACAGTAGGACAATTTGGGTTAATTCTTGATGAGCGTGTTTCATTAAAAGTTGGCTCGAGTAAAGGTCAGAATTAGGGGTAGAGCTTCTGGTTCAAACTAGGGATGCGACATCGATGTCGATGTTTTCAAAACATCGATGTTTTTTAAAAAACATCGATGTATTTAACATCGATGTATTGAATCGATGTTTTTGTAACATTGATGTTATACTTGTCGATGTTTTATTTTTGAATGAAAAAAATACCGTTTTAAAAATTTAAAAACTAACCAAGTAGCATAATTTTTAAATTCCGCAAATCGAACATACTTTTAGACCAAAGAGGCCAAGTGTGAAGGGTCTGAAAAGTAGGGATGCGACATCGATGTCGATGCTTTTACAACATTGATGTTTTAGAAAAAAACATTGATGTATTGGATCCGATGTCCCATCACTAGTTGCTAAACCAGTTTTAAGAAATGGGGAAACAAGTTTAAATACACTGAATTTTAAAAACATCGATGTTTTGCTGTCGATGTCGCATCCCTAGTTCAAACATCTCTTTGATGTACCACTGACCTATCACGGTACAAGCGCTAACCATGAAATTATTGGGGTTATTAAAATGAAACAGTCAGCCCCACAACATTACAATTAGTGGAGGGAAGGTATCTGAATTCCACCTGTCCAGAAACCGTTCCCCAATGACTGTCTGAACAGGTACCCTACCGTCATGGGTCACGAGATAGTAATCTAAACTTGTCAAGAAATCTGAATAGCTTCAATTCAATATTCTAATGTCTTCGCTTGTGGCACCATTGAAGCCTCTGACATTTGTGCTACAATAAATAAGGCCCAAGTTGAGCCAAATACAGAAATCCTCTCGACAGAGATCCTTCCGTCATTGGTCACGAAATAATATCAACATGTCAGGAAACATAAATTGATTCCAATCAGCTCTTTAGTGTCACTACAGCTATCACCAATGAAGCCTCTGACTTCTAAGATATAGGGTTATTGTCCTTATATTACAGTAAAATAAGGACCAAATTATACCACACCCATACTTCTTAATTCAGACATCCTCTGGACAAAGATATGGCAGTCATGGGCCAATTCGAATGATAATTTTACTTTTTCTGATGAACATTTCGTTTTGAGCAAATTAATTTCATTTCAAAGCTTAATAACACCAGAGATAGCAACGGTAACTTAAAATGCACGTAACATTTTTAGATTTTATTATGAAATTATAAAGTAATTACACAAACGCAATTATGTAAACAAACATATTGATATACGATTTTACGAAAGACAACCGGAAAGTTACTGTTTTGTAAAATTCATCAACATTCAATAAAAAAAGTTTACAAGCGTGTTATGTTATAAAAATAACAGACTTGCCATCAAGATGCATTTAGCAATTAACTTAAGTCTTTTAAACCTTTTGATGCTTGTTTTGACGCGGTATATAGTCATTAGCAAAACTGGCCAGATTTGAATGAACGAGATATGTCGTCGATCCATATCGTGTCGGTCAAGTCATTAGAAAACTAGCCTGATCTTGATCTAATATAAACATCGCCAGTATATTTCTGACAATATATCTCGTTATCATTAAATTTGAAGATCTTGATGGACAGAATATCTCGTCAAATCGACTGGGAGGGTTAATTGTCCCCGATGGTCAAAAACAGTAATCCATACGTAAGAAGTGCACCACAAAGAGAAAGCAGACTTGTTCGTGTAAAGTAGATCACATTACATCCTGACATCACAATGCTTTCTTTTTTGATGGCACTCTTAAGTATTTTCATACTTTTTTTATCAAACATGGAATGATTCAATGCCTTATCATACATTGTTTGAAGAGTGAATCTTATTTCTTCCATTTTTAAAGGCACACCTGAAGCAGCAAAAAATAAAAACACAAGAGATAAACTCGATACCAGACTTATATAAATTAGCAAAGGAAAGAAACGTAAAAGAAGGTATCGGGATAAAAGAAGAGCAGCTAAAACGTTTATCAACTTTAAAAAATATGTAACGCAAATTAAAAAAGAGGGCAAGGATAGTGCAGAATCTAAATATTTTACAATTTTAACAATATTTGAATGCATTGCAACGTACTGTATCTCCAGTTGTGGTTTCTCTAACAGAGAAAGTTTCTTTTCATACTGTGTTAATAAAAATCCGCATTCTAAGTACAGCACACTTATTACTATGTTTAAGAAACCAATTAAGACTGGGTCCGTAAAAGACAGAGCTACGTCACACAAAAACAGAAATCCATAAATTGGGATACTTAATTCTATTTTATATCCCCAGATCAATTTCCAGTTTTCATTACTCTCTTTTGATTCAATCAGTCTAGTAAAACCTTTAACCACAGCATACGTTGGCATTGACAACCATATAAAGGCAACTAAAACATTGACAGTCTTATTATTATCAGCACCCGTAAAATTCAGCTTTTTTCTCACCCATTCGATATGCATTAAGAAGCGACGAATATCGGATCTGCGCCTATACATAATAACATACTGGATAGCAGATAAAATACATGTTATAAGATTGAAAGAAAAGGATTTGTTGTACTGTGGCCTATTGATAAACAACGAACCCCATGTCATTAACGTAAAGAAGATGGAAACTAAAAGAGTCAAAATAAATATGCGGCTTCGACATTTTCTGAAAACTAATGAGAAATTAGTTACTCTTGGATGTCTCTGGACATCGATACCGATGGCTGCAAGTACATTCCATATGCGTCCATAACCATGATGTATAAATCTGTCTTCAGAAATTGAAGTCAGCTCCATGTTGAAATCAAAGCTGAGTCAGTGTTAAAACCAGGTATGGAGGATTACTGTAGTCACATTTGTTTAGAATCTGCGGATTTGAGTACATAATTTGACACATCCTACAAAAGAAATTCTAATTATCCATGAACGGCTTGAATGCAAGAATTTTACTATCGTTATTCTTTCTTATTTTTAACGGCCTAAAATATATATATTTTCTATATTTCATCTCTAAAGCAGTCAATACATTAATTGATGGTAAAATGTTTAAGAAATACATTCAAGCTGATTTCCGTATACCTTTCTTATATCACTCTAATGGTGGTAAGTAGGTATATTAATTAACGTTGCACTGGAGCAATATAATAAGCTATTGCCGACAGTCCGGGACCAAACCTAATGTGAATGATCTAAATGGTATGGCAGACGCAAACTTTTTCCACTTGACGGATTTTCCTATAAATGCACATTTTCCCTGAAAGCTCCGCTCTTTTGATGGACTATTGAATGTTATAAAATATGAACATTTAAAAGGTAGCTTTTGAATTATTTTATTTAGTTGAAATCCATATCAGGAGTAAGAACAACAATGGATTATTGAACAGACCAAGTTCATATTCCTTGTTACTTCAAATCAATAACATGATTTGAGATATTGCCATTATGTTTCAGTTTAAAATATGTATTTATATATTACTTGTTACTTCAAATCAATAACATGATTTGAGATATTGTCATTCTGTTTCAGTTTAAAATATGTATTTATATATTGATTGTGCTGCCTCAAAACCATTTTATCCATTAAAAATATGCTTATTTCATCGATTATTTATATTTTAATTCGAGTAAAACAATATTTTATTTCAATACGTTACGAGGAAAATAATATTGTATTTGGGTATAGAAAAGGACACATACGAGGGTCGTTCGGAAAACAAAACCTGTTTGAACATGCGCACCACTGTGGCAGTGGAAGATGCACCGGTCAAGGTCAACCAGTTTTAGGAACTCGTATGCCAGCTGTCTACTGAAGTACATCGCATTATAACGATTACTGTTGTTTTGGTAAGCAAATAAAAGTGCAGTAAAATCTGTAAAATATTTCATTTTTGTAATCGAAAATACAGCAACAATGAAAAACTAAAGTGGGAAATGTTTAAAGTACTTCCTTGAATGCGTCCACGAAAATTCCTAAATCACCGGTTATGTTTGTTGGCTTTAATTGCTTCCTTTTAGAATTTTTCAAATTTTGCAGTACTTCCACAGAAGGTATGATTGTTATGAACTTCTTAATATTGACCCTGTCTATTTTTGTAAACCATGCATTTTTCTTGGAGGAACGTAATCGATAATATAAGTGCAGCGATATAAAGTTAAACTAATATTGTATTTTTATTCCTTTGACATTCAAAATTATTTTTCCTCGTTCAAAGTTATGAATATTTTACATTTCTGTAGGCCATTGTAGCCAATAAATATAATATTCAAAATATACTCACAGTCAATGTCCTTTCTATGCGGTCTCAATTGTTTTCATATTTCGTTTACAAGGTCAATTGAAAAATCTGAAAGCACTTCCACGAAATCCCAGAAAGTGTATTAAGGAAATTGTTCATAACTTTAACTTTGACATGTTTTCTGATTATAGACAAAAGTTTAAACTAAAACGGTAAAACAGTTCTGTTTGGAGCATAAATGATGTATTTAAAGAAAACTACACCACCGTGTTTTTCTAATGTATTAGACGAAAAAATCTATCGAATCAATCTATCGAACAAATATATCGAAATACAACAAAGCACTTCGAGTAATTACGAAATAGAACCCCATTTTATAAAGCTCTCTAAATATATAGCGACTTTTTAATGCCCTCAAAGTAACCATATTTCGCCTATTATTTATTAGCTTTAATTTATACTTTAAATACTAATAAAAAACATGAAAAAGAGTAGATTAATTAAGCATGTTAAATATATTTTAGCAATAAGTGTTTATCTTTGGGTTCAGTTACAACAATACAGTTTGAATTGAAAATACACTGGAATTTTCATAATTTCATGAAAATTAAAAATTTGTAGGTGAAATCAATACCTGATGAGTTTTCTTTCCATCACGATTTCAATATCTGATCAATTTTCTTTTAATGACAAAATCAACATCTAATCAGTTTTCTTTTAATAAGTAAATCAAAAATCAATATTTAATCAGCTTTCTTTGTTGTTGTTGTTGTCGTGCGGACCATAAATGGCCCAATTGGGGTTGCCACTACACCTCTTCTTCTTCATACATGACACATCCGTTTTACAGGAAGGTCTCTCGGATGATGTGTGAAAACACATCCATTCACTCACACCTATCGTAATTTAGATCCCAATCAGAGGCCGATAACCCCCTGATCAGGTGCCCCGAGAGGTATTGATTTGGTATGGGAACATGGGGGACTTTGTGACTACGACCTATTTAACGTGCCCCAGCCACCATTAGCGAACACGACGGTCTTTAGCCAGGTCCAAGCGCCGATCTCACAACCATCAGAATTGCAGGCTCCGCTGAGGACAGAACCCACAACTCTTCCGATGCGAGCCCGACATCAGCTTTCTTTAAATGACGAAATAAATAACTGATAAGCTTTGTTTTAATGATTAAATAAATATATGATCAGTTTTCTTTTAACGACAAAATCAATATCTGATTAGGTTTCTTTTAATGGCGAAATCAATATATTGTCAGCTTTCTTTTAATGACGAAATAAATATCAGTTTTCTATTAATGGCGAAATAAATATCTGATTAGTTTTCTCTTAATGACGAAATCAATAACTGGTCAGTTTTCTTTTAATGACGAAATCCATATCTGATCAGTTTTCTTTTAATGACGAAATCAATATCTGATCAGTTTTCTTTTAATGACGAAATCCATATCTGATCAGTTTTCTTTTAATGACGAAATCAATATCTGATCAGTTTTCTTTTAATGACGAAATCTATATCTGATCAGTTTTCGTTTAATGACGGAATCAATATCTGATTAGTTTTCTTTTAATGACGAAATCCATATCTGATCAGATTTCTTTTAATGACGAAATCAATATCTGATCAGTTTTCTTTTAATGACGAAATCAATATCTGATCAGTTTTCTTTTAATGACGAAATCAATATCTGATCAGTTTTCTATTAATGACGAAATAAATATCGGATCAGTTTTCTCTTAATGACGAAATCAATAAAAGGTCAGTTTTCTTTTAATGACGAAATCCATATCTGTGCAACTTTCTTTTAATGACGAAATAAATATCAGTTTTCTATTAATGACTAAATGAATATCTAATCATCTGTCTTTTAATGACGAGATATCTCGTCCATCAAGATCCGATCAGTTTTGCTAAGAACAAGATATCCTCAAACCTAAAAAAAAACCTAAAAACATTTTCTTCCACTCAAGTAAATCTAGAGAGAAAATAATTTTGATTACATCCTTCATCCAAAAACAGTAATTTTGATTAAAAGTTTTATCAAGAGAAAAAATTTTGATTAAATCTTTTATCCAGAAAAAATAATTATATCACAACTTTAAGCTTAAACTTTAATATTTCATAATACTTAAATTACATAAATGCATCAACCACGGAAAACCATATCAATGATTAAAATACAAGAAAACAAGTATACCATCCGGAAACATACTCCATTAACTGTTTTAACTGGGTATGCAAAAGAAAATTCCCCAAGACCAATTTCCTCCTTATGCTGTCTCAATTGTTTTTGACGCTTCGCTTACGCGGTACATTTAAAATCTGAAGACACTTTCCTGAAATCCCAGAAAGCGCATTAAGGAAAATGTTAACAAGTTTGACATATTTTCTCGTTATTGACAAAAGTTTGCGGGAAAAAAGTGAAAACAGCGTTCTATTTCGCGCATGGATGAGTTGGCAGGAGAAAAATTCCACCTCTGCATTTCTTATCTTGAAGAAGACACCTATGAAATTCCTTTAGAATCAAAAATGATGGAGCGCATCTAAACACAAACCTGTCAAAATGCAACAATGCCTTGCGAGCAAAAAATCGAGGGTGGATCGGAGCTTTTTTGTTGACGGGTTCAGTTAAAATATTAATGACCTGTCATTTCAAACATGTTTTCTCTAAATTAATAGCGAAATTTTTAATGCCATCAAAGTAACCTTCCTGTGCTTATTAATTAACATTTATTTTCGGAAGTATTAATAAAAACCCATGAAGATGAGTTCAGTGAAAATAATTAATCCCTGTAAAGTACATTTTAATGAAGAAAGCAATAGTTTTCAGCAAATAATGTGCCGTTTGTATAGAAAACTCATCAAAATGTTTGTAATTTCTTGAAAATTAAAAACTTTGTATAGATCATTAATATTTTTTTATAACATAAGCACTATATTGAAAATACATATCATTGCTCCAATAATTTTTTCAATATTGGTAATGTAAAAAATCAAGATAATTCCATTCAACGTTATATCGAATTTTATTATTTTTCTTCGCTTCCACTTAATTTGAAGTCTTGGATACATTTTGTTCTAAACCAAACTCATTCTAAGAACATCCACCTGTTTTCGTCATTCCTTGGAAATTTATCTACCACATTGTGTTGCTTTGAATAGTAAGCTATGCACAAACATTCGTTGTTTGATTGTAAAGTTCAAAATTATTGAATTTAGTAATTTATTGAATTTAGTAATTTATTGAATTTAGTAATTTATTGAATTTAGTAATTTATTGAATTTAGTAATTTATTGAATTTAGTAATTTATTGAAATCAGAACAATATGAATTTAATGATGCGCTACTAAATGATTTAGATTAATGTTAAATAAAATGAAGTGAAATTAAGCTTTTTCTTAACATGTTTGGTAGTTGTTTAGTTAAAGTGTTCTTAAATACAAGCTTTAAAAAGTCGCACGCAAATTAAGCGCACTTTAAAGCTTGTCTATACAAAATGTGATATTAATATTAATTTACTGTGTGTATGTTTATATTGTATATCGTCACACATTAGCAGAACTGAACAAATATTGATGTCATCCATCAAAAAGTCGATAGTATGATGATGAACAAGTATATCGTCCATTAATCAGCAAAATTGGTGAAATCTTGAAGCACGAGATATCTCGTCCAAACCACTTGAAACCAAAGGTAAGCATGGTATGCGTGTGTGTGTGTCAAGTGTAGTTTTGTGTAATAAAAGTGTTCTTAAAGACAAATTTAAGAACTCGCACACAAATTAAAAGCACATTAAAACTCGTATATGCAAAATTTGATATTAATATCAATTTACAGTTTGTATGTATACATTGTATCCTGTCAATAGCAAAACTTACAAATACTTTATCTCCTCTCTCAAAAAATTCCATAGTATGCTGCTGAAGAGGTATCTCGTCCACTAGCAAAATTCTTCAGATCTTAAAGGACGAAATATCTCATCGAAACCACTTGAAACCGAAGTTGAGCATGGTATGTCAAGGGACATGTTCTTGAAGAGATAAGCGAATGTGACAGTAATACTCACGAGACTTGAAACCGAGAGTGAGAAATAGGAAATATATGAAAATTTATAACGTTTTTATGCATGACATACATTGTTGAGATACATATTTATATGAGCATATTTTTAAAGCTATAAATGATTTCAAATCAATATTCCAATCGATTTTATTTTTTCTACGAATATGTCTTACTCAACGAGTAATTTAAAATTTAAAGCATGGTAAATAGTAGCACCAGAAACGATTATTTGAGCTGGGCGTACACATTACACAAGAAAATTTAACGTTGTAGTTTGATATTAAAATGATTACACAATCGTAGGTCTCTAAACCTAGACATAGTTCTGAAACACATGCCAGTAGAGTAAAGTAGAGAGTATATAAAATTAAATTCATTTACGCTACGATTTTCATCAAAGCTACGATTTTGCTTACATTTTATTCACAGAAGAACATTTCATATAAAAATTTCTAATGGTTCCTAATTTTTAATAAAAGTAATCCATTCGTGAGCAGTGTACCCTAAAGAGAATACAGAATTGTTTTCGTCAAAGAAGATCATGTTGCATCCTGACATTACAATAAATTCCCTTTTGATGGTATTCTTAAATATTTCCAGACATGATGGTTCAAATGTGGAATCGCTCACCGCCTTATCATACAATCTCTAAAGAGTGAATCTTCTTCCATTTTCATAGGCACCCACGAAGCAGAAAAGTATAAAAACGAAAGAGATAAACTTCTTACCAAACCTCTATAAGCTAACAGAAGTGAGAAATGCAGGGAAAGCTTTTCAGCTAGAAGAATCAGTGACAACATTTCACAACTTTAAAAAAAAAAACTGAAATGCAAATTCGAAACGCAGACAAAGATAATGTAGAGTCTAAATGTCTTATAATTTGGACAATACTCGAATATGACACAATGTACTGAATCTAAATTTGTGTTTTCTCTAGTAACGCCAGTTTCTTTTCATACTGTGCTAACAAAAATCCGAAATCAAAGTACAATACACATAGTACTATGAAACAAATTAAGACTGGGTCCATGAAGAACAATCCAATGTCAATGAAAAACAGGACTATAGAGCCAAGAATGCCTAATTCAAATCTGTATTCCCAGATTAGTCTTGAGTTTGTAAGTTTCCTTGATTCAATCACTCCAGCAATCTCTCTCATTGCAGAGAATATCGCCAATGACAACCAAATCAAAACGACTTAAATATTTGCGATCCTGGTGTTACAGGCTCTAGCAAAATGTAGCTTTGTTCTCAAATTTAATGTTCATCATAAAGTGGTGAATATCAGACCTGCATCTGGACATAATAACATACTGTATGGAAAACAGAATACAATATATAAAATTGAATGAAAATTATTTTATGTATGTTGTATTTTCCATAAGCAACTTTCCCCAAGTAAATAACGTGTAAGAGGAGGATACCAGAGCAATCAGCATAATAAATATACAAGTCTTGAATTTTTGGAAAACAGTTGAGAGTTTAGTTACTTTAGGATCTCTTTATAACACTGACTGAAAGAAGATTCCACATGCATCCGTAACCATGATGTATAAGCATCTCAACAGAGATTGGTATAAACTTTATATTGAACCTAGAGATTAGGCAATGCATTCTACATACTCCTCTGTAACCTATTTTGCTCTTCTGTAACCGTATTCCTTTTGCAATATTTGATACCTAGATTGCGTTGCAACAAAACCATTTAATTAGTATAAGTATTAAAATCATTTTTACACTATCTATTATTTAAGAGGGTTTTAAGAAAATAACTCTTAATTTGTCGTATAATATGTGTGAAAAATTGTTTGTATACAGAAAAGGGATACATAGGAATTAATTGCGAACATCAATTATAGCACCTTTTTAAAAAACCATTAATCCGTAACAAGTTGTCTTTGGTAAGAGGCAATTTCTCAACAAGTCCATAGCGTAAATGAAATTATTATATAAATAAACGAGAGATGAAAAATTATATTTATTTTCTAGGCGACTCATTTTTTTTATGAAAGATCTATATAGAGTTTTTTTATACTAACTTTAAGGGAAGTTATAGGGAAAACAAACGCTAACACGATCTCCACAACTAACAAACATTAAACTAACAAACTAATAATGTACATATACTAATATGATTACATAATTATAATTAAAGAACTCTGAATGGTTACCTTTAAATTGAGTACATACAAAGTTATTCATAGTTCTTAAAATACAAAATTTTTCATAGTTCTTAAAATACAAAATTATTCATAGTTCTTAAAATACAAAATTATTCATAGTTCTTAAAATTACAAAATTATAAATTACACATAGCATGGAAATTAGAATGCTCCCTTCTTTTTCTCAGAACGAAACTTCTTGATGTAACACTCTTCATTTGTACCACGCACAATTGTAACAGGTGAACGTTCAATCTGTCATTTCCTCAAATATATCCCTCGTCATCTGACGGAGGTTCAAAATTACATGGTGTTATCCCCATTTCTTTCCCTTCTGGTTTTATCCCGGACCTTCGCCAATAGCCTGTTGTGCTGCTTCATAGCGATGGTAATCAAACTGCCTACTTATAGTATCGTTACCACCACGACAATGCATCGTAAGGAATGCTCCAGAACGATGGTAATTAAACTACCTACTGATAATATCATTACCAGCAATCTGCTTTGTAGGGTACCGTCTTTTACACAAAAAAGTAAATCGAAATAAAATATAAAATTACTTTATTGTTGAGTTCGGGTACAATGCACAAGACTTAATTTGCATATTCGAATTTGTGATTTGCATATTAGATTGTAGGATTTGCATATTAGATTGACTGAACTTTCAGTTGGGTGCAGCCACATTAATTATGGCGAATTTCACCTGACTGCATTTTTCGAGTCGTCATTTCATGTGTTATACAATAATAATGCCTCTAATCATCTTGATTCTTAGTAGAAATGCCTATTTTCATAAGAAAACAACCTCAAATGCGTAACTCGATTTTTCCCGAACCATCCACTTTGAACTCGTTTTATGGAAAAGTCACTATTCAAGATGGATGCTTTTGGCGAGGTGTTAACGATCTTACATAGGTATGTTTGCTAATCTCTTTTTGTTTTGTACACCATTTCAATTTAAAGACACCGATCAAGCAACGAACTTCATGAAAATAGTCCCACGTTTTCTCGCGAATGTATCAAGCGAGGCTGTGTTTCCAAACATGCAACTCACAGATCGATTCATCTCGAAATATGACCACACTCATATCACAATTTTTTCACAACGCCTGGATCAATAACTTCTTGCTCCGGAAACAAATTAAAAAGACCTCCAAGACCCTACATCCTTCGCATCCAACTACATAATTACTCTAACTATTCCGAAAAGATATTATGATTCCAAATTAATGACTAGCATAGCATTTCTGGACGTGCTTCATTAGTCATTTGCATCGGCTTCATCATTCTCTTGACCCTGTTAGAAATTAGTTCTTGACATCGAACAAGAGCCCTTCGCCCGACGTTTAATTTCCTGATATTCGCGTGTATAGGCCCGAGACACTTCCTCTTCGTTTTTTGAGACCGTCTCTATCCACACATTCGTGACAGAAGCAATAAGGAGATGGTTTCCGATGACTCCAATAATTGATTGCTGTATCCTGAGGAAGCAAGGTTTGGTTCCGTAAAGCGGACATTTCCCCCAAGTTCAGAGATTTGTTTTGGTTCGACAGGGAGCAGTTTATGAGATTGTTATGTGTAGGGGTAGGTAGTTATTTTAATTAACATCAACGCTGTGATGTTTTCAATCGTCTCGAACTTCTCTTTCGCCTGCATGTTCAACTCCCCTTACCTAATTATCAAACTTGAGCGATACAGTCTTGAAAGGCATTTACGACTGACGCTTTCCTATCATAGTATTCTGTGGTACCAGAGCGACCTTCTGCATTTCCCCCAAAGTGTCACACCTCACGGTCGACCGGGTAGGGTACAGAACAAATGCAGGGATTCTCTAGAAGGTCAAACGCTGACCGAAAATGGTGATCTATGCCAGCGGTCACTTAAAAAGGGGATAACATTCACCTTACCTATACCACACCGCTGGTGTAAACAAAATTGTAGTGATAACAATTGTCTACCTGCCGCAGCGTAAAGGTTAACGTTACATTGGAGCAACACGAAGGGCTATTGGTGATGGTCCGGGATCAATCCCGAGGGAAAACATCCGAGGACAACACCCTCTAATTTTGAGCCACGATCAGATGACGAGGCCACACTTGAGCTTGCATCATACATTCTAAACTTCCACATCTCGCCTACGTGAGGACATCTCAGTCCACGGGAAATTTAATGTGTACCAGCTCCTTTGGCGCACGACTGTCATTTGTTGGATTCGAACTTTTAACCCTCTTGTTACAAATCCGTTACTCTTCCAACCGGGATACCTAGGCCATAGATTGTGATGTACCGTGTAGATTAAAAGTTTTTAAAAATAATGCTAAAAACAATGCTAATAAAGGTAGGTGGCTGCATCAACATAACGGGCCCTTGGTGTTGGTCCACGATGAATCCTAGTAAAAAGACCAGAGGACAACACCTCGTCATTTAAAAATCACGGTCAGATGACGAGCTCAACCGCTGATCGTGGACACCACTTTCCAAACTTCCACACCAACGTGAGAATACCGTGTGCCCAGTCTCATTTGTCAATATATTTGTGGAACATATTGTGCCCTTCAACACGTTCGCTGCCTATCTCGCGCCAGAGCGTGATTTGGTGGCAACGCTGAAGAGCCAGTCACGTAGCAGAGCGTGGTGTGGAGTGATGTTTGAGTTGCCAGAAAATCGTTCACGCCTCAATATTTTATCTCCGCTTCAATTGACACTATTTGTTAGGTGTTGGCGTGGTATTGGCGTGAAGTAAAGGTTAGAAGCTAGTTGTAAAGGTATGTAGTTTCGATTTTATAGCTTTATTAGGTATTAAAATAAATATTGTAATATGAGTTGTGTGTGTAGAGACGATACAGTGTACTGCCTTCACACCCACCCCAGAAAAAGAAAATGCTATCTAATAAGCCTCTACAGGTGATAAAATTACAAATTTGTCGGTTGAGCTTTCGTCAATCTATTCTGGTATTGCCGCACTTTTCAATCATATTTGTTTTGAAAAGTAAGTCGGCTGTTGGGGAAAATCCATTTTTTTCGCGGTGGGGCAATAACTATCAAATCCTAAGGTGACCGGCAGCGAATATGTTAATATATGCTATAACCTCTTAATATATTATGCGCCCCTTAATATATTTACTATAGTACTATTCTGTCCCTAAATGGATATAATATAACCATCATGAATAGAGATTTGACTCATCATGTGGTCGTTATCTGACCGTGGTTCAAATTCACTTGGTTTTGTCCTCGTATCTTTTCTTTCGGGGGTTTGATTCTGAACTAAGCGACCTAGTAGCCCGTTCTGTTTCTACCAGTGAGATGTTATGTTAGTTACAATACGTGTACTAAGACACGTATGACAAGACAAGTATGACACGTAGTACATTTCGATTCGATTACTTAACAGCAGGTGAGCCTCAACTGTTATTTAGTGAGATGTGTTGTGTAACCCTTTTATGCGTTTCACACGCTTATATCCGTTGTGGAACCTGGACATTTCCTTGTAGGAATTCGGGACAGCCGTGCCTCATGGGGTATGCCCGCTGCGCTTGCAACCTTCGATTAGTTGGCGAAGGTGCATACCTCTCTCTGTGTATATTTCTCTTTTCTGCATCAGAAAACTTTCATTATGTGTGTCTGTTACTTAATATTTTTTGTCAGGAGTAGCGTGACCAAAAATGATCCATAAAACCCCCAAACCCACCCCTGCGTGAATTCTAACCTGCTTTCACCCTCTGTTTATCTAAATAGAAAGTGCAGTATTATTTAAAGAGATTTTGATGAAGATTTGATTGCGCTATTTGGTAAACGAAAGGGTAATATAAGTCAGAGATGTATTTTAAGTGTATTTAGCTACTTATTTATATTGTTTGATTGTTTAACAGAACACTAGGGAAATTGTATTAATAGTGCTAAGATATTTAATTAAGCCTAATTGCAAATTGCATTGGATATTTGAAACGGTTATAGCAAATTGAATCGAGATTTGGGAGGATAACATTTCTTGGTAAAGCGAAGGAGGACCTAAAATTGGAGTTTCAATTAAAGGACGATTAGAGGAGATTAGATTTCTCGAAATGTTCATTCGTGGAATTGTAAAATAATAGTGGATATTGAAACATTATAGGAAGAATTTATTAAGGGGGACCAGCAAATATTATAAATGAAAGAATTGAGATAGAATATGAAAAGACGCGTTTTGATCATGCGACAAGAATGAAAGCTTTAAGGGCTTGGATTAAGTACAATGGAAATGCTAGGCTCCGTTCTAGTTCAGGGGTGGTATTAGGAACTGTAACTGAAACCGTCATGGTCGCTACGTCTGAGATCCAGATACCTTGGAGTAAAGAATAGTTGTTTGAGAATTGGTGGAGTCAAACTGTTAAATATGGGGATTTTGGAAGTCGAGGGTGTAGTTAATTAACGTCACACTGGAGCAATACCACTGGCTACTATGGAAATAGAGGGAATCTCAATAATGGGAGACTTAGGTTGAAATTCTTACGGTCGTAATTACCGAGTTAAACTTCGGATCAACGATAATTCTTCGATTATAGAAGAAACCGTATTCACAATGCTCGATCCTAGGTTCAAATCGCCATCTTGGAGTTTTAATCCTCAAATATAGGCTGTTTAAAAAGTTGAGGATTAACATATGCGCAGTACTAGCTTTTTGTGACAATCCATAAACAAAGCAATTTGAACGCATTTCATCCAATGCAAAACTACTGAATTATGAATAAGGATTTGAAAGTATTAGGTATGGTAGCTGAAATTTGAGCCCAATTTATAGAATTCCTTCGTTTGATAAGTTTGTCGTGGTGTGGAAGTTTGCAGAGAGAGGCGCCAGCTCAGGTGCGATTTCGTCATCTGAACACGGTTTTGAAGTTCCATTTACCTCTGATCTTTCTCTTCGAGGTTGATACCGGACAGTCGCCAATGGCCCGTTGTGGTATTCCAGTGTAACATTAATTAAACTATCTACCTACAAACCATCCTGTGATAAAACTTTGATGTTATCAGCTTTCCGAATCGGAAAACAAATTTGGAATGCAGTTGACTCGTAAACATGCAATTGCGTTGACCACGGCAGATGTACATTCATAGCAGAACAAAACGTAATTTGTTGATTTCTTATGAAAGAAACATTACAATGTAAGTTATTGTAAGGATTTGATTGGGGGTATATCTATATATATATATATATATATATATATATATATACACATATACACGCACACTCTATAGCAAAAAATCGACACGAAGGAGTTGTCCGATGGAGACAAAAATTGGTGGATAGGAAAATTATGTACAGAATAGAAAATGATTAAAATTTCAGAACAATTGAATGATTTATTTCAGAGTTACAGTAACGAGCTCAATAAGGTGTTGACCCGCCTCTAGCCTGGATGCAAGCTGCCACACGGCGTGGCATAGATAGATAAAGCTCCCGGATGGTCTCCTGCGGTATTTCTTGCCAAATTTGCTCCAATTGTCGGACTACGTCATCAACATTCCCTACCGGATGCAGTCGCCTTCCCATCATATCCCAGACATGCTCGATGGGAGAGAGATCTGGTGATCTGGATGGCCAAGGAAGTGTTTGACAAGCCTGAAGACAGTTCATAGCAACACGTGCCGTATTTGGTCTGGCATTGTCTTGCTGAAAAATAAGCCCAGGGTACTGTGAAAGGAACGATAGCAAAACAGGTCTCAGAATGTCGTCAACGTACCGCTGTGCAGTCAGTGTACCTCTAATGACGACCAAAGGTGCCCGGCTATCAAGGGAAATGGCACCCCAGACCATAACTCCTTGTTGAGGGCCCGTGTGGCGTTCAATAGTGAAAGCAGGATCGGCACACGGCCCTGGGCGTTTCCCGAATCGTCTTCGATGATCGTCAGGACACATTTGGAAGCGGGATTCGTCTCTAAAGACTATACGTCCCCAGTCAGCATCATTCCAGCCTGATCGAGCCAAGCGCCACTGTAATCTGGCTCGATAGTGTGCAGGCGTGAGTGGCAGGTGGCGTAACGGTCGGTACGAGCGTAGATTTCGCTCTCTCAGCCGTCTGTGAATGGTCATGGTGGACACTCGTGTGTGGGTCGCACGACTGATGGTTGATAGCGATGAATCAGGCGCTGTGACAGCTGATCTGACAATCACTCTGTCCTCGCGATCTGTTGTGGCGCTACGTCGGCCACTACCATCATGACGCTGAAATCTGCCACTGTCCACCCAGTCTTGCCAGCATCTTCTAATCGCCGCATCGCTTCGACTCACATGACGAGCGATTCTCCGATTTGCCCAACCTGCCTCTTTCAAACCAATGATACGACCTCTTTCAAACTATAAAAGTTGCTCGTAATGAGCTCGAATCCTGCGGCGAGGCATTTTTTCAGTCGTTGAAAGGTATCCTAAATCGCAATGCAGTAGAAATGTTTAACAACAGTTCAAGAACAACTCCTTTTTTTCATCTGCTGGATGCGCAGTTCCGATGCGCACTATTCATTCATTGGACACCAAATTTTAGTAATTTGCATATTTGGAACTTTTTTGAAAACGAAATTTCAAAGCAATGGGATGATTCCGTCTTGGTATATATATGCTTTAAGTTAAAGTTTCTCAAATTCTTCAAATTTCAGTTGTGTCACTTTCCTTGCCGGGGTGCTATATATATGTATGCAATATTAAAATTACAATTTAATATTATCTATACAAATAAGAATGGAGTGTTTGTTTGTACATTCATTATTTTCGACCCATTTCAAGTTTTCTATCCGTTTTGAACCCTACTGATGCCTAATCCGCTTCTTTTACGTTTGGTGTCTGTCTGTCTATATGTTGTGCCATACACACGTCCAGACGGTTTAATATATTTTCATGAAAATTTGCATACAGTGAGTACTTATCTTCATTTAGTGAGTGCAATTGGTTGCGAAAGTCTGTCTGTCCGTCTTTCTGTTCTATGTTCGATTTTGTGGTTATGTGTTTGTGCAGGCATCACAAAATTTATATTCCAGATATTTGGATTGTAATGTAGTTTATTTTATACATTATCTATTAGTTAAGTGAATGCAATATTAAACATTTCTTTATTGTTATTTTTAGTTGAGTTTCATGCTAAAAAACCTGAGTAAGTATATTTAAATCAACCATAATTTGGTTGTATTGGAAAAATTGGAATGTATATTGATTATTACGATTACTTCGATTGCATTACCAGTACTGCTAAAAAAGTAATTATTCTTCAAAAAATTATTTTTTTATGGAATTTTAGCTCTGATATTTCATTTATTTCGAGACTTATTTTTGTTCTTTGCGCAATGAAAACGATTTCCGAATATTTGGGACAAACGATATTTTTCAACGAACGGGAATGAACAAGATCGCGCGAGCAGTGATATTTTCTGTTTCTTTCGCTCTGAATTAATTTCACATTTCTAAATTTTGTGCACTTTTAGTTGTAAGTTGTAGCAACTGTGTGAGATCAAGAGATAAAATGAATCACAAATTAATATCTTTAGAACAATTTTTTCCGACATCTTTTACTTTGTTTTATTTTGCTGTTTTCTGTTTTAAATATTTATTATTTTAATAAACGTGTTTTCCTTCTCATGACACGCAACAGCACCACAAAGTATTCGACATAAAAATGACAGGTAAGTCAGAATAAATTTTCAGTAAATTTTAAATGTAGTTATGCCATTATTGAAAGAATAATGCCGTTATTGAAAGAATAATGCCGTTATTGAAAGAATAATGCCGTTATATAAAGAATAATGGCGTTTTTGAAAGAATAAAAATGTTTAAAAAATCCGAACTAGAACTTTTCAAACGTTAAAAAATTTGTTGTCATAATGACAGGAGAAGATTGCAAAATTTCACTATGTCACATACTGGATGCAAGGTCGCCACAAGTAAAAAAATATTGTTTCGTTGACTACGAGTGCGAGAGCGCTCGCCGTTAATCATAATTTTTATTAATTGAGTTGAACATGAAAATAACTTAATAAAGGGAATTCGAAATCTCCCTCAAAATCGTCTTTTGTAGTAGTAACCTTAGTGTCACCTTTCGTCATTTTGTAGCTTTGTAATACAGCAAGGGTGCAATGTATGTGAAATGTATTACATTAATGGATATGCATGTGTAGGATTTGTGTCCAAAGTAAGTTGTAGAATCTATAAAGATGTCTCGAAAGGTATTCAAATAAATTTTTATTCTACAAAAAACGTAAGTCATTATATATTTTGATTATCTCTTCAATTTAGAGTAAACCAATTCAAACCGAGTAAGGTCGGGTATTTTGCTAGTTCATTATAAAATTATATTCTCATTCCTCAAACATTAACAAAATCATCGTAACTTTGTTTGATCGCACTTGCCGAGATACGAGACACTATGTAAGATTGAAAAACTCGTGATAAGTCAGTCTTGCTTTCTTTCTTCCTTTTTCACTCTGTCTTACTATGTGTGTTGTAAATATATTTTATATCTAATAAGAGTCTAATATTGTCATGATCGGTGCTTATATTCGAAACTCGATGTTTCTTCGACTGCTAAAAACCACCTTGGTTTTTACACTTTAGCAGCTTACATATCCAACAAATTACCAACCACATTCCTTACAAGTCGACAGGCTTTAGATGTGCGTGTATTTGCCTTCACCGCATGCTTACAAGCCGTTAGGATATAGATCTACACTGGTGTCCAAAATGAACTTTACATCAAGGATTTCTTACAAACTGTGAACTATAATGTTATGAATTTGTCTGCAATGAGACACAGTATTATAACACATAAGTACAAAGAAAAAAATTTAAGAACATACCGTATATGATATATAAAACTGTAGCATGGAACCATAAAAATAACAATTATGTGTTACAAGGAGTCCAGAAAAAAGTGATTAACACAGAAAAAAATATGCTTGTGAATATAATATGGAATGCGATCGCCCCAGTCTAGTACGCATGTATCACAACTTGATTTCATGCTGGCAATAATGTTGTTAACCTAGTTTGGGGAATTAAGTTCCACTTCTCCAGGAAAGTCTTTAGGGTACTTATATCTCAAGAAGGAGGATGTCTTTGTGCAACTGCTTTTCCAAGGTAGTCCCATATCTTCTCTTCTAGTAGTCCCATAAGTTCTCTGAAAATCACTCTAATATCAGAAATCATAAAAATGGGACTACCAATAAGGGCCCCTGTAACCAAATTGGTAGTCACAGACCCAGGTGCAGAATTATATTCAGTGTTCTGCAACACAACTCCGAGTAATTGCAATGGTTCTGCAGGCATTTTTCCGAATTTTGGAAACTGCAGTAAAATCAAAAACAGACGTAAAGCACAGCTATTGGCTAAATATGTATTACATATTTATAATAAAACACACATCGAAATTAATTTACGCGCGCGCGTACTTTATTTAAAACCAAGGCACACTTTCAGAATTTGAAATTCTGTGGATAACTTTTTAAATATTTTGTAATTGACATAGTAGATGTGTTATTTATAAGGTCTTTGTGGTAATTTGAGGCGGTGACGGGCGGTTGTTCCGTAGAGAAAAAACAATGTGGCAAGAAGCGCGCTGTGCACTGCAGAACATCGTAGCTTTAAAATGAGAAAAAACGGCCAACATTTTGAAAACATTAAGGATAAATTGTTCTTCAAAGACTTTGTTCAGCGAAGTACGTCGCAGTTTTAAACACTTTCTGTCCCACAGATTGGTGGTGTGGAAGTTTGGAGTTTGGGGTCCGTGTATTGATCAGCGCGTTGGAAGAGAATCAGAGGAACATTCGGAAGTTTGTGAGTTCGTATCCAACACAAAAAACCGTCGTGGCCTCAAATGTCCTCACGTTGGAGAGGCGTGGAAGTGTAAAGAGTGAGGACAGCCAGCTCAGGTGTGACTTCGTAATCTGAACTTGGTTAAAAATTATGAGGTGCTGTCCTCTTTCCCTAAGGGGGTTGGTCCCAGACCATCACCAATAGCTCATTGTGTTGCCAATGCAACTACCCGGCACATTGAGGTGCCCCAATGCAACGATAATGGAGTACTTACCTACCCGGCACATTATAATGCCCCAATGCAACGATAATGGAGTACTTACCTACCTGGCACATTGTGTTGCCCCAATGCAACGATTATGGAGTACTTACCTACCCGGCACATTGTGTTGCCCCTTTGCAACGATACTGAAGTACTTACCAACCCGGCACATTGTGTTTCTCCGGTGAGACGGAAACTCAACAGCCAACCGGGAACCGGTAGGTATGGTAAGTAGACAGTTAGATTAAAGTCGGCACTGAAGCGAAGATCCGTCATAAAACCTGAAATAACCAGGAACTGGAGGCTTGTGAGTTCAAATTTCGATCAAACCAAATGTACATAAGAGCAGGATCACCTTAAATCTGTCATGACCTCAAATATACTCACATTGGCATGATGTGAAAGTTTTGATAGTTGGATTGTAGATCATGTGATTAACTCGTCATCCGACCTTGATTCAAAATTATAATATGTTCCCAGATTTGTCCATCCTCGATTGATCCGTCGCCAATAGACCGTCATGTTGCTTTCAATGCCACGTAATCACAACTACCTACTTACCTGTATCCAAGTGGTAAAATGTATGATACACGAATTGTGATAGATTGTTAACAAAATTTAAAGCGTTTCTTAGGGCATCAGAATAAATAATGAATTATTTTATGTTTCATTTGTGCCGAACAACGGGTTTGGTGGACAGGGTACTGGCTTCTGGATCTAAATGTTCCTGTTTTGAATCCAGGGTAAAGCATGGATATTTATCAGCCCAGAATTAATGTGTAACATGATTACAAACGAGTATTGCCTAGAATGTTTGTCAAGAAATTGATGTATTATGCGCCCCGTTATTCGTAAATTTCCATAAAAGTGACATGCTAGAAATGTTCAATTTAATGAACGGGCATTAGAAAATAAACGTTCACATTTGTGTTGAGGAAGAAAAGTAAGTTTCTAACGGTTCTACTAGTACCGTTCAGTCTTAGCATTGAAACTATCCATAAAGAATAATTCGTGTTAACACGTGTATCACAAATCCGCCCTGATGTAGTCATGAGGGAAGTTTTCAGTTAATTGGTCGGCATTAGAAAAAACGTTTATACTTTAGTTAAGAGCGAAAAAAAATGGGCAAAAATGACGTCCCTATTCTTACTCTTTACCGCCATATGACCGTGCTTTATAATTATGCAGTGCAGGCTCGAAATACCCGGGTGCACTGTGCACATGAAAATAGAATTGTGCACCTAATTGTATCCCGCCAGGTGCACGTAGTTAAAAGGGGGGGGGGACGTTTTATGTTATTTTGATGTTTGAACAAAATATTAGTAACGACCTTTCGCTCTAAAGGAACGAAATGAAAGTTCCCAAAAAAACACTACGCGAAAACAAAATCGCTGGGCCATAACGGGTTTTTACTGGAGGAAGGTTTACCTGTGCCACTGCCACCAGAACTTTACGATGATCGAAACCTTTTCCAGATGACTCTGTTGAAGCGACTATCGAGATGGAAGGAGAAGGGAGAATTTAGATCACTTGACCATCACTTGACGATATAGGCATCTCGCATTTCTGTAAACACCTCGTGTTTCAAAAAAGTGTTAGGCCGTAGGAATTCCTGAGAATTGCCTGGCCAATGGGTATCGTAAACAAATATCTTCATTATTTATTTTTAAATTCAGATTTTATCTGCTTAAAAATATAGTGCAATCGTTTATTTTTTATGCGTTTTTTGCCCACCAATGTCTGATGATGACTGAATATTTGTAAGTAATAATTTCGCAGATAAAAAAATTGTATAAATATTTTTATTTACTATCTACTTCTAACCCATCTGAACATACCCAATTAAAAAAGTAGTTTACATTACATTAATGGCTCTTACATTACGTTTTTTTTAAATATGCGCCTAAAATATAATCTTTGCACCTAATTTAAAAACTTAGGTGCACAAGGTGCACCTGTATTAAAATATCTATTTCGAGGCCTGATGTAGTGTCGAATTTTCTTTTGGGAATCATTACTGACTGTCACCAATTGGCCGTTGTATTGCTCCAGCGTGTGTGTGTGTGTGTGTGTGTGTGTGTGTGTGTGTGAGAGAGAGAGACGTCAATTAAACAAAAAACATCCTTACCCTCTACTATTAGCATTCAAATCAATCATAAAGGAAAATCCTTCTTTAATTCGACGGACTCATTCGTGACTTTAAGTGCCAAATCGATAAAAGTTTCGCATCTGTGCGACGTTGATTCAACAATTAACAAACTAACCCTTTACGCTTTGCATTCAATCCGATCATACAGGAGAACCCGTTCTTAATTCCACAGAATGATTCATGACTTTAAGTGCCAAATCGATAATAGTGTCGCTTAAGTGCGACGTTGATTCAACAATTCACAATCTGACCATTTACTCTTAGCATTCAAACCGATCATACAGGAGAACATTTCCTTCATTCCACACAATGATTCGTGACTTTAAATGCCAAATCGATAAATGTGTTCGCATTTGTGCGACGTTGATTCAACAATTAGAAACCTGACCCTTTATGCTTAGAATTCAAGCCGATGACACAGGAGAACCCTTCCTCAATTCCACAAAATGATTCGTAAATTTATGTGCCATTTCCACAGAAGAAAGACCCACAAAGCAATTACGACCTCCTGTGTGACATAAACATGCCCCACAACCCCTGTCATAACCTCCGCCGATGACGTCCACGGAACCGAATCACCCTCTCGGCTCCGAAGCGTTGCAAAGCAGCATATTTCTATTCATGGAGGTCGTCCATAAACGGGAGTGTCATCGGCTCCCTCTCAGTCCTTACAACACACCGAGGACTCGTAGGAAAGGCAACAAAAAGGAAACGGAGACAGCTGGAGTACTTATGGCGGAGAAAGTATTTTCCACCAGACGGTTGGCACGAGGAGAAAAAACGGCGAAAATAAAATTGAAGCAGAGCCCGGAATTCTTCTCCTAGGCATGTTTAAGCCTCATATCAATCAGTCGGGCATTTAAAGCTGGAAGACGCTTAGCTTCCCTTTCTCTCTTTTCTGGTGGAGGAGCCCGGAAGATGAAACGGGAAAACCAATTCCAAAGCTTTAGATAAAAGAGCAGTAATTCAGGAGCCGGAAGGGGGCAGTCAACAAAATACGAATCTCGGAAGTTCCGAACCGAACTTGTCACATTTCGGTCGGCTAATGCATTGGGGGTGAGGGTGGGACGTCTGATGGATTTTACGTTCGGTTTTCGGGTCGACCCTGAATCGGGCTATTTTCCTGCAAGATCAGTAAATACTTTTAACGGACTTTCTTTTATCTTTTCGCTGGCGAAAGCGGGAAATAACTTGGGGATTAATGACTCGAATGGAAATGGGATGAAAGACGTCGCTAATTATTTTAGCAGTGGGGCTTCTTCTCGGGTTGGCTTCGAAATTACCCGATTAAAAGTGGAATTTAGGTATCAACAGTACGGAATAGGTTGATTATGTTAAATAACAATAATCAGAGCAATAACAAGAGTATCAATTTCGAAATAAGCTTATATTTAGTTGATGTTAAAGTTCAAGATTGGCATTGCATCGTAAAACCGAAGTGGTATCTACTTTACACATCTCGAGTTTTGATGTGGTTTTTGGAACAAGGGGTGTACAAACAACACGTGTACTACGGTAGTTTAAGCTAATCTTTATTTTCAGTCACTTTTATTGGAGACTCCGGTATAAGATTGTTCCTTTTATTATCTTAATTAACCTTACACATGATAAACAATACTTAGTCACAAGTTCCAGAGACTTCTAGACATTTCAATCCTTGGTATGTATTTTGTCTAGTCAGTGTATAACTCTGTTAACTTACTGCCTTATGGGTACAATTATTTCTTAGTCACCCGTTTCAGAAGATTGCACTACCAGTCATTACCGTGGTAACATAGCACCAATATATCAACAAAATGATGTCATCTCACTAACCGAAAATGTAAAAAAACGTCAACCCCTTCAACTCCTTATAAGAAGTCATTCCCAACTCCTTTTCGATAACCCCAACTCCTTATCAAACGGCGGGCATCTTGGATGCTCAAGTGGCCCCCATACTACAGCGAGTGAGTACTCGGAAAAAAAATTGTGCTATTAGTTTGTGTTTTTTAAAATGAGTATTTAAGTATTAAAGATGGTTGAAAATAGGGAGCATTTTTGATATATTAAGCTTGTTTTATTTTCGAACAGACAATAATGCTTCGCAGACCTAAAAAGATATGTTTCATAGGGTTAAGGTGCCATTCACGATTCAAAGTGCCGTAAGTGTTTCCAAAATTGTCGTCACCTGGATCAGTTCTTCAGCGAGAAGCCATGGAACTTATATGAGCGCGGGATGCTGCTGGTACCGAAGAGATGAAGAAATAACATTGATAAGAATGGCACATACTAGATTGATCAAATGTAATTTTAAGTAAATAAAATAATTTTTCTTCAATTTTTGTCAAAAAAAACAAGACGAATTTTCGCTTTAAAGAAATAAATGAACCCGATGGAGGTAATCGATTCAAAAGAAATCACACGCATAAAATTCATACTTATTTTACACGATTACTTTACTCACATACTTAACTGAGGTTGTGGTATCCTTGGTTGGAGAACAACGAACTAGCAGCCGGTGGGTTGCGAACCTGAAACTCGGTCCATACCATGACCGTCGTGTTCGTAGGGGTTGGTGCACCTCAAAACTGTCATGGCCTCAAATGTCATTTCCATGGAGTGGTGTGGATTGGGGTAAAGCTCAGGTGTTGATATCGTCATCCGTCCATGGATCAAAATGATGAGATGTTGTCGTCAGATCTTTCTATTTTGGATTAATCACGCACCGTCGCCAATAGCTCGTTGTGGTCCTCCAGTCAAAGGTTATTTATTTACCTACTTACCTTTACTGGTTGGCATAGAAATTACCAAAATTATTAACGGAATTTACGTTAGCACAGCATATAATAAATGCTTAAAATGTAACAATAATAATGTCTTTAATAACATACTTTTCCTTGAAAAACACAATTTCGAAATGAGATTATAAAGGACGCGATGGGGAAAATTGATTCCAAAGAAACAAATGCAGAAATTTCTCACCATTTTACACTTTATTTTCATTCGCAAAAACAACTGTGCGTCATGGATTAAACTCTCATTTACCGAAATCACAAAATGAGGGTAAAGGTTCATTCTCAGAAATAATCCAGTTTGTTTGGATGCTATTTAGTCTAAAGCTGTCAAAAACATTTTGAAGATTCTCATCATTCTCTACATTGACTTCATTATAATGGTACCAAATAGTATACAAATATGCATGATGGAATGAGACTGGGTGTTATTACTGTTATAAATGTTAGTAAAGTACGTAAGAAATCAGTTTCCAAAAATAATCCATGTTGTATTAAATCCAAGTAGATAGCAAAATTTCAAAGTCTTCACTCTCAGTTTACGGTGACAAAAATAAAATGTGTTCAAAATATGATATAGTATGAGAATAAAAGTTCCTCCCTGAATAGGTAAAAGCCCATTATGTTGCTCTAGTATGACGTTAATTAAAAACTATTAATTACCAATTACCCTGAATAGGTAGGTAACTATTTAATTAATCTCGCACTGTAACAACAAAGGTCAATTGGCGACGATCCGGGATTAAGCCCAAAGGGAAAGATTCAAGGACAATACCCACTCTTTGAATAGAACGCGCTAAGATTCAAATTCAGACGTAGGAGTCCCATGGAATCATTGAACAATCAAAGAGAAATGTTAAGCTTGGTTTTTAGTATGCTATTCTTGAGATAGGTATGGGTATGCTGTTTTAAGGTATGGTAGGTGTTGAATTTACGTCCCACTGAAACAACAGAATGGGTGCACCGGTATTAATATCCGATAAAGGATTAGATTATCATAATTTTGAACCACGGTCAGATGACGAGGTCAACATCTGAGTTGACAACCAACTCTCAGGCCACGACATACTTAACGTGCACTATCATAAAAACACGAAGGTATAGTGTTGAGCCCGTGTTCGAACTTGTATCCTTCCAATTCATAATATGCTACCCTGCCAGCTGGATTACACCGGCCTAGTGTTGGAAATCTATATTCTATATTGGAAATTTATATATTATTATTAGTGAGCGTGGGGATAAGTAAGTAAAAGACTTTTGCATTGATGTATGTAGGTATTTTAATTAGAATCGCTCAGGAGAATCGTAAGGGATTCTTGGCGATGGTCGGGTGTTAATTCCAAAGTGAAAGATACAAGGAGAACAACATGTCATTTTGAACAAAGGTCAGATGATGAGGTCACATCTGAGCTGTCTCCCACACTATCCAAACTTCCACACCACGCCCACGTTAATACATTCGAGGCCATGACAGATTTAACGTGCATCAACCACCTATGTACACGACGGCCTTTGGATTCGAACTCGCAACCTTCCGGTTTTTAATCTCTCACTCTACCAATCGGTTTACACCGCACTATTCAATGAGAAAAATTCCGCGCATTAAGTATAAAAGCAAAAAGTAAATGCAACGGTAGCGACTTATGCAGACATTTTGATGTTCCCAAAATTTGTTTAATTATTCTCTAACTCACCTCTTTATTGGACATACCAGATTTATTCATCGTAATTTATTACTTGGGGAACATGTTTCTTCATGCCATACTTGCTTGACATTTACCGTTCATCGTATTTAATGTACAGGGGGTTTGTCCGTAAAGTAATGAGTCTGTCCGCCGCACGGCGCTCCAGTCACCAGCAGCGCTCTCCCTGGGGACGAGTTTTGTGATGGGGGGGTCTAAGCTAAGGAATGCACCGGGCGGCAGTCGTATCCTAGCTCTGACGCAGTGAGAATACGCGTGGCGAAAAACCCGTTTTTGAGTTTTTGTCACGGCAGAAAACATCAAAATTGGAGCGTTCGCTGGAGCAGCGCTACGCGTTTAAGTTTTGCTTTTACCTGGGCAAAACAGCTTCCCTTGGTTAAGGAGGCTTACAATGACTACGCCCTGTCAAGGGCTCATGTTTTCCGGTGGTTAAGTAAGTTTAAGAACGGACGGGAGACCGTTGAAGAATGGAGCGATCTGGACGCCCTTCAACGAGTAGTTTGGACGAAAATGTGTGCCAAAATAAAACATCTCTTGGACTCTGACCGTCGTTTGAGTGCAAAATTAAACGCATAAGACCTCAACATGTGTAAGACAACGGTTCACAAAATTATTTCTGAAAATTTGACCATGAGGAAGGTTTGTGCGAGTGATGAACAAAAACAACGACGAGTTGACGTTTCAAGTGAGATGTTGGAGTGAACCGTATTTTTTAAACGACGTAATAACAGGTGACGAATCATTAGTGTTCGAGTACGACACCGAAACAAAGGCCCAAAGTTCGGAGTGGCTCACCTCAAACTTCCCGCGCCCCAAGAAAACGAAGAAGTCCAAGGTAAAGACAGTGTTCATTGTCTTTTGTGTCAAGCGTGGGGAGGTCCACAAAGAATTTGTACCTCCAGGACAAACCGTCAACGCCGTTTTCAACAGAGAAGTCCTTGCGCGTCTGCACAGAGCCGGCAAGGTTGCAGGGGTTGCAACCTTGCCGCAGCCACCGTACAGCCCCGATGTGAGCCCAGCAGACCTTTTCCTGTTCCCAAAGCTCAAGAGAAACCTTGAAAGGTCGTTATATATATATATATATATATATATATATATATATATATATATACATCATTTGGATTCTGTGATAAACTTCTTGTTGATTCTTTTAAACACTACCATTCTTTTTAATATTTTTCTATATATATTACATATTGAATTTTATAACTTTATCTTGCGTTTGGCACAGCTTGTCCTTTTTTGGACCTTGCGCCGTAAAATCCACCTATCAATGAATTAATCAATACAAATTATTCTCCACAGCATTGAGATTTGAGGCAAATATCATTGAGATGGCCTCGAAAATTTTAGTTCCACTGATCATGGAACGAGTCAAAAATCTCTTTTGATATGATCGCTTGATTTAAAAGGGATTTCACGTTGATTCTTCTTGAGTGGGCCAACTTTAAAGAAATCGCTCGTTAAATTGCATCTGGTTTTTATTCGTGAATTTAGCTTTCGACGGAGAATAGTACATTGAAATAAGACGGCAATATCTGACTTAGTTTTTCCAATCATTAAGTTTTAATAATTTTACAGTGGTAATTATACTTAACTTTAAATATATATATATATATATATATATATATATAGACACCTCAATATTATACACACTCTGCGAACCTCAACTACTGTGAAATCGTGATACCGTTGGCAGCAATCAACATCCTAAATTCAGTTAACCTACTTAGTTACGCCACTCAGTTCACTTTTAGTCCTACTTCTGTTAAGACAAATGATTCGTTCGTTGTCGGTTAAAGATTAATCCCAGCATGAAACGAAAGTAATATGGGAAAAGTGGGACGCAGCACTTGCACCATGAATTCTACTATGTTACCGGAATAAGAAATGTAGGTAGACATTTAATTAAGGTTGCACTTGACCAACTCCATCTGCTATTGGTGATTGTCCGGGATAAGAAAGGGATTAGAGTATGTGAATTATACACGTATATTTTAAAGCTATGGGCTATAAAATAAAGAGATGAACAGTAGGCATTCACAGTTTTATAAGATTTTAAAAAGCACGTCTATTTTTTTAAATTTTGTTCAAGAACAATTTTGGGTTACAGCTACACTCTACGTTTATGAGCTGTGACAACGGCCTTTGCGATTTTTTTGGCGAACTTCTAATTTTTTTCTTTTCACGTCGGAAAATAAAAGTTTAAAAACGTTTTGAAAAGTATATTTTTAAAAAACTTTCGTAAAAAGTAGTAAGTTTAAACACATTTCAAAACACATATGTGAACTAGCAGAAAAACTAGGCTGCGAATGTTGGGTAAGAATATACCCTGAAATGTATTAATTACACTAAATACAGTAGGCTGTTTGAAAATAAAAAGATTTTTAAAAGAAAAAAGCAAGAAATAATACAACCTGATACGTCAGAACTATTCCCGGAAAAAATAATAAAAACGAAAATGGCACAAAAACGACACTCTTAATCGTTTTGTGAAAAATATTGTAATGAAATAAAAATTCCACAACTGCAGAAATACAAATAAATGAACCAATGGTATCACAGAAATAAATCATACAAACCAATTGGAGCAAAGAAAAAATTTCAAACGAACCAATGAAATCAAACTTTATCGGATTTTGGAAGAACTTTCTAAAATATTCAAAATTAAAATTAAAAGTTTCCATATGCCGAGGTTGCCTTGAAAACCACAACAACCTTAAAGTCAGATGGGTTGCCTTAATTTATCGTAACTCGCTACTAGAAGTGCGCCAAGAAATCGCCAATGCCGTTGAAACCGCTCATAAACGTAGAGTGTAGCTGTACCAATTTTGGCTATGCTGTACTAGAGAGAGATACTTTTAAAATTGTTCCAGTTAAATATAGAACCATGGGCAAAAGAATAGCAAGATCAATAAATGAAGAACTTTGATTTTACGAAATTTGGTGTGGTTAGTGAGATAAGTAGTTAAATTTAAATTGCAATCGGAGGAGCTACATAGTGGACTATTGACGATGATCCGATAGAACAACTTGTAATTTGAGCCTCATTTAAATGACGAATGTGTGGTCAGAGTATCTACTTTTAAAATTATTGTGTGGTATAAAGACCAGATGAGTGACATAAATAATGTGATGGATATAATATTGGTGACCTCTACAAGAGATACATTATTTTTTAAATACATAAATAGATTAAAATTAATCTTAAAAACCATATCAATAATAAATTTATATAAAGAGGTTAAAAAGTAGGGATTCTCCTAAAATCAATCTCCCAGTTCAAATCTTTAAAATAATTATTTGTAGTCTAAGAGATGAGTAATTGAAATGTGTTTAACAGTTTAAGTCTACCTGAATAGCCAATTATAACAATATTAAAGACTGGTATGTATTTCAATTTCTTCTCAAGAGATGAATAAATACTTTTCCATTGCTTAAAGTATTTCAGACAGTATACAGTGATTCAAACTGAAGAAGTGTTGTCCTCGGATTTTTCACTACGGGATTGATCCAAGATCGTAGTAAATAACCTGTTGTTTTCCTCCATTGGGACGCGAATTCAACTACAAACCCGTATATTGTAGTGTAACTTTGATTTGTTTCCCATTACAGCAAAATTTAATTATCCAATACATTGTTTACCATGTTATGGAGACCCATTTGCAAGAGCTTTTCCTCTGATATTAGTCAGTTTGGAAACAATTCAGATCAAATATTTGATCTATACAACTCCAATTATATACAGTCTAGTCCTATTGCATCCCCCTCAACAGACGACAGGTACACACTTCTCTCCAAACAGGTTACAAATGCAATAAATCGCAGGCAGTGAAATTTTGTGACTTTCGATTGTTATTACGGCACCTATGTAGTTCAATATAATTTCATTTGAATTTAGTTTACACACATTTTTAATGGCAGATATTTAGTATTATATCAACAATGGCAAGGCTCAGAGTGAGGAAGGGATTTTCTAAATATGCTTTGAAATGGATGCGATTGTTACAGCTTAACATTAAATCGTTACAAAATATACCATTATCGTACAACTGTTTATTGCCGGCTATTATATTATGGCAAAATTCAACAAACGTATTATAAGGCATGCATTGAATTATTTTTCACAACCTGTTATGTTAAAATTCCTGACATTTGTAAAGCCTTAGACCCATAGTCTTTCATTAGTATTTTCGTTAATTTAATACTTTTCAAATTAAAAACGCCTTTCAATTCCTGAATGCTCCCATAATTAACTTCAGGTGCTGGCATTGCTTTAGTCGAAATTTTGTGTGACATATTGGGTTTATATACGCTCTTGGCAGGTCAATTTGCTTTATTTCAATCACTTATTACAGGGCATCTGAAAACATCCTAGATCATAGTCAGTTTTCAGGTCAGTTAAAAATTATTCTTACAAGACAAATTCATAACACTTTTAAATTTTGAGGTAAACAAATTGTACGGCCATTCATGAGATGAAGCTGTCAGGAGTGCATTATTTCAGGCGTGCATTGGTTGCACCTACTGATAAACTGTAAGCATCATGCTGTAAAACAAGGGTTATGAGAAATGCTCTTCAGATATTTTCTGCTTGTCATACCTTACTATACAAAGCCAATCTAGATGTGGTGTACACATGAGTTCTAACCAGTTTTGTTATTTTTAACAATGGAATATTTCCAAAAAATTTCATTCTATGGAAATGATCAGCACTACAATCTTACTAAATTATTTTATTCTGATATAATGAGAAACAGAATCTTGCTATATAACTTTCATCTGAATAACGGATCTATAAAATATTCTCAGAAGATTCTATAAAAAGGAAAGGACAAACCGGATCGTACGAAATGATTCTGTTATAAGGAAATGACCAAACGAATCTTACTATAGGATTCTACTAAAGAAAGGATAAATATGATCTTTCCAAAAGATTTTATTCCAAGGAAATGACCATCAGAACCAAACTACAGATTTCAATTCTAAAGAAAGATGAAGTACAATAGAATGCAACCAAATTATTAACTTCTGGAAGAAAGTATCAATAGAATGTGGCGAATCTTAGATAATGGATTCTAAGTATCGGACCAATAGAATGTAACCAAATTATTAACTTCTAGAAGAAATTATTAATAGAATATTTCTAAAGATACAACTACTATAATATTTTTAAAGAATTCGATTCTAAGGATAGTACCAAAACAACATTTATAAGGAATTTGATTCTAAGGATAAAATCAATCGAATCTTTCTAAAGGTTCCAAGTATCCATAGATTTCAATCAATAGAAGTGGTTATTTAGTCACTATAAGTGTTGAGAGATAAAAAGAGGATTATCTATACTAATATTCTAAAGTTTATGACGCCATAAGGGTTAAATTAGTTCTATTTAAAATTTTTGAATTAAAGTATCAAATTCAGTAAATACAAAATGTGTTGGCTAATTATTAAGTAATAGTCATGGAAAGATAAATTTAGTTTTATACACCAACATTGAGTGCACAGTTGAAACACACACATACAAAATCGCAAGTTCATTTCTCGAGAGATTTTCGAAGGGAACACCTAAAGGTAAATCGATTTTTATAAAATATGCTTTCTTCAATCACTCTTAGTCTGAGTAAGAAATGATTGATCCATCTATTTTTTCCCTTAATATTCCCAGAAAAAGTACCAGGAAAAACTGCCTATGATGAATTGCACCCCGGATATTTTGTAAGGAACTGAGATTGAGCCACAATATAAGGTACCATAACCCAAAGAAATGAAAATAAAATTATGAAAAGTCTAGACTTTAAAAATAAAAATGTCGGTATAAGAATATTCAATCAGTTTTCTATTGATTTTTTATTTTGAAATATCAGATTTTATGCTAAGCAAAACTATTCAGATCCAACCTATGACTTGCATAGTCCGAATTGCTAGCTATTTTAATATTTTTCATAGCTACTTCCCCGAATGATGTATCCAATAGAAATATATTCGAGTAGTAGTGATTTTAGTCTGAAATACAAGATTTTAAATTTATGAATGCTCAAATCTAATCTCTGAATTTCATCAGAGAATGTTTCTAGCTGATACCCTGTTGGGTTCGATTTTGCGCTTTAATTCAGGGGTTCTACATTCTTTTTTGGTCATATGAATAGATATCAGACTCACATTAGTAGTTTTTTATGTTACCGTCAATAGAGTATTACCTGTGCTCCGATAACTTTTAACTGCTTAGTATATATGAGTATGGTTAGTAATTTATAGAGTATTCGCTTTTCAAAAATCAGGTATAGATGATTTTTCAGTAGTGTACAAAATCTATACTGATATAAAACGTTTTATATCTCATCGGAGTTAAATGATTTAACGAATAAATCGTAATTGCTTTAATTGTAAAATTATCAAAACTTGGTTAAGTACTAACTAATTATGTAGAACAAGGTTAGCTTTGTAATTTATAGTTTCATTTAATATAGAAAAGTTGAAGAAAGGTGCATCAAGATTTTTTAAATATTTGCTACACATATTATATTTTGTAAAACTTTTGGAGTTTTGTCATGCAAAAATTATTTTGCCAAGAAAAACAATTTAGAAGCTACAAAATGGAGTTTAAATCTTCACGTAACTTTCACCCCATAACTTTGACAGAGCCTGCTAATTTAATTTCATAATAAAAACACATGAGAACAGGAAAAACTAGCCTTCTTTAATGAGTACGAGTTTCCATCAATTTTGAGAAGATGAAAGTATCCATGTGTAGAGAACACCCCATGGGGTCACAGATCCCGTATGTCAACTGATGGTACAATCTGGTGTTGGCTCCATAATAGCAAGGGGTTTGTTTATTTGGCATTCAATGAGCCCCTGGAACGTATTTAAACGTCACTAATAGGTGATCGTTATGTTTGAATATCTTATGATGATTTACACCCGCAAATGTCCTGCATCTATTTTTAAAGGTTAGCGCGACAAATTTTTGTTTGAGGAACACTCACCTGAGTTAGGAATCTCGTTATTCCTACCCCTGTTACCAGATCTCAACGTTATCGAGCACATCTGGTATGCCTTTGGAACACAGGAATCCTACACCACGGACTACAACAAAATCGTGCAGAAACTCAATTCAGAAATTATGGCTTCCGATGTTTACAGAATATTTCCGCAAGCTCATAGAGTCCATGCCTCGTCGTAGATGTGCTGAGTTTTACGCTCTGTTGGGAGACCTAACAAGTATTAGACTTTTGTACCATTTTTCTTTTAGAACTTCTATGCATATATTCGAAAGACTGCGTTTCCAGTTCCGATCCATGAAAAAATATAACTTGTCTTCGAAATATTAAAAAAACAAGTACAGAAATATCCAGTTAAAAAATTTCCCCAACTATCTAAGAGATTGATTGTCGGGACACAGATCCAAGAAAAACGCTTTACGATCTTCTTAAGGTTTTATGTGATTAGATAAGTCTTCCGAGAAATAATACAATTACTGAAATTTTGAGAAACTGCTCTCAATTGAGTTCCTTCCAAATTTTCTTAGACTTCCCAGAAAAGTGTCTAAGGTTTTGCGAGAAGCAACTTGCTTTTACTATATATTTTGTTGATAGATGAAGGAGAAATGAGATTGTGTAAGTCCTTCCTTTACTTTACGTACTTTCATTTGCCAAAAAAAAAATGACAGTCTGTTAAAAACTTTATGCACTAACTGTAAGCGGAGAGGGTAATTAATTAATGTATCACCGGTGTAGCACAACGGGCTATTGGCGACGGTCTGGGATCAATACTCAAGGAAAAGATACGATGACATCACGTAATTTTGAACCACAGTCAATTGACGGTAAAGGGTAAGGATAGAGATTAAGGTAAGAGATTAGGTACTAAAGCACCTAAAATTATGCAAAATAATAAGCATAGGGTAAGTAATATTTTGATACAAAATTTCTAAATTTTTAATAATGATGATTTTTTGTACCAAGAATTTAATGTAGACAACAAATTAACAAAAGAATATCCTAAAACATTTTCCTGCAAATAAATTGCAACATTCTGCAGTAAATGCTTAATAAATGACTTGAGGTTAATCTTCTCAAACTTTTTCAAGCCATCTTCTTGAATAGTACGAATTAACATTTTACATTGACTCCCTAATTATACGCAGTTGCGTTTTACATGTGTCTCTGTCGATAGTTTGAGTCTTTGGGTGCAAAGACACAAACTGTCTCACCACTGTTGATCACGTCTTAAGTTGTCAGTTTGTTTGCTTGTTAACGTGATCTTGTCATTGGCCACCTATTTTCCACTAAGACCGGCGTTCTGTGATTCCGAAATTCACATCATCATCATCGAAGATTTTGGAACAGGAAGATTTTGGTATAGGAACAGTGTTTCTTGTCGCAGCAGAGTGACTATGAACGGATTTAAAAGTTCAGAAATGGCAGAGAGACTGCCGAGCACGAAGAAGTCAGACGAACACCCTCTACCATAACTAACGACAACATAGATTTATAGTCCGAGTAACAAGGTTTCGTTTACACAGACTAAAGAGTGGTTGTTGTTGATAGTGTGGCAAAGCAGGCATTAACCAGTGATCAAGAACTGAAAGAAGTACTAAATACAATGCTCTACGCTCTTCCGAAAAATAATTTTTTAAGTTAAATTAATTTTTAAAACTAATTAATAAGTTTTCTAAATCGCTAAAATTCTAAAGTTTATATTACTGAAACATCAGAGGAAACAAACAAAGACTAAGTTATAGGAATCAAACCTGCACCGTCTACCACTTGCATTTTGCAGCGACACAGAAGTGAAACATAAGTAGATTGGTAATTGGTAATTTTTTAATTAACGTCGTACTTGAGCAACACAAATGGTTATTGACCACGGTCCGGGATCAATCCTGTAAGGGAAATATCCGAGGACAACACCTTGTAATTTTGAACCACGGTCAGATGACGAATCAACACCTGGAGTGGCAACCCACTCTCTTTACTTCCATACCAACACAACGTGAGGACTTTCAGCCGCGATTGATTTAAGGAGCACCAGCCGCCTCTACACCATACGCTTACAAACATTCATGCCCGGTCCCGGATTCTAACCAGGAGCCTTCTGATCCTTCTTAAGGCTAACACCTTAACCAACTGGTACCAACTTAACCAACTAGAGCTAACACCATAACCGACTGGTACTCACGTGAATGTTCTGTTAAAAAGTTTACTGAGTTGGCCGATTTGGAATCTTATCGTCCCGTTTGGCGATATAACATCTTTTAAACTAATGGTAATAGTAATTTTAACTGATGTAGTACTAGAGCAACACAACGGGCTATTGACGACGGTCCAGTATCACTCCCCTAAGGGAAAGATCCGTGAACACCACATACTTTTGAATCCCGATCAGATGACGAATGTGCATTTCTATAAAGTAGCGACAGAAATGATCAAACCCCCTAACTTTACTACTGTGTTGATCGGACTTATGAGATGACGAATCGATGGATATGGAAGGCTTCTTCTGTCCCGTGGATCAATCAGGTGATGAATGCTTGTTTCCATCCGGCAGACGATAGTAGTCTAAGCATTACTATTAGTTTGGGTTGCATGATCCAGGGCACATGAAAAGGTTTTAACATCGATCCCTTCTTTTTTATATTCAGTCTATGGCTAACACAGTCAACACACCCTCGATCTACACCGTGCGTCATGAGTGTCTATTTGATTGAAACTAAACTTGGTACCGGTTTTTTTTTTGACAAAAATTGACGAACATTTTTTATTTATATTAAAAAATACATTTATCAATATAATATGTGTCGTTCTGTTTAAGGACCTTTCTCTATATCTCTGTTAGCTGCTAGGAATGCGACATCGACAGTAAAACATCAGTGTATTTAAACTTTTTTCCTTCATTTCTTAAAACTTGTTTAGAAACCTCAAACATTAATGTTCGCCGGGGGCGGGGGAGGGAAATTTAATTAGTCATTTGCCGTGTTTATTAATTTATAACTAAGACTTTTTTTTATGTCAAAGCAAAGTGAAAGAAACTGATACGAACAATTACCAAACCTTTTATTTTCAAATTGAATAATATAAAATAAAATAATATTTACAACAATTTGACATAGGTACTGCTAACTATAAGTATAATTATATAGGTACAACTTATATGAGGATAAATACAACAAACTTACTTTTTATTTACTGTAAATAAAAAAATTGGGGCTTATAATTATTATACTATGAACCAATACCTGTTATTTACAGTTTGTAAAGAAAATAAGTTTTTTAACTTTCTCCACCTTAAGCCGACTTCTTTTTTCACTAACTATCTCACCAGTTAGGGACAACCACTTTGATGGGACAGATAACTGACGGGACATGACTGACAAATACGTGTTTGGGGTTTTTTTCATTCAAAAATAAAACATCGACAACATAAAATCATCGACAGGTATAAACATCGATATTAAAAAATCATCGTCTTCAATACATCGTTCTTAAATACATTGATGTTTTTTTAAAGATCGTCAATAAGGCCAAGGAAAAACTGCTTGAAGCCACTAAAATACCCCAAATTAACATCTCATGGTTTAAATCACACGCTGGCATTGAAGGAAATGAACAAGCCGACTTACTTACGAAATCTGCAGCCCAAATGGGATCTCTCACTTAAACAACCAGTTTAAAGTGGCCTAGGTGCAAGTTCTATTGATACATTGGTCTTGAACCAATGACAAGTGTGGAATAAAGTGGTGGAATTTCTCAGCTCCAACATTGATTACATCTGTGTGAGCTATGAAGTCTGAAGTTCTCAAAATAAGTTTACTTTTCTTTCGAAACTAGTATGTCATTTTGGCTGTCTTTAAACGTTTGGATTTTAGGATTTAACATTTTTTTCTTTCTGTGAAAATGATTTCCTGTTTTTCTGTTTGGTTTTTTGTTTATTGTTTATGTTTTTTTGTTTTTGTTCACATTTTGTTCTGCGTCAATTAATAAATTTTGTCATTCCTTTCTTTTATCATTATGTATTTGTGTGCTTACATGTTATGCACTTAACTTGTATTTCCTCTTTCTGTCTACTTAAATGTTTTATGTATGTATTGTGGATTGCTCGGCTCTCCCTTATCCCCAAATCTCCTCCGTAAGGCGGACTATACAGCGGAAAGACGCACAGGTGAAACAGTGTCTGATTTCGGTGTCCAATCCAATCTTGCCTTTTCGGAAATAAAAAAGCATATAGAATCAACAAATTTCCCTATTTTCTGCCAATACTTAATACAATTTAAAAACCCCAGCGCAAAAGTTTTTACAAAACTACTCGCTGAAATTTCTTATTTCAAACAACAATCAAATTTTACACTTGTAAACTAGGTAACACTTCGGTCTTTTCGATGGAATGCCACATTGCGCCAAAACAGGGACGAAACTATGCATCAATAAAAAAACATAATGGGTCGAAATTATCCCTATTTTCTACCAATGCTTAACACAATTTTAAAACCACAAACCAACATACAAGTTTTTCACCAAGTACTCACTAAAATTCCTTCTTTCAAACAACAACCAAACTTTACACGTGTGAAGTAGATAAGACTTCGGTTTCTTCTATGGAATGTCATCTTGCGCCAAAACCGGGACGAAACTATGCATCAACTCAATATTTTCAACTTTTAGACTCAAAAGCACTGCAATTCTCCGACATCGATCCAGCTCTGAAACACATCTGTATTATCAAAATGAAACAAAGGCATTTCATCTCGACCATTGATCACACGCTGCGAGCTCGACGGGTCAGAAATCCCAATCAAATACTCGTTTTCGACGCTTTTCCGCGTCACCCCGTGCACGGAAACTGTCACACACGCTCCGGGGAGTGATATCGATGAAAAGTAATTCTCAATCATTTTTCAAAATCAGCGATCGAAAGGGGATATCATAATGGCGCCGCCGGGCTCCCGCGAATGGCTGAAGCCTCGCTTTAAAATTGTTTCAAATGACTTCTGGTAAATTACGCTGTCACGCGTTATCTGTTATTATCATATTGGGTTGCCTTTAGCGGATATTGATTAATATCGAGATTTTGAAATGTAATAATTCAGAAAAATCACCCGGGCGCTTGCGGTTTAATAGAAAATGGAGGTTTTCCGAGGTTGCGTGGCTAGAGTTGAAGGATCACGTTTGGTGCGATGCATCTCAATTGGTAATAGAAATGGAATTAGTAATTGGTAATTAGCGTCGCACTGGTGTTATTGCGTTATTGCTGACGGTCCGAGATAAATGCCGAAGAATATGATATTTTTAATCAACGTCGCAGAACAACACGACGGGCTATTGGCGATGGTCCGGAATCAAAGGGAAATATCTGAGGACAGCATCATGTAATTTCAAATCATGATCGGATAACGAAGTCATGATTAAACTATCATCCCCACTCTTCAAACTTCCACATCCCGTCAACGTCAGGACATTTGAGATTATTCCGATTTTTTGTGCCTCAAATATTCACGATTGTCTTTGGTTGGATTCGACCTCGAAACCCTCCAGTTGCTAATGCGTTAATCTTCCAACCAGGCTACTGCTGCTCGAATCCCGAAAGGAAAGATCCGAGGAGGACATCTTGTCGTTCTGTACAATGGTCACATGACGAGGTCACACTTAAGCTGGCACCGCACTCTCCAAACTTTGACACCAACATTTAAGGCCACCACAGATTTTACAAGTGCCAGCCACCCCTTACACGACGGTCTTCGGTTGGATCAAGTTTAAAATCGCAACCCTCTGGTAGCTCATCCACTTCTCAAAATAACGGATTAGAAACAAGAGGTTTCTAGTTCGGAACTCAGTCCAAGGATCATGTGACCAAAAATTGTAATAATAGTCCTCAAAGACTACTTTGATTCTGCTGTGTAGATCCTAAAACTCATCATATGATTGGGTCATGCATTGAACGAAGATACTCACCCATTGATTGTTTTTGTTGAAAAAGCGGGGGAACCTGAAAGTTCAGGAATGGGAGCGTAATTGGCTGTAAAATATCTTGGACTTAACTCTGGCATGTCAAATAGCCAGTAACGAATACCAAAGGTGATTTGGCAACATATGCAATTGCTCTGCACACCATGACACCAAGTTGTTGTTGTCGTCGTGCGGGCCATATATGGCCCAATTGGGGGTGCCATTGCCCCGGAGTGATGACACCAAGTCTTCTGGCCTTATGATGCTGCACAACAAACCATGAATGTTGGCTTGACCACGTTGTCTCCACACACGGATTCGATTGTCGTCTCCACCCAGAGAGAAGCGGGATTCGCCCGTAAAGACCACACGATGCCATTAGACGCTTCATGTCTGTAAGGCACGACACCATTCCAGTCTTCGACGGCGATTCAATGCTGTTAAAAGCAGTCGGCGCAATGGTCTACATGAGTTTTATCCCACTTCGTGAAGCCGTCGACAAATGGTGTGATCACTTGTTGGATGATCAAGAGAGGTTTCCACTGCTCGTTGGATGCTTACAACAGTGTGTTGGATTACGCGCATGTCTTACAACACGTCGATTCTCTCTCGGTCCTGTTCCTTTACGCCTTCCTGAGCCGGATTGACGCTGGCGGGTGCCTTGTTGTATCCACTGCTGCCAACAGCATGCAACATTAACATCACAACAACCAATAAATTGCGCAATTCGTCGGTAAGACCATCCACCTTCCCGGAGGCCAATTACTCGACCTGTCAAACTCTTCCAGTTGATTAAATTACTTGTGTACTTTTTTCAAAGGCATAACTTAATGAGAAACGATGTAACCAACACAATAGCATGAGTATAAATGAATTTGTTGCTCTACTAGATTTCCTTTTATGCCCCGGTATGCAGCGTGTTTGAGAGCTGCCCTGCGCGTGGAGCATGTTCAAACGATTCTGAAAATTTGATAATTTCATCTCCTAAGGAGATGTACCACTCCTCCAAAAAACAATGTTAACATAATTTATGTGTACGGAATAAAATTTTTAAATATCCATTTTTACTTCTCGATCACTTCTACAATTTACTTCCGACGCAAATATCCATCCATATAATCCATTTTATTATTCGTCGCACTTCTGCTGTAAGTTTTTTTTTCTAATGTGACTACTACAGAAGTTGATTTTGAGTTTTCTAGTGACTACAAATATTCCCTTGCATTCATTTTCAGTAAAAATATCGAATTTTTGGCGTATAGTCTTGCACTTGGTTTTCCTATGAATATGTTTTACTTGTGCCATTCTTGCACATATTATGCAATATTTTTAAATTCCATTATCAATATTAGAGGATGATAAATTAAATCGTTACGGCATTCGTGAGTAATTTAGTTCGAAGCAGACACAATCATTCTTGAAAATTCCATTGAGTGACAGGTGGAATAACGTAACTTCTGTTAAAAAAATTAAGCAGAGTTGACGTTTGTATGTTCTTTTTACAAATCCACCTTTTGACCAATCTACACCATATTTGGTGCACTTACATTCCCTGTGGATATGATAGGCTACATATTAACCCGCATTGTCCAAGGGGGTTAAAAATTTACGGCAGTCGTGACTAATTAAGTTTGAAGCAAACGCACTTTTTCCTAAAAATTCCATTCTGTGGCATGTAGACTAACGGAGCTTGCGGTAGAGATAAATGTCATCGTGGTGACAAATTAAACTCAATCTATAACAATGTTATAATAAACAGAAGGTTGATTATACAGCGCTCTTTTACAAAAAACAAAAGAACTCATTCAACGAATGATTCACGTGTATCTAAGTTGGATAAGAACAGCTTTAATAAGTAGAGTATGTAACTTCGACTACCTGTCACTCAGGACAAAAAATTTCCCTATTTCAAAATTACCAACTTTGATATCATTCCGATATAAACAAAGTCTTGTTTAAAATTCCCTTTTTTCCAACAGACGTACAGTGTTCAATTGAACCCTTATAGTATTTTTTTAATTCAGAAATTCGGTTTCAAAATGGAAAGCACGTACATATTTAGATAATTGGTAATTTTTTGTTAACGTGGTACTAGAGCAACAAAACGGGCTATTGACGACGGTCCGGGATCTGTCCCTTAAGGGAAAGATCCGAGGACAACACCTCGTAATTTTGAACCACGGTCAGATGACGAAGCAACACCTGAGCTGGCACCCCACTCTCCAAACTTCCACGCCAACCCAACGTGAGGACTTTCGGCCACGACAGATTTAAGATGCACCAGCCGCCTCTACACCATACGTTTACAAACATCCATGCCCGGACCCGGATTCGAACCAGGAACCTTCCGATCTAGAGGCTAACACCTTAACCACTATACCGGTTGGTCGGCCGTACATATTTAGAATGATAGATGTAGAAACTTGACTATGGAGTACAGCTTTCAATAACACCCAATGAAACACGAAAACCAAATGAAATTTAATTGATTTTAATCGTCTTTCAATGAAAAGCTACATCAAAATTTTTATATACATTTGAACTACAACGTGTGTGTCGAAAACTACCTCCTGAATTAAGCTTTTGTTAGTTAATTCTAAGCGGCGCTGTCGTCGTCACTTTTTTGATTATATATACTTGTTGAGTTGCTGCTTTTAGAAACACTCGTCCTTCTACCCACGCCGCACACAATCGGCAAATATGTATCACAGTTCAGTTGTTATTAAATTTATTTCGACTTTATGGTCAAACGCCTCGATCATTTTGATTCTTTTTTATTTATTTCCGATACGCTAGAAAAATTCATTGGGCTAGCTCAGCCAGGATTTCGACTTTAGAACGAATTCGGCGAAGAAAGATAAGTGAAACCTACCTGCTTTTCATCGAAAGTTTGAATTCAGCTTTGAAAATTCAACATGGCATCCCATCCGGGATATGAGTTTGAAGAATGATAAAATTTAGAGAAAAAAGAAAATTGTAGTCGTATCTCGAACAAATCGTACTCGAAAGTAGAATTTATCTCGATTTGTGAGTTGCGTTTTTTGTTTAAGATTTCTGCTATTTACGAAAATTTAAACTTTTGAATTAATATGAACTGATTTTGATCATCTAGAACTTATTTATATTCGATCTTTCTATCTTTTGAACTTGATACATTGAACTGTGTGATATTAACCTTTCGAACAATTAGAAACTGGAAAATCTTTCATCTTGAACTGAAGTTTCCTTTTGGGTGTATTTTGGTGGCTTGTGATTAGTTAAAATGGCTGAAGCACAAGCATTTTAGTTGTTAAAACGGAAACGAAAATCCCTTAGAACATCTGTTACTAAGTACGTTGATAATTTGGAAGCTGAGTTTGCGAATACAGATTTAAATGTTGAGAATTTAGTAAAGCTAATTGAAGTTTTATCCATTAAATTTGAACCTCTAAAATTAGTTGATAGACAAATTGAACCCCTTTTTAAACCCGAGGAATAACATTCGGATTAAGGTCCCTAAGGATTACACAGCTAAATTTTATGGTAACGACTACTCGAAGCGGTTGACGTTTAGGAATAGTTTTGAGACAGCCGTTCACATCAAGGAATCCTTGAACAAAATTCATAAATTTAATTATATGAAGGCGCATTTAGGAGCATCTGCTTTGAACACTGTTTAATGTTTTCCTATTTCGGCAGAAGCCTACGATGAAGCGGTTCAACTACTAAAGGACATATTGCCAGTCCGGAAATATTAATTCAGGCCCACATAAAGCAACCATTAAGAAATTTGAATGATATTCGTTCTTTTCAAAAATTTGTCGACAATTGCAACGTGCAATTAAGAAGCTTTGATTCATTAGGCGTAGTCCCCACACATTATGGAAGTATTTTAAATCCAATGTTATTAAAACTCATTCCTTCTAACTTGGTATTAGATTATAATAAGTTTCAACAAAAAGATTCAGGATTAGACATTAAACATCTGCTTTCGTTTCTCACTCCCGCTTTAACAGCGAGCAAACAAACGTTTTCGAATAACTCGTCTTTTGAATTGTACAGTCGAAAATCGGATATGAAACCGCACTTTATGCGAGAACGAAGTCAGTTTAAAAGACAAAATCAAAATACTCGTATTTCTACCGCCAATCATTTATTCTCGGCCCTAGTTGGGAGAAATAGAACCAGAAAGAAAACTTCATGTATGTTCTGTGAATCCACTCATGATTCCAATCGCTGTGACGTTGTTATGAACTTTTCATTAGATGAAAGAAAGGATGATTTAATGAGGAAAGAAGCTTGTTTTAATTGTCTGAAAGTTGAAAAGCATTTATCGCTTAAATGCCCAGTGAAAAAGACGAAATGCGATTTTTGTTTTTTCTGGATCACATCACAAACTTTTTTGTTTTGAACAACAAAAAGTAATGGTAACAAAGGGGAATGAAAAAGTGTCTACAGACTTGAATAATCAATGCAAAGGAAAGGTTTTTCTGCAAACTTTAACTATATACATTGAAAATGAAAACTCCAGGCAATTTGTGACACGGGATCGCAAAAAAGTTACGTTTCCTAATATGTTGCAAAATATATGAGTTTGAAAAGTATCGGGAAGGAGACAATAACGCATGGTCTTTTTTGCAGGTCAACAAATGACTGAAGTTCACTATAGATATTCGATTATATTGCGTAATTTTGATGGGAAATTTAATTTTATTATGGAAATAAATGATCAGAAAAACCATTTGCATGGGAATCTTCTAGAATCAATGATTATCGTATATATGTTCTACGAGAACTGAAAATACTTATTGTATCTGTGCGATTCTCTTGTAAATGAAAAACTTTGCCTTTTCGAAAAAAATGCTAGTAAAATTCATGTTTTTTTAGGATCTGACATTGTAAAAAATTAATTACTGGTGAGATAAAACAATTTTCTGAAGGGCTCACAGCAGTAAATACTCGTTTAGGATGGACGGTTAAGGGGAAATAAAACCATGAATCTAATTTTGAACCAAACAATTCGGTACTTGTCAATTCTTTGCTTAAAAACTGAACGAACATATCACATCTATGGGAATTGGACTGGTTAGTTATAACCAATCCTAATGAAAAAAGATCGAAATTAGATTTACAAGACCTTGCTTTGAAACATTTTAAGAACACGGTATCGCGAGAAGCCGATGGTAGATACCTTGTTCGTATTTCGTGGATAGAGGGGCATGAAAAACTTGGAGACAATTTAAACTTAGCCGAAAAGAGACTAAAGAATACCGTAATATCTTTGGAAACTGCAGAAAAACTGAGTATGAACAGGTTTAGGTGTTTGTGGACTGGGAAAGTGAGGGCATTATTGAAAAGTTCGCCCCGGATAAACGTAACAACAGTGGGAAATTTCACTACTTAACACACCGACCAGTGTTTAAGAAAAATTCCACGAATAAGATTTGCCCAGTTTTTGATGGGCCAGCTCGTCATGGAAACCTGTCACTACAAGTTTTTTGTGATGCTTCAAAATTGTCCTACGCTACATGTGTTTTCCTGCAAACAGAGATGGATGGTGAAGTGACCTGCCGACTGATTCCAGCGAGATCAAAAGTAGCACCATTGAAGGGAACTTCTATTTCAAGATTGAAGTTGTTAGCTTGCACGATTGGAGTAAGGTCTAATTCAGTGAAGAAGCTGATTCAGTGAAGAAGGATTTGCATATGGATGATATAACAACTTTCTGGTCAGACTCAATGGATGTTCTTTACTGTATAAAACGGGAAGGCACATGGGCAACGTTCGTTGCTAATAGGGTTGAAGAAATTAGAAGCCTCTCGTCGAGGCAAACTGGAAGTATGTTCCAGGATTTCAAAATCCTGCTGATCTCCCATCGAGAGGATGTTCGGGTAGGAATCTCATCAAAGGACACAGGTGGAAAGGACCTGCTTGGATTAGAAACCCATTAGAATATTGGTCAAAATCTGAACATTTTCCAAATATGGAAGTAGATAATTCAGAAAAGAAGAAAACTATTGTATATGCAGCTGCTATAGAAAGTGAGGAAAAACTACTATGTTCTACTGCTATACAAAGTATACAAAGGAGTACCATCGATATTCGTCGTACGTTAAACTTGTAAAAATTACAGCTTGGATATCAAGGTTTACAACCAACCTGAAGAAAGTCAAAGGTAAAAGAATATTAGGATATTTGAAGCTCGACAAAATCAAGAAACCAGAACGTACATTGAAGGAAGTACAAATGGATGCATTTAATAATAAGAAGGACAAAAGATTAAATTCTTTGCAAGTAATTACCCTAAAGAAATTTTAAGACTAAAGATCATAGTTTTGGTGGGAGAAGTCCACAACAAAAGACTGAACTGGAATTTGGGGAAGATATTGAAGCTCTACCCTGGCAAGGACAACAGGGTTAGGGTAGCTCTAGTTAAAACCAAATTTGGCTCTGTTCTGCGACCAGTGCAAAAATTCAAAAATCTGTGCTGCGACCAGTGTAAAAATTATACCTACTAGAAGTGAAAGAGAGACACATTATCTTGTATGTGCCCTATTAACTCTCCTCAATTTTCAGATGCTAATGGAAGATATTCTTTACCCTGTACTTTAGCCTCTGATCCAGTAGAACACGGATGAGACATCCACCTCAGTCCAACCCTGTTGCTATGATCCTGGCAATGAAGTTGACCTGATGACGACCCCCGAGCCACTTCATCCACCATCTGATGTACCTGATCCTGCTGGATCAGATGGACCTTATCTGCCGGAGCCTCGATGATCCCGCTACGGGCGACTTGTGAAACCCGCTTAAGTGACCTTTGACTATTATTGAGTTTTTCTTGACTTTCCAAGACTCAAAGTGGGGAGTGTTGAAAACTGCCTCCTGAATTAAGCTTTTGTTAGTTAATTCTAAGCAGCGCTGTCGTGGCAGTTTGATTATATATACTTGTTGAGTTGGTGCTTTTAGTACAACTCGTGCTTCTCCCCACGCCTCACCCAATCGGCAAATATGTATCACAGTTGAATTGTTATTCAACTTATTTTAACTTTATGGGCAAACACCTCGATGATTTTGATTCTGTTTTATTTATTTTCGATATGCTAGAAAAATTTATTGGGCAAGCTCATCCCGGATTTCGACTTTAGAACGAATTCGGAGAAGAAAGGCAAGTGAAAACTTGCCTGCTTTTCATCGAAAGTTTGAATTCAGCTTAGAAAATTCTACAATATGACTACCCGTTTTAACTTAACATAACCCATCTTATTTTAAAGTTTTTTTTTAATTTACTTGTCATTTTAAAATAAGAAATTACACACTTTAAAAATATGTTGACTTGCAGCTTTTATTTAGTTTTGTGATACAGAAATAGAACACACTCTTACGTTTTAAACTAAAAATTTGAAGAAAGTTGGTCGAAATATACTTAAACAACCAATAAATTATCCATGTCTAGCGATATTTTGCAGTAATAAATGAATTATTAAAATCTAACTACTAACTAATATTTCTGAAATAGGTAATATACCGGAATACGCTTTATGCAATCAGAAACAAAATTCAAATCCTTGAAAAGGGTAGATTTCTGAAAAATTAAAATCTAACTCCTCCAGAAGACAGATACGAACAAAAAACAAAATAATTCAGATCCTTGAAAAAAATGCAGAATTCTGGAAAAAAATCTGTTCTAACGTGTTGAATTTTGACTTCCTGAATATTTTCTGACATAGAATAATACGACAAAAAACGAACAACATCGATAAAGACAATAATGATTTATAAGCCAAAAGAACACACATTTATAATATTTGAGAATCCTGAAATATGACCGCAACATCTCGCTGTCAACTCAAATACCAAACAAAGAATTCAAAATCAAATTTTAAAAAAAATTAAACATTGATTCTGACGTTGAACTTTGATTACCCATAAGCAAAATTACACTTTTATGGTCACTGATTTTTTTCTTTTAGGCCATTACAATATGTAAGTTAGGTAAAATTAAATGCTTTAAATATTCTTTTTTCATTAATCAAATATTTATAAAAATTGTTTTCATCGTGGGAAGAAGTAAAAAGTCAGTTCAAACATGAATATTATAATTTAATTTGTTAAAAAATATTGGTTTTCTATCAACACCGCGGTAAAGCAATGTGAGCTGCGGTCAGCAATCGTTTTATACTCAATACTATTTCTATGTCGATTTCGAATTGCTTTTGGTTTAAGCCTTAATTCAATTTTAGACATCTTAGGAGTCGAATTTTTCAAAATCATTTTTAGTTTACCCCTACAGTATAAGAAGAATCACCCTGCAAAATTTCAGCTTACTAGGACTTGTAGTTCTTGAGATATAGTGATGAGTGAGTGGGTATTTGAATTAATTTATATATATATATATATATATATATATATATATATATATATATATATATATATATATATATATATATATATATATATATATATATATATATATATATATATATATATATATATATATATATATATAAATTATATATATATATATATATATATATATATATATATATATTTATATATATAGACAATCGCAACACTAATACAGCCATCTTGTCTTAAATATGTATTTCACAAAACGGTTTCCATGGAGTTGAGAATTATTATATTCACTTTCGCTGGGAAATTATTCGGAAAATGAAGTTAAAAGCAAATCATTTAGAAATGTAATTACAATTTCAAATTAGAAAAATTATTTTTGTTATACATTAGTCGGTAATAATCTTCATTAGTCAATGCATTTAGGTAATTCCCAGCGAATTCTATTTTAAATACGAATCTGGAAATAATTCCCAAATGGAACGCATTTTAATCCAAAGAAGCTTTTAAATCGTTGATTTACACAGTAATTAGTGAAGACGGTGATTAAATCTGAATTACCGTATTTTGCTAAGCAATATATGTATATTTTAATGCCTTGAAATGTAATAGATCAATTAAAAGTATTGCTTAAACTTTTAGATTTATTTTAATTTCTCAACCACGGTCCACAAGAGAAACTAAAATTTATTATAAATTATATATCAATACAAATGTATAGAAATTTAATTTCGTTTTAATTAAAATTGATACTCATTCATTTATTGATTACTCTTCACATATTCCATGTAAGTCTTTGTACCATAATAAGAATATTCGTCCTGAAAATCAGTCCATTATTCAAAGAAATGGTAGGTAGATAGCTAATTAACGTCACACTGGAGCAATAGGTCTGGCTATTGGTGACGGTCCGGAATCAATTCCCCCTTTCATCCATATAACCCCACAAACAAATCCGGGAGATCAATCCCAAAAGGGAAATATACATAAAAACACCATATAATTATGAAACACGGTCTGACAACGAGGCAACGCCTGCGATGGCACCCCATTATCCAAGTTCCTTACTACGGCAACGTGAGGACATCCGAGGTCACGACAGTTTATCGTGCACCAGCCTCTTTGTACGTAACGGTCTTTATTTAGATTATAACTTCGCAACTTTTATGCTACAATAAGAGAGTTTCAATTGATGCTTTGGGAATCTATCATCAAATTAATGGTACATAAAATACAACAGTCCTATCATTGTTAACATTCCTTGTGCATTCGCTTCTAAAACTGCCTTGTTGTGGCTAACCTCCGAAGTACTCCAATTGTATTCTAAATTTTATCAAGTTCTTCAGCAAGGGGCAATTTGTGTAGCCTACTTGGATCTTTATTTGTTGCAGTTATAGAGCAGCAACTCGATGATCTATCTCGACATTCACAAAACTGACCAGATCTGGATTGACAAAATATCTCGTCAAAACAACTTTGGAGGATTAAGATTGAATGGATATTTCTTGATTGTATATCCATTATGCTATAGCTCAGAACATTTGATTGAGTTATAAACCATCCTTGTGATTGTCTTGACGGGGTTTCTTGCCATTGTAAAACCATTAGCAGATCTTGATGGACGATATATCTCGTCAATAGATGAACTGACTAGATTTTGATCTCGTCTTCATATAAAAAATTGGTAATAACATGGACACGAGGTATCTCGTCATTCACAAAATGAGTCAGATCTTGCGTTACGAGATATTTCGTCAAAACCACATGGAGAAATAAGATTGAATGGATATTTCTTTCCTGTACTTTTAATATATAGCTCGAACATTTGGTTGTAATATAAACCGTCCTTGTGGCAGTCTTGAAGGGGTATCTAGTCATTAGCAAAACATTAACAGTTCTTTATGGACGAGATATCTCGTAAATAAAGGAAAACTGACTAGATTTTGATATCATCATCATCATAAAAAATCGGACAAGATACCTCGTCAAAACCACTTGGAGGGTTACGAAATCAGAAAGCCACAAAGAGATCTGCCTTAATTTTCGAAGTAAAATTGGTCAGATCTTGGCAGACGAAATATCTCACAGAAACCACTTGGATGTTTTAAAGATTAGAAGGCCACAAATGCTTTGATTTTGACCTCGTCATCATAAAAAAAAATCGGAAATATCTTGAAGACGAGATATCTCGTCAAAACAACTAGGAGGGTTAAGAGATTAGAAAGCCACAAAAAGATCTGCCTTCTTTTTTGTAGCAAAATTGGTCAGATATTGATAGACGAGATATATCGCAGAAACCATTTGGGGATTTAAAAGATTAGAAGGCAAGAAATAGATCTTCCTTCATTTTCATGTTCTCTAACACCATTCACATCCAAACAGCAACCAACACTAGGATTTAAACTATCGTATATTTACAAAGAATGTTGAACTAACTTGTAAGCTAATCGATATGCAGATGGTGCGCATCGTTTAGTCTTACAGTTCGAATTAATTTTCTAGGAGTTATTAAACACCATCAACAGATTGCGAACGTTACACAAATGGAATCCGGTGTTCTCTTAAGTAGTTCTGAGGGAACGAAGGAAGAATATTCATGATCGAAATGTTCCTTTTAAGAAAGAGAAACGATGAGTGATATTCCAATTAACAGCTGGCAGGGTTTCCTTGGCTCTTATCCAGATGTTGTTAGGTAAGGGATACGATGTATCTGAATACATTAAGTAAACATATCACATAGTACATGCACTGACGTTAGAATCGATACCGGGCAGGAACAGATCGATTCGGTTATTGTTTGTATAATGGTTAGTCTCCAGTGTAAGGGATATAAAGTGCAAATTGTTTCAATCTAAAAATCGATTCGTATAAAATAAAGAGCTCTTTAAATACATTTCGTGTGGTATATAATTGAAAACTGTTAGTTCAAAGTTGCAGACCAAACTTGTGGATCATCTGTAGGACTCATCCAGCAATTTTTTTTATATTTCTTCAACTTTCTAACATAATTTTTTAATATGTTTGTCAATATTCTACAATTGATTCTCTTTGCAGTTTTGTGAAATTTAATTTCAACTGCTTTAGTTTGTTTATTTTTAGAACACAAAAATATCTACCTCAGAACGAGTTAATGTTTTTCTCTTCCCTGAGATCCTACTTCACCTTCAGTGAAATAGCTTTTAGAAGAGTAACTTTATTAAAAGCAGTTATTTTATGCTTCGTTTCAAATGTACTTAACTCACCCCTTTGATTCGTATGTAACGATATAATTTAACTTTATTCACATTTAAGTGTAATGTAATTAATATTGTTTGCACCATTTCATGAGTAGAGAGAAATTTTGCATTTTATATTAATTTAAATTAAACTACCATAAAGTGTACTATGTATGTTTGTCTTGTAAAAATTTGATAACTATGTGTCATTAAAAAATGAGAACACTGTCTTAAATTATTGAGAACTGTTTAACTATTCATTGTCTCGTTTTTACTATATGATTAACTACATTTATCTGTCTTAACTCTACCCCCTGGGGCTCAAAATGGGTTCACGAACCTGAGGCACCTTACAATAGGGGCAAAATGTCACTAGAAAGTTAGAGAACTGTTATACTTTGCATTGTCTCTCGATGATTTTTAGTACGTTGTTTCATTTATGTATATAACTTTCAGTGCTCAGATTTTATTTTACTTTTTCTTCCCATGATATTTACTGTCTCTGGTAAACAAAGGGTCGCGACCCTAAGATGCCTTAGCGATAGTTCTCATTTTAATCCCCTTTTCCACTCTTTTCGCAGTTACTTGAAATTGTCTGCAGCTTGTTCACCTTGCACCATAAAATCAATCAAACAACCCCAATGCTCGCAAAATAGGATTAGACATGGAGAAACTCGAATATTTCATTATAAAATCTGTAAAATGAGAATAGTGGCATTAGAAAGGTAGAGAACTGTTGAAATTTTCGTTGTCTTTCGATGATTTCTAGTATACTGTTTCATTTATGTTTATAACTTTCAGTGCTCGGAATATTTTATTCGATATATACAAGTAAATTCTTAAATTTTTGAAAAAAAAAAACATGCTTAAAAAGTGAATAAAACACAAAAGAACACATATTTTCTTTGTTTCTCTAATCCTTTAAAAGATTTCGCAAAAACTTCAATAAATCAAGTGTATAATAATTCCCCGAACTTCACGATCACTTCAAGCATGTAATAGTACTCAACTTTTAAATCCCTCTGCTTGTTTGGAACTTCGGGAAAAAAAGAACACCTCCTCCACACTTTTGTTCCGAAAATTGAAAAGAGAACCCTCTCGATACCCTAAGCTAGTCTCCGCTCCTAAAGCCCCCAAGAACAAAGACAAGCGTGATTGATGTTCCTTTGCCCCAGAACAAACTCTGTCACTAATATCAAAAGTGGTCCATTCGGAAACCCATTTTCGATTTCCGAAAAATTGTTATCAAAGGTTACCCTTTACTTTGTTTCCCATCAAGCACGGAATGAGCGGTGCAGAATATTATTTTCAGTTCCATCACATGAAGGCAAAAGAAAACTGCAAAGCAATCGATGGACGCCATATTTGTTTTGTTTTTATTCCCTACCTCGGCAAACTTGTCGTTTTTCGCCTTCTGTTTACACCACTTTCGAACTCAAAAAGAACGCAGAATATTCCCTCCCGGTGCCTTTGTCTCGCTGCGCTGTAATGCAAACTAATACCCATTGCTCCAGTAGTTTCGAATTAAAACGAAGTTTGTTGGAGAAAAGAACGTTCAGCCATTTTCATACATCTCCATTTGGGCGAGAGCTTTCTAAAAAAACAAAAACTAGGCTTAACACGCGAAGAGAATTCTACGCAAATCAGCGTTCGAAGCATTGTTTTCGTTTCCCTAAACTCCCTTTACTCCGTTTTTGTTTTCGTTTTACTCTAGCGTTTTTTACCTCTTCATTTCGAGAAAGCAGCTTCGAGAAAACATTAGGAAAATTTTCGTTCAGCTGTCATTGGCGACATTAGTGAACGAGCATTAGCGTTATGCATGGTCGATTACTGAGTAGGTTCCTCCGCCATTGGTTCGGATGCTAAATATAGGAAAGATTTCGATTTTTGCTGGGGTGAGAAGCCGATAATATTAGAATGGCTTACGGCAGGGAATCCCTAATAAGGGGATGGGAAACGGGCGAAATTGCTTATGGTGAAAATTTCCATTTAGAGGCGACACGGGATGGGGGGATTGATTCGTGAGTTTCGTCTGATAATGCGAAGGGCCATTTGAACATTTGCTGAACACAGAAAAAAAGGACAATTCACACGTAATATCGGTTTTCTAGATGGAATTATCAGTTATATCAACCTTTAAAGTGTCTTTAAGATGCATGGTAGAAATACCTGCAAGGTTTGTATTAAAAAAAATGTTTTAAGAGAAATTTTACTAAAAATAATTCCGATAGTTTTAAAACACTTTAGGGTATTTTATTTACTATACTACATTTAACTTTTGTAAACGACTTTTTGAGTCGTACATTACTCTCGATGTACTTATTTAACCGCTTTCAAAACTATACAAAATGTAATCGATATACATTAATCCTCATTTTTTATTAATTCTTCTCTGGTTAGTGATACCGAAGAATTGTATTTCCCCAAATTGTACAAGCCAAAAGGAAAATGTATAAGGTTTTAAGATATTTTAACACATTTATATATATCCGATAGTTTAATGAAGAGTGAGATACCAGCTCAGGTGTGACCTCTTCATCTGACTGTGGTTCAGAATTAAGTGGTGTTATCCTTGTATCTTTCTTTCGAGTTTGATCCCTGGCCATCATCCATAGCCCGTTATGTTGCTGGAGTGCGACGTTAATTAAACTACTTACCTACCAACCATCGTGTGATAAAACTTTGATGTTGTCAGCTTTCGGAGTCTGTAGGAATATTTCGGAATGTCGCTGACAATAGTTTGGAATGTAGCTGTAGTTAATTAAAATAACCACCGATAGGTTTAAAACACTATAGTGCTGATTTATGAAAATATATTGCTTTAAACTACTGCAAACTACTTCTTATTCACTCATTACTCAATGTTGATAACTTTATAAATAAAAGTCTGATTTAATAAATGATTAATTTTTAACTAATTTAACTGGTTTTCATGGATAGTGCCTACAGATATAAGCAAAAATTATAATTTATTAAGACATTTTACATTATACAGGGTGATTCTTAAGAAAATGGACAAAACTTTAAGAGGTGATAGTACACATCTAAACAAACAACTTTCATCAAATAATGCATGGTCGGAATTAAACTCAAATTTGCTAGAGTGCGTCGAAGGTGTTGCTATAAGAGACACAAACACATAAGAGAATAAATGACTAAAGCAAGTTTAATGACGTGATTACAATAAGTGTTAAAAAAAGTGACCGGAAGTGGCTATGCATAAAGTACAACGGCGAAGAAAGGTTAGGCGAACTTTCTGAAAAACGCCAGGCATGTCGCGTACTTCCCCTGCAGCGACCTAAAGACAGGCGACCAGATCTTCTGCAGATTCAATGGGGGTCTCATACACAAGAGCATTAAGCTGTCCCCATAAAAAGAAATCATGACATGAAAGATCTGGCGAGCTTGGTGGCAAAGCTACAGAATCACCTCGCCCAATCCATCGGTTCGGAAAAGTTAAATCCAGATAAATTCGCACCTCTTGTGCATAATGTGCTAGTGCTCCATCTTACTAGAACCATATTACATTCTGGATGTGTGTGGGAACGTCCTTCAACATGTCTGGCAGCGACTTGTTGTAGAAACCTGAGGTATATTTTCCCGTAAAGGCGTTCTTGCAGAAGATAAGTTCCGAGTTGGTGGTCTCCGATCATTCCTGCCCAAACATTGATAGAAAAGCACCGTTGATGAGCATGTGAATAAGTGACATGTGGTTTTACATCCGCCCAAACATGTTGATTGTGGGTGTTAAATACACCTCCACGTGTAAATGTACATTCTTCCGTGAAAAACACAGATGCCACAAATACTGGATTTACTGCGCGCTTCTGCAGAAACCAGCAAGCGAATTCCACACGACGAGGATAATCGTTTTGAGTCAGTTCCTGAACTCGTTGAACATGATATGGATGCAAACGTTCAGCCTTCAGTGCTCGCTATGTCATGGATTGTGATACATGTAACTGCCTAACCACTGCTCGGGTACTTGTACTTGGCTAATCAGCCACCATATCCAGAATGGATTTTCCATGATTGACGTTCTGTCTTTCTTTGCATGACCTGCATCCGACCGGGAAGCGAGAAAGGATCCCGTCTCGCACAACTGTTGGTGCAAACGCTCAAATGTTTTACGGCCGGGCTACCGCCTGTTGGGAAACCCATCTCCGTACAAACGTTGATCCTCTGAGCCATTTCCATTTGCAAGTCTGTAAATAAACTTTTCCTTATTAATGAAGGGCAACATGTTCCGATATCTTCCTACCGCGATTGACAGTTGTATACTCGGATGAGCGGCTTTTATGTATTACTCGAGGCGAAAATTTGCATACCAGTTCTTCTTTTTCCTTATATCACGTTTGCATGCTGTTAAAGACGTTCTACCAATAACTCGCAACGAGAATGGAGCTTTAACATTTGCAAGGAACAAGTTTTCAAATGCGCCAGCACCTTTGCGTTTTGTTTCCGACCATGCATTATTTAATGAAAGTTGTTTGTTTGGATGTGTACTATCACCTCTTAAAGTTTCGCCCATCTTTTAGAAATCACCCTGTATACATTCGAAGGTTTGAAACGCTTATGTGGCTTTAAACTTAATTTTTTAGTTAATGTAAACAACTTTTTGATTCACCCATTTTTCTTAATGTACTATCGTATTTAAAGGTATAAGGGTCGCCCAAATTAAAGTGGCACTGCTGTAATTGTGCCATCGTTTTAAGATACATAAGACTACGCATGCCCCTATAGAAGGCGCTGAAAAGTTGGGAATGCATGTCATATCGTCAGATTACGACAGATGCTGGTGTGATAGCGTAGAAGAAAGATCAACGGTATCGTTCGTATCATGGATGCCACCAAACGTTGGCAACATGCAGTCGTGCAATTTTTAACGGCGGAAAACTTTTAGCGTTACTACGAAATGGGGAACCATTTACTTTCTCGGAATATTGCCGCTAATAAAACGTGGTATCCCTTTCATCCGGCCACCAAATGCATTAGCATGGAATGGCGACACCTTCATCCCCGTGGCAAAAGAAGGCTCGTTCATCCATGGGAGCTGTAAAAGTCCTGCTCACGTGCTTCTTCGACGTCGATGGCCCATTGTTGTTGGAATGGCTGATTCCAGGCACGACTGGCAATGCTACCAGCTACTGTACCACATTACATAAACTGAGAACAAAAATCAAGAACAGGCGACGTGGCATGTTGTCACGCTGGGTTATTTTCTTGAATGACAATGCTCGTCCTCATGTGGCTGTTGCGTGCAAAACATTGTTAACGCAATTTCGCTGGGAGACCCTGGAACATCCTCCTTACAGCCCTGACCTCTCACCTTGTGACTACCATGTCTTTGATCCGCTCAAGAAAGCTGTGAAAGGACAGTGATTTGCCGACAATAATGAGGTCCAAGCTGCCGTTCAAATCTGGTTCCACTACCAACCACGGAGTTTCTTCACCCAGGGTATTCATCATCTCGTTGACCGCTGGGACACCTTTTTCAACCTCCAAGGCAACTATGTCTAGCCTTTATGTTACGGATCTATTACTTTTTATTTAATATACTGACTTACAGCAATACCATTAAACCATTTGTAACACCGACTGTAGTGCCACTTTCATTTGGGCGACCTTTATATGTATAAATAATTATTTTCTATTAGCTGTTAACATAAAACCAATTTGCCTTAGAGAAAAATTAGGAAATATTATTTTTGAATTAAAGATTTTAAAATGATACCTCTTTGAAAGTATGTTGCATTAAAACTTATAATTTTAGAGATACTGCTTGCTAGAGGGAAAATAAAACAACTTGCAAAATTCGCTATAACTTTTATCGCATTTTCTGAACTTTGAAGCACTTAAATTTTTTATTTATGAGCAGATTGGTTACTTGTTAGTTCAATGAGCACAATTATGAATAGGAAAAACTGATTGATGATCGTGAGAAGATAAATTAAACATGATTGAATGTTTCACAATGTAAATTTATAGCAGTAAATTGTAATGTTTACAGAACGAAGATGTCGGAATTTACACTGTTCTTCATTGATTTTATTGGAATCCAGGACATGTGTATCATTTTATATGGGAGTCAACATATTGAAATATTCAGACATTGAATCCATCATCAGTTAGAACGAACCACTACAGTGTAAATAATCGATGTATAGTCATGAATCATCTCCAACCAATGCTTTACTCTTGATCTTGTCAGGGTAATGGAATAGATTGACTCGGCTTTTCTCTTTATCCTGTTAGAACAATTAGATCTTTGATCCTCCATTCAACAGGAAACGAATTCAAGTACAGTGACCATGGATGCAATTAGTATTACGGTAGGTTGATATTTAATTAACGTCACACTGTGACAACACAAGGGCTATTGTCGGTGGTCCCGGATCAACCCTCGAAGGAAACAATCCGAGGACGAGTTTAAAACAAATTGGGTGAATAAATGGTATTGATATTGGTATTTTTAAATAACGTCACACTGGAGCAACAGGATGTACTATTGGCAACGTCCCTAACTAACACCAACTTACACTCCCAAGCCTAGTGTCGTGAGACACTGTATCAGTTTAAATAAGTGTAATTGGATTCGAACTCGCAATCCTCCGGTTACTAATCCGATGCTCTTCCAAATGGGCTACCACGGCCCTAGGGTATATATGATATTTAATGCATGTATTTATAAGTATTATTTCAATAATGCATAATTATTTCTCTAAACATGAGATTTTCACGAGCCTACTTCTTGCGAGCTCGGATACGGCGAAATATCGGTTATTACGACTTTTTTATGTCCCTTTGGAACTGCAGTATTAAATAGTGTTAAAAAGATCGGATTTAGCAAAGTATTGGAGTGTAAATATCGGATACTGCGAAGTTTTGGGTTCTGGTTAGGAAGCAAAAGCCCTGTTATTTCTCCCCAATCGTGGACGACAATTTCCAATTTTTAGATGATGCCTGGCGTTTAGTTCAATCCAAAACCATCCAAAACTGCTGGAAACGTGCAGGATTTTGGGGGGGATGTGGGGACTCATTTCATTTTTAAGCCTGATCCTGAAAAAAGTTCCATGTGGAAAAATTTACAGCAAAAAAGAATTTTGGATGGTGATGTTACTTTTGCTGATCATGTTGATAGCAATTACAACGTAGAAATTGAAGCACAGCAAACAGACGATGACATCATTGCAGCAATGTTACAAAATAATTCTGTTGATTCCGAAGAGGAAGGCATTGAAATTGAAGTAAATAGACAATTAGTGACATCCAAATCTGTCGTGGAAGTCTTCAAAATTTGCGTGCGTTCTTTGAATCGCATAACATTGTCTACCGTGATAATTTTACTGCACTGAAAAAAGAATTATGCAACTGTTTTGTAAATTCAACTGTTCAAAAGACAGTTATAGACTTTTTCCCACTTATGAAATAAAGTTTTAGCCTTCGTGTGAAAATTCTTTTGCTTTAGAACATACGGATAAGTCCATTTTTTATTATATCGGATGTAACGAATTCTTATTATATCTGATATATCGAATAATTGTCAGTGTTTCGTGTGACTTTGCTATATGCGGGCTCGACTGAATATAGTTTCACATTTTATACAACTCTATTACTTCGTCTTTTCTTGCTTTTTTGGATGATATAATTTTTTCTCTGGGATTAAATATTTTTCTACAGATACGATAATAAAATAAATCAATAAAATTTTTAAAGAACAGAAACTGTCCCTATCCAAGAAATTCGTATTTGTTTAACATTATACAATTAAGAACGAACGCATTTCATGTTAAGAAAGGTAATTTTCTATCAATATAACGCTAGTCAAGTCGAGGCATCGTACTTTTTTTATCAAGTCAAGAAGCTGGACAACGGTACGTGATCCTTCACTCCTGAACAGTGTCTTATCAGCCAAACACGCAGGTGGGAGAACTGACCAATCGATTTTCTGGTCACATCTCTTTGTTTTGATTGCTTGATAAATTGTGACTCAACAGTCGTTACTGTCTGTTTGGGTTCTTTAACGACAAAAGGGACAAAGCTCCAGGGGCAGTGGGACTCACAAGGGTCACCTAATTCTGATGGAAATCAATGGTCACATAGATTGGAAAGAGAAGTCCATTCCGTATTTAAATGCAAGGGATTTATGTCCAATTTGACAACCTTTTCAGCGATGGGATATGTCTAGAGCTCCACCTGCATTTAGTGACCATCCTACTAGATATATAAATATCCTTGAATGACTACTCATAAATAGAGTTTATATTAAGGTTGTTTAAAGTATATGAATATTCTTTGAATTGATATTCTGATATTAAGCGTCTAGTGTTTCACCTTAAAATTCACACAAGTGATATTCCGATAACACATCTAGCATCCTACATACTTGGAATAGCTAAGACTAAATTGATAAATATTCTACATATAATAAGGCATATCAATAGTATCTCATTTGATATCCCATTTTCACGTCCCGTGTCTCACATACTTGAAACGGTTACGACTAGATGGATAAATATTGTACGTAGGTATATTATTGCTGCTAGGATTTTTAAAAGCCTCTCAATTGATATTCTCAAAAGGACGTATAGAGTTCCACCTAAAACGGCTAGGGTGAGATAGGTAAATATTATATTTATATAAAAAAAGTTAAGGTTTTCAAGTAGTCCATAAATTGATGTTCTGATGACATGCCTTGTGTTCAACGTGAAACGACTGGGCCTAGACCTATCAATATTCTATGTATATTTAGGCTGCTAAAGTCTATAAATAGTCTCTAATTTGATTACCTGACAAGCCTAGTTCCGTATACTTGAAAGGCTTAAGGCTAGGTACATAAATATTTAAAGTATATTAAGGTTATTAATGTATATATATATAGATATACAAATCGTCTCACAAGTGATATTCTGATAACACGTAGTGTCCTACATACTTGGAATAGCTAATACTAGATTTATAAATATTCTACGTATGTTAAGGAACTTATGGGATATCGGTAGTCTCATTTTATATTCTGTTTCCACGTTTTGTGTCGCACAAACTCGAAACGGGTAAGACTAGATAGATATAAATGTTGTGTATATTAACGTACTAAGATTTTTGAGTAATCTATATTGATATTCTGAGAACACGTCGAGATCCACAAAAAACGGATCAGGTTGTATAGATAAATATTCTAGGTATATTAAGTCTGCTAAGGAAGTAGTAATGCATGAAAGTATTTAAATAATATCATCTTATATTCTGTTAACACGTCTACTGTTCCACATCTTTGAAGCTACAAGGATAAGTATATAAATAGTCTACGTATATAAAGGCTGAGATATATGAATATTCTCTCAATTGATATACTCATGTTTAGGCATGCCTTAGATGATCGGATCACTACCCTACAATAATGGACCGGACACCAGCATAATTCCATAAAATCGATTACTTGTTTGGGAGTGATTTTCGTGGTATGGCCTGGGACCTTTGCATGTTGTTCCTGGCCAATTGAACGCCGACACCTACAGGGACATTCAGAGTATTTCTACACTCTGGCAATTTTATGGAATGGACGAATGTTACTTCCAGTACGACAATGCCTCTGTCAAGCAGTGGTATCAAGATATGGATGTAAAACTCCCTGGCCTGCTCATAATCCCGACATAAGCCCCATAGAACGTTTGTGGGACGAGTTAGAGCGACGCTTACGGACCAGGGTACCCCGTCCGAAATACACAGCTGAGCTGGCGACATTCTTGCCGCAGGAATAGACACAAATACCCGTAGCTGTGTATCAAAACCTTGTTGTAAATATGCCCAAAAGGGTTGCTAGTGTAATTGCAGCACGTGGAAGACCATCCCCCTATTAAAGCATGTATTATTTCCCTTATGCCATCACATCATGCTATCCGGTCCATTATTTTAGGGTAGTGTATGTTAAAGCTCCCATTATCCCTTAAAAAATTTAACTACTACATTTGTGTTATGTGCAAAAGATTAAAATTAGGTGACCTACAAAGTTGATTTATTTAGAAAAACAACTGTATTAAGATAGCCTCCCTTACAGGGTAACATAAGTGCGTGAAATTTACCATCTTATCACTTTATTTCAATAAAAAGAGTTTAAATTAAGACTAAATTGGTTCCACATATTACAGGAGTGTCCAGGAAGAATTTCCTTTCGGAAACAGGCAGAGACAAATCCACAGGTTCTCTTTGCCAACATCACTCTCCTTCATGCTGATGAGGAATTTGATTCATGAAGAATTTTTCTTAACAGTATACATCCATACATTTTGCTTCATTTAAGAAGGTCTACTCATTCATAATTCATCCATTTCCTCCTACGATATTTCTTCGGGAAACAACAGAATATTTTAGAAACAACGGATACTTTATTTCAATGAACAAGGTCTAAATTAAGACAAAATTGTTTACACGTATTCCAGAAGTGTCCAGGAAGAATTTCCACTTGAAGACTGGTAGAGACAAATTCGTAGGTTTTCTTCGCCCACATCACCCTCTTTCCAGCTAATCAGAATATTTTAGAAACAGCGGGATGAAGCTCATTGAATTTATCAATCCTTCAGGAGGTTTATTTACGCGTCTAAAACTACCCTATATTGGTTAGCCTCTGATGCCAAAACCAGTTCCAAATTACCAACAATCCAGGATCAGAGACAATTCGCTTTTCGTTCTTGGATCTTCAATCCCCTTGAAGTAATAGGATCAGTTTTGTTCTCGACATCAGCAAAATTAACCAGATATTGACGTGTGGGATGTCTTGTCGCATATCCACATGGTATGCGACGATACATCAAAATTAAAACTCTCCTGCGTAAGCCGTTCCAGACTACTTGCAAGAATAAATATGCACTCGCTAGTATAGAATGAAATGCATGATTATTGAATGAAAAAAAAATTTTCTTTTTACATTTTCTTAGCATTTAATTAAATTTTGATAAATAGCCCATTGCGTTGCTCTTGTGCTACGTTAATTAAAAATTACCAAAATACCATTACCAATTTTAATAAAACCCTCATACATTTCTTTCACTAATCAGTAGAAAAAGTATTCTTTTTTTCAATCCATTCATAAAGCGTGACTGTTTTTATTGCTTCTTTTTTTACCCACCGCTCCATCAGACTGTGAGCTGTAGGTGGCACAGGTTTGATTCCTTTTAACTACCCTGAGTAATTTATTTGTGTGTTCATATTTCTTGGCGCAGCATGGCCAAATAAAATACTTGCCCTATAAAAGTTAACCAACTTTGTAATGCATGTACAACGCTTTTCAATCATACATTCAGTTCGGACCAAAACTCTCTTATTTAATTCTTGTATCAATCAGAAGATATACAATACATAAAAAGGAAGTACAGACCATTGAGATAGTTTGTTTTCTGTATTGGTATTCAATGTCACATATGTCTGGAGTGAGCATAATGGTTTTAATAATAAATATGGAGTAAACATAATAGTGTAATAGTGAGTATTTAGTAAGCATAATGGTTCTAATAATAAGTGTGGAGTAAGAATAATTAGCACAATATTAAAAATATGGAGTAAGCATAATAAGTATTGTAAGTATGTATGGAGGAAGGTAGTTGAAGTAACGCCGCATTTGAGCAACACAACGCGATACTGATGAAAGTCTAGGATCATTTCCAAATGAGAGATTCGTGGACAACACCTCGTCCTCGGTAAAATGACGGATAACAAGTATGGATTAACCTTTAAACTGCGGCAGGTAGAGAATTGTTACCACTACAATTTCGTCTACACCAACGGCATGGTATTGATCTGTGTACGGTGGATGGTATCCCTTTTTTAATCGACCGCTGGTATCGATCGCCATTTACGAGCTGTCAGCGACAGACCTTATAGAGGGTCCATCATTTTATTCGGTACCCTACCCTGTCGACCGTGAGGTGTGAACGCTTTGGGAAAATCAGAAAGTCGCTCCCGTGATATCTCTTCGCACATCACACAATACTATGAAAGGAAAGCGTCAGTCTTAAATGCCACTCACGGCAATATCGGTCAAGTTAGGTATTTATTTGGTTAGGGGGCTAGGAGAATCAAGAGAAAAGCCGTTCTATGAGACGATTGAAAAAAATCTAAGCGCCGCAGCGTAAAAGTTAAACATAAGGTCTTAGTGTGGAGTATCATAAGTTTGGTGTAAGCAAAATAATCATCATTAATATGGTGTAAGCAGAATAAGCATCATTAGTATAGTGTAAGCATAATAATCATCATTAGTATGGTGTAAGCATAATAATCATCATAAGTATGCTGTAAGCATAATAAGGATGATAAGAGTGGTGTTAGCAAAAGTATGAAGTCAGAATAACCCACCGTTAGTCGCGACACTTTTTGTAACACTAGGGGGCTCTGCCCCTTGCTCGCTTACCCTCGCCAACCCAACTTTAAACTTGTTTCACCCTCTGAGCGTCATGAGATTTTTAAGAAGTAAAGTGTTCTTCGAACCCTACAAAACATATGATGACTAAATAACCATATCTATTGGTCAAGAAAATCAAAAAACTTGACCATTCGTCAAGAAAATAAAAAAAACTTGACCATTCGTCAAGAAAATCAAAACTGGTGACAAGTAATTCAGCAAAAACTTCAGGTTGTGGAAAGAATATATGCACGTAAACCTTTCAGAGGGTTTAAATACGTGTGATGATGAATTTAGTTTTTAACAAAACTGTTCTATTCAGTTTTTTATGTCGATCGACAAACATGCACTCGATATCAGTGAGAGTTTGTTTCCAGCATCCACATACAAAGCGCGATTGTTTCGCAATAAGTATGGAGCAAACATTTCCGAAACACCACGATCCATACAAAGCACACTAAAAATTATCGTGTACTTTCCCCTTGCCGCTTAATTCTCTCCGTGGAGGACAATGTTTTGTAAGGACACCACACAAAGAACACGAATAAAGCGGGGGGAAAGATTTCCCCTCAAAAGAAAAAGTCTGTGACAGACGTCCTTTTCATTTCAAAAGGTTTCCAGGGAAGAGCTTTTGTACGATTCCCATAATAGCCCGGTTGTCTCTTCAAAACTCCGTCTCAACAGCTCCAACAAAAAGGAAGCTCTGATGGGGACCTTTTCTTTCTGAAACCAAAGCTTCATTCAAAGATCGCTTGAAATGATACTCTCTGGTTCTGTCAGCAATCCATCATATTTTTCATATTACCCGCAAGAGGGAAGGAAGAAAAAAAAGGAAACATTTCCTGTTTCGGGCCCCTTTTGATTTCTCTTTTTTTTTTATTCGTTCGGTATGAAAAATATTTTGCATCTTCAATTTCGATACTGGTTTTCTTCCTATAGGAAAATATTCTTTCAGGTAAGATTTACAAATATCGAATTTCAGTTATGGTTGTCTAGATCCTGAAAGCATTCTTCTTTTTGAATATAAAAACGCTACCGTTCTGCATTCTGAGCATTTTTGTTTTAGACTATTTTTCTGAGAAAAACTTTCTGGTCTGCAGAAATATGCAAAAATGTAGATATGTTTCGTGCATTTTGAATCCGTGGACCCCAATTGTATAGCTCTTAACTCTGTATAGCTCTTAAGTCATAATGTTAGGTATGTTATTATTAGTAGTAGTTGATATGTGTTATTATATTAATAGTAGTTGGGGTATGTTATTATTAGTATTAAAAAGAGAGAGATATATTATATGTTATTAGTAGTAGTTGGTAAATTATTATTACTAGCTTAGTTTGTTACACAACGCATTAAAATATTTGTTATGCTTTTTTGCATTTTAGGATTAATATTCTTCAGACTACTTCTATTAGTAGTAATTGATATGTGTTATTATATTAGTATTAGTTGGGGTATGTTATTATTAGTATTAGAGTTTGCATGTTATTATTAGTCGTGGTTGGTATGTTATTATTATCTATAGCAATTTGTACATTATTATTATTAGCTTAATTTCTTACAGTATATTAAAATATTTGCATGCGTTTTTCATTTTATAAATACGATTCTCAGAAAAAAAGTTTCATTTTTACAAACGTAAATATTTTTAATTGAATCATATCTTTTTTTCTGAATACATGACATGAATATTAATATTCATGTTCAAATTTTAAAAAGTAGTTGAACTTTATTGTGAATATAGCTTCATGAAATATGGTATGGAAGATCGCTTAGTTTCATATTCAATGTTAACGAATTGATTCATTATATTTCTCTACTGAAGTAATTTTAAATATACATCAATATAAAATAGAACAAGGGAGACATCAATTCCAAGTTTAAAATCTTGTAATCATCAATTTTTGTTGAGATTTTTTTTAATGTCTGGAACCATGTATGACAATTTTCGACAAGGAACGTTAAATGGATGAACCTTGTACTATTTTCTAGCACAGAAGAAATGCACCTAGGGAGGAATCAAACCTGCACCGCTAATAGCTTGCTTGCTAGTTCAGGCGTCAAACCCACTGAACTACGATGTCGTCGTTATCCACTTTGGATTGAGTGAAATTCGGTACAGCTGCATTCTTTGCTTCGTTTGTTAGCAAAGCTCTTGGTGTATTTTTTGGATTTTTTTTTATGTCGCCAAGGAAATAATTCTTACAAAATATATATTTTTTTCTTCTTTTTACAACGGAAAATAATGAGTTTAACGTAAATTAATTAAAATGAAAAAATTTCCGAGGTTGACATAAAAACAAAGTAACCGTTATAAAGATAGGTTGCCTTCACCTGCTATAGCTCGTAATTAAAGTGCTCCAAAAAAACACGCCAAGATTACTGCCACCATCAAGGCATAGATTGCAGATGTACTCGAAATTTATACACAGTCATTGGGATATACGCAGAAACACTGCGTTGAAAATATGAAATAATCTCCTACCTTGATGTGCAAATTTTAGAGCAGAAACTAAATAAACTATAGTCCCCAAGTGTTGTAAAGGTTAACTGAAAATTGAATTATATAATTATGTTTGCAAATATCATGTTGCACGTACCACAGGAATGGCATCTGGTAATCTAATACAAACAATGAAATTAAATGAGTGACTACAATTATTGCGTAACATTTTGCACGGATAAAAACCCAAACAAAAAACCTCAAACCAATATAACTGCAGCTATCAAGTATTCGTATTCAGTCATGACACAGCTTGTCCTGTCGTGTCTATCTACAATGGACAATATCCATGATTTTCAATTTCATTTTAAAATGAAAGAGCACGAAAAACTACGTAGAAAAATGCCACTTAAACTGCAATCTGACGACATTAATTATATTTCAAACGCTTTTTAAATTGCTCTGACGTCACTTTTAACAAAAACTGCAGTCGCTGACGATTCTTGCCTGTGACGTCATAGTACATGATTTTCCCATCGAGCGTTCCTTGAACTGTGTTATCTCTATGGGTATCTTTTTAGTAGTCTTATATTTACAGATTTTTGATTAATTCAGCAATGGAAGGTTCGAAAATAGTTACAAAGAAGAATTACAAATATTGTATTGTTCCGTTTGTGTCATAATTCAACGATTAAAACACCAAAAAAGTATTTTTTGTTGTACCAAAATATGAACAAATTCGTAGAAGATGGTGCAGTGTTATGAAAAGAGATTAAAAGAAAAACAAAAAGCTGTGTTCTACTTCTTGCTTGCATTGCTGTGAATATCATTTTTGGTATGTTTAAAATATCAAAACTTATTTGTATTTTTAATTGTTTTTAATTAAGAATTGTGTGATTTAATCTTGTGGATAACTACTAGTGTTTTTGCTAAAATGAAAAAACGTTATTTCTGTATCAAGTCACTCATAATGCAGAATTTCTTGCTTCATGAAAAAGAATTTAATAAATAAATATAGGAATACTATATATTTATAAATCAAAACTGGTTAAAAAAATATACAGAGAGCTAACATCAATAAACATTGAATTATTATACTCATGATAATTAATTTGCAGTTGGTAAAACTGTGTCATATTTCTTCTTTAAACTAAATTATAAGTATTATAGATAAATTTCATTAGAATTAAAATTTATAATTAAAAAATATTTCTTCTAAATTTGAAATTTAAAACTTTAATATATTTTTACATTACATAAATGTATATAAATATAATTATTTAAAAATTGAAAAGTTAGAATTAACGTAAAATTAATTTAGTAAAAGAAAAGCATTGTTCAAATAGTTCTATTAAAAATAAGAAATTAAAGTGAAAAACTAGTGTTAACAAATTTTGATAAATAGTGCTACAAGTGAAAATTTTTAATTTATATATTACTTTATTTTATAGTTGGAGAATGACATGAAAAACTACTGGAAGCATCGTCTCTCTTGCAGTACTAAGCAACATAAAGCTTTCACCTCATTTGTTTTGCATTAAAACTAATATTTTAAACAATTACGAATTTTGTTTTAAATTTGCATAATTTATAAAATAGCAAGGCTTCAAATTCTTGCAATTTTAATCAAATTATCAGACTACCTTCTTCATGGTTTAAAATGTTGGACTACCAAATGTTGTATTCAATATTTAATGCAGTTGCAATTCTCGCAACAAGTTTCTCTACACATGTTATTTTTGGATTATCCTTTAGTGCATTACGTTTTACCACTTAAATATATTAAAAAAATTATTGTTCATTACTAACAAAAATAATGTTGCTAAAAAATTAATTTTAAGTTAGCTTTCAAAATTCACTATTTTAATACCCTAACAATTTTAATCTACTTTGAAATTATTTTCATAATATAAAGCTCTTATTTGATATACTATTCTAATTATCTATATAAAAAAATCTATTTCAGAATGAATTGTGTTACTTATTAATGAAAATAGAATAGCTATTAATATTCTTTTTTCTTAAGTACAGCATTTTAATAATAGCACTACTCTTTAAAAGCAATATAAAAATACATGTTTTTTAAAAATAAATATGGTGTACAAAATATTACCATACTCTTCGCTTTTACGCCTTTCATTTCTGCTCCCATAAAATTTGGATGGTTTCCCAGAAAAGAAAACATGGATATAGCATCCAATTTAGGTAGATTATCCGACTGGCCTTTTACAAAGCCTTGTTCTACAGTCGCGTCATTTTTAAAGAAGAAATCTGTATAATAATAATAATGTAAAGACTATAATTCAACACAATTATTGAAAAAATAAAATTAGAGTAAAATCAATGAAAGCAACCTGAAATAACAAGCAGCCGGCGAATATAACGAGAGATTTCATGTACTATGACGTCACACCAAGCTCCACCCCGTTTTCAGTCACATGACTTCGGCGCGTTTTTTAATCGCTTATTACGCTTAAATTAAACTTTTTTGTGATGTTTAAAGTTGATTTTCGGATTGTTCATGATCGAATTTGTAAAAAAAGTACCATTTTAGGACGTTTTGTGACATAGTGCATATTCCCTATTGTCTGGGCCGTGTTAAGTAGCCGTTTGGAAGGATAACGGATTAGTAAAAGGAAGGTTTCAAGTTCGCATCAAACCAAACCATCGTGTACAAAGGGGTCAGGTACTAGGGATGCGACATCGATGTCGATGTTTTCAAAACATCGATGTATTGGAGTCGATGTTTTTGTAACATCGATGTAGTTAACATCGATGTATTGGAGTCGATGTTTTTGTAACATCGATGTATTTAACATCTATGTATTGGAGTCGATGTTTTTGTAACATCGATGTTTATACTTGTCGATGTTTTATTTTTGAATAAAAAAATACCGTTATAAAAATTAAAAAAAAAAAACATGTAGCATAATTTTTAAATTTAGCAAATCGAACATACTTTCAGACCAAAGTGGCCAAGTGTGAAGGGTCTGAAAAGTAGGGATGCGACATCGATGTCGATGCTTTCACAACATTGATGTTTTAGAAAAAAACATCGATGTATTGGATCCGATGTCGTATCAATAGTTGGTAAACCAGTTTTAAGAAATGGGGAAACAAGTTTAAATACACTGAATTTTTAAAACATCGATGGTTTGGGGGCGATGTATTATCAACATCGATGTTTTGCTGTCGATGTAGCATCACAAGTTGCTAAACCAGTTTTAAGAAATGGGGGGAAAAGTTTAAATACACTGAATTTTAAAAACATCGATGTTTTTGGGTCGATGTATTATCAACATCGATGTTTTGTTGTCGATGTAGCATCACAAGTTGCTAAACCAGTTTTAAGAAATGGGGGGAAAAAGTTTATATACACTGAATTTTAAAAACATCGATGTTTTTGGGTCGATGTATTATCAAAATCAATGTTTTAATTTTGAACATCGATGTTTTGCTATCGATGTCGCATCCCTATCAGGTACACGTCAATTCTGCCTCTAATGTTCTCACGTTGATGTGGTGTGTAAGCTTGGATAGTGAGGTTCCTGCTCAGGCATGACCCCGTCATCTGACCGTAATTCAAATCTACGTGATGTTTTCTTGTGATATTTTTCTTCGTGTTTGATCGTCAATAACCCGTTGTGTTGCATCAGTACGACGTACATTAAAATACCTACCTTTGGGTTTGATCCCGGATAGGCTCCAATAACCATCTGTGTTGCTCCAGTGATACGTCGATTAAAATACCTACGTACGTGATTGTTATTTAAGAACGCTGCAATTTCTTTTATTACCATAAAGAAGAGTGAAAATAACACGTATCCTGAATATTAAAGGACGGATATCGTTTTTCTTAAAGGATGCGAAATACTTAAATAAAACAAGTAATGTAATTTAATTAACGTCGTACAAGAGCAACAAAACGGACTATTGACGACGGTCCGGGATCAATCCCCCTAAGGGAAAGATCCGAGGACGATACCACGTAATTTTGAACTAGCGTCAGATGACGAGGCAACACCTGAGCTGGCATCACACTCTCTAAACTTCTTAACCAACCCAACGTGATGACTTTTTACCACGACAGATTTAAGGTGCTAGCCGCCTATACACCATACGCTCACAAACATCCATGCACTGACACAGATTCTATCCAAGAACCTTCTGATCCAGAGGCGTAACAGCTTCACCACCAGTCCAGTTGGTTGGCGAATTAGTATAAAGAAGGGGTAAAATAACACGTATCGTAAAAATTAAAGGAAGGATCGTTTTACTTAAACAAGCGAAGTACTTAAATAAAACAAAAATACGTTGATATCCTGCTAAAATCACCAACGTATTATACGAAAAGGCAAGAGAATAAACAAACCCGAAGCAAGTCTAATCTATAAGAATAAACTGAAACATGACATTCGGTGTATTCCGAAACAATCTTCGATGCACCAAGAAGGAGGGAAAACCCCATATATTCGATTTCAAAAGCTCAAAAATCCATTGAAATCTCCAGCAATTTCGGCTTTCTTTTAAGCTTTGATAGTGAGCTTGTCATTCCTTATTCAATTCGCTTGTTGACCGAGCCATAATACTTCCTCAGAAAGCTTTCAATAAAAACCGAGCATTGATCCATCAGCATTAATAAAACAGTAGTCGAAAGGTTTTTATATGACATCCCTACTCCTGGTAGTTGATGTAATAAATCAAAACTCGATAAATTCTTTATAAATTGCCCAACCTTTTGGCCTGGGCGAATGTTTTTTTATGGTCGCTTAACCTGGCAGCCGCGCACAAACACGAGATCTATTCCAACTTTTATAATCAATCCCTGGCACAGCAGCTCGGAAAACAGGCCGTAAAAGCACAAGTCTTCTATGATGTTAGCTTACATTCCCGGCTAAATGTGTTTATTTTGGTAGAGTAATATTTGTGCTAAAGCACTTTCTTCAGATATATCCGATCCTTAATGCATCACGTAGTGCGCAGAATGGTAAAGATGGCTTCCGTTAAAAGGAAGATTCCTTTTTGGCGCCTTCTTTTGGTGCCATTTGTATAAAGTAATGTTTTTCTTCTGATATTTCATATTTCATAACGTTTGCGCCGACCAATAGGTCTGGTGGTTCAGGTGTTAGCCTCTAGATCGGAAGATTCCTGGTTTGAATCCGGGTCAGTGCATATATAATTGTAAACGTGTAATGTAGAGTCGGCTGGTGCACTTTGCATCTGTCGTGGCCGAAAGTCCTCACGTTTGGTTGGTGTGGAAGTCTGGAGAATAAGGCGACTGCTCATGCGTGACCTCGTCATTTGATTTGTTCTTCGACATTACCTGGAGTTATCCTCTTATCTTTTTTTGCCTTCGGGTTTGATCCAGGACCGTCGCCAATAGCCCGCTGAGTTCTTTCAGCGTGACGTTGATTTAAATACCTACCTATATGTTTTATCAATCACTTAATAAAAATAATATTTTTCTGATATTGGTACAAAGACACTCTAACTCTGAATCAATTGTCGACACATGACTATATAATTCCTTTTCCAAATGGTTCTCAATCCCAGCATAAAATAATAGTTTAAATTATTATTTAACGTTGGGATTTAATGACACCCTTCCCCTTGCAAATGAGTCGATATTCAGATGTGTACTTAAATTTAAATAATGTAAGTAACGAATTGTACTAAGGACGCGGAAGAATTCGTGAAGAGTTGCGATCCTTGTCAGAGAATTGGGAAATCTCAGGAGAAAAAGAAAGCACCCTAACCAAATTCTACCACATCAAAAATAAACGTTAATAAAATAAACTTTTGTTGTAATCCAGAAATAAAAAAACTGTGCTACTTGCTATGTAGGCATAGCAAACCTAGAATTTTTACAAACGAGATATATGTTTTAAATTATTTCATACAAATATATATTCTGACTAAAGAAATTGATGGTTTACTATTTATTTTTATAGTTAATATCTGTGATAAAGCTTTTTTTTTATAAAAACTTAACTATACCATTACAGATAGGTAAATTTTCTGAGTTTACATTAATTTATAATTAATTCATATATAAACTATCATTTGATGTGAACTTTAAAGTAATGAAACCCCAAAACCAACCAGACCGCAACGCTGCTTCAAAAGAAACCCATTGTATTCTTGGATTCTGAACAAAATGTTTTCCCCTGAGCATAATTCTATTCAATAGATCCATCGATTCTGACAAAGCTCGTTGGAATCCCTCACGGATCACTGAATAACAGTTGAGGAAACTTGAAGCATAATTTACATTTTAAATTTGTATACGTACCGCCGATCATGACACAAAGTTAATGTAAATAATGAGGTGCAGCTCTGTTTATATTTCAATGAGTTAATGTAACCGTAAAATGCTACTCACAGTACCCTGAAGCAACTATATAACGTTAGCAGTTACTCCATACATCAGACACAGGAGCTCAATGAATAAAAAGGATTTCAAACTAAGAACATATTTTTTAACTAAATTGCTTTCAGAAAAGACGCAAAATTTTGAGTACACCCTAGGGCTTTAGTTTGATTAATCGATTATTTTTATCACATTTTTTGGGATAGATATTTATAGGTTCTAAATTGATAATAACGTGTTAATGGAGGGTTTCTTCTGCGTGATTCCGATAGTTAAAATAAATAAATTTACTCTATATTTTAAATTTAAAATACAGAGTAAATTGTAAATTAAATTTAATTTAATGTAAATTTATTCTGTATAAATACGTAATAGTTCAATTTCCTGATAAATAAGTAATTCTGTATGTTATAGTTCATTCGAGATTTATATTACGTTACAATAGTTTCAGTTATCTATTCATTGTATTATTTTACAATAGCTTCAAGTCAGTTTGTGCTTTATGATTAAATATATTAAAAAGTACTTATATACAAAGATACAATGTCCACTAACCATTTGATGAAACAAAAGCTATAAATGTAGGTTAAATAAAATTTATGCGTACAGTCTGTCCCCTAACATGGGAATGTATTTTGCTTATTAGAAGAATTTACTCCACATAAATATCCAGTAAATCAAGTGCTTCATAAATACGTTCTTGCTCTTTTTGCATAATTATTAAAATTTATATGTGGCTTATTCCGAGCAGAATCAATAGTGCTGTTCCCTGCATATTTTGTTATATGACCGCTACCCAGGGTTAGGCGAGTACGTCACAGCCAATTCATTTTATTGGTGGCTTTGCGGTTGGATTCTGCTACTTGAGAAAAAATAGCTATCCACGAACTTTGAGATTTCAGAAGAATGAACCGCCCAGTACTGGTGCAGCATCCTCAACACTAAGGATAATCCACCGAGTACTTGCGCTGAAGAAAGGACACCAAGTCCGATGGATTTAGAAGGACTCCCAGTCCAGAATTTAGAAGGACGCCACGTCCAGGATTTAGAAGGACGCCACGTTCAGGATTTAGAAGGACACCCGTCCAGGATTTTGAAGGACGCCCCGTCCAGGAGTTTGAAGGACACCTCGTCCAGGAGTTTGAAGGAAGCCCCGTCCAGGATTTAGAAGGACGCCCCGTCCAGGATTTAGAAGGATGCCCCGTCCAGGAGTTTGAAGGACGCCCTGTCCAGGAGTTAAAAGGACGCCTTGTCCAGACGGATTACAGCGCTTGACGGAGCCTAGAGTCGCGAATGCCGAGCAGCAATTCAACAGACAAGGTAAGCCTGATTTAATTGCTAGAGGCAAATCTGTTGTTTTTGTAACTTAAATTATAGAGATAGATCAAAAGTTTTGTTAAATTAAATTAAAGTGTGATCTATTGAAATTATTTTTTTAAATAATGCGTTTATGTTGCATAGTAGAATAGTCAGTAATTTGTCTTAGTAAATTAGTGTTGCATTGGTGAATCATTATTTTTAAAGTTAAAGAATAGTACTTGAGTTAGTAAGAATTATGGCTTATTTAAAAAGACAAAAAAAAGTAGATCTCCAGAATCTAGCGGTTGAGTTAGGTATAGATATTGAACTAAACGAAACAATTACGGATCTCACTAAGAGAATCTTAGAATGCCCCGATTATGAGGAGGAAGGCGTAAAAGCGATGCTTGCGGTCATTTCCGAAGAACGGCAAGCCGAAGGGGAAAAGCGGGAAGAAAAATTGCGGGAATTTGAACTTGAAAAACTGCGCATAATACAATCATCGGAGTCAAATAGTTTAGCTTTCTCTATGCATAAAAACAATAGACCTGTTAAAAATTTAAAAGCAATAATGCAGAAATTTGAACCAGGAAAATCTGACTTATTTGAGAGACAAATAAAGAAATTTCAGTCGATGAGACTGATTGGGTTGATTTTCTAACTCCTCTATTGCCCATAGAAATAGCCTAGCTAATTATAAGGGAGCCGGAAGAGTTGGGTAGGAATTATGAACAGGTTAAAAATTTTCTGTTGGAAAGATTTCAATTAAGTGCTGAATCTTTCCGCGTAAAATTCCAACAACACCAGCGTAGACCAGGGTCACTCTGGAAGGACCTCGTGTTCGAATTACGGAGTTATTTAGAAGGGTGGCTGAGCGCGATTAAAATCGAAGATTTTAAAGATCTCAAAAATCTTATGATCACCGAACAGATTAAGAGGCGCGTCCCCTCAGAAATTAAAGATCATTTCTTGAATAATTGGGCTCAGATAAATGAACCATCAGAGTTAGTACGGAAGTTGGATAATTACGAAACCAACAGAAAATTTGTGAGGAAACCGGAAAAGTTCCGACCACCTGAGAGGAAATTTGGGGAAAACTTTAAGGCCGAGAAAGCTCAGCCAGAGAAAAAGGTGGGAGGTTTCCAGAAAACTAAAGAAAGCTTTGGGCAGGACGCCTCGGAAAAATTTAGAGAATTCCGAACGAAAGAATTCGAGAAAAAGAGGGAGGTCAGATATTATGAGTGCCAACAGGTTGGTCATATTAGGCCCCAGTGCCCACAATTAAAGAGACAGAATGAGGTGGTAAATAACTTGGTTTCAGACGAGTTTGCGCCCTCATTTAAGCCGTTCTTAAGCAAGGCTTTTGTGAACGAAGTTGAAATGACCGTGTTAAGGGATAGTGGCAGCAGTATTGACTTGGCCCCTCTAAAATTACTACAACATGAGGATTTTACTGGAGAAAAATAGGGGTTAAGCAACCCCTTGAAAATTATTTTCGGTGCTTACCTCTAGCCAAAGTCCTAATTGAAAGTCCAGAGATAGGTCGAGTATTGACCAGAGCAGCTATTGTAGGAAACTCAGTAAACATGAGTCATTATCTCTTAGGGAACGCTACTCAAGAGTTAATTGACAGAGGGAAACGAGTACCGCAGATGTTAAATCAAGTCGTTACTCGTAGCAAAACCCTCGACGAGAGAGTTAATGAAACTGACGAAATAAAGAAAAGAGAACCCGTTGGGGGGAACGTATCGTCAGTCGCGAAAGGTATACAAAGCGAGGATAGCCCTATTGTACTGCCCGAGGTGGAAAGTGGGGTTGAAGTCCAGCTAGCTGAAGTTACCTCCGACGAGTTCAAAGCGGAACAGATTAGGTGTGATGAATTACGGACCCTCTGGGAATGGTGAAAAACGGGAAAACTACCGAATTCCTAGTGGAAAAGGAATATTGTTGTACAAGAAATCTATAGATCATCATGGCGATGAAAGACTATAATTAGTCATACCTGCAAGATTTCGGAATAAAATCCTTAGCTTTATACATGAAGGTTGCGGATCTCACTTAGGCGCAACAAAGTCCAAGGATAAATTCCACCGATATTTCTTTTGGCCGAATTGTACTAAGGACGCGGAAGAATTCGTGAAGAGTTGCGATCCTTGTCAGAGAATTGGGAAATCTCAGGAGAAAAAGAAAGCACCCTTAAAACTAGTCCCTATTATTAAGGAGGTGTTTTCTAAAATAAACATCGACACAGTCGTACCAATCCCTGTGTCAAACCGCAATAATAGATACCTGGTGACAGCTATTTGTGGTGTAGCTTCTAAATATCCCGAAGCCATTCCTGTCCCGTATATATCAGTTCCGAGACCTTAACAGACGCACTGTTAATAATTTTTAGTAGATTGGGTTACCCACGAGAATTACAATGTGATAACGAATCATGTTTTACAAGTAACTTAACTAATGCATTTTTCGAACGGTTTGGCATTAATATAACTCACAGTTCGGTGCATCATCCCCAATCGAATAGTGTTGAGAGATGGCACAGGACTATTAAAAGATTATTAAAGGTATTATGTCTGGAGTCAGGAGAGGATTGGGAAAAGCATTTACCGTTAGCCCTTCTCGCTCTACGGAACGTGACGCACGAATCAACGGGTTATAGCCCCTCTGAGTTAGTGCACGGAAAAAAATTGAGAGTGCCCGAAACTATTTTATTCGAGCATTGGACACAAAAACCCGATGAAGGCGAATTAGTTACAGAGTGCGTCTTTAAACTAGTCAATAGACTAAAGAGATGTCAGGAACTTGCATCTGAAAGAGAAGCCGGAGAACAGATTAAACGTAAAACCTATTATGATAAAGGAACCGTAACGCGTAAGTTTAATCTGGAGATTTGGTTTTGGTTTTGGCTTCGTATAATCCGAATAAGATGGCAGTTCAGTGGATTGGGCCTGGATAGATATTGAAGCAGTTGTCGGAAACAAACTATATCGTCCAGATGCCCGGGAGAAATAAAACGCAGATTTATCACGTTAATCTACTCAAGCCCTATCATCAACGCGTAGAAACGGTAAATCTTCTGATAAGTGAGGATTGTATTCAGGACCGTCAAGAGACGGACTTAGAGATTGTGTATCCGACTGCTAATCCAAACATATTTGATTTCGACAATATCGTCCGTGATAGCGGGTTGCAGGGTAGGTGCACTCCAGAGCAAATATCCGAGTTAGGAAAATTGCTGGAGACGCACCAGAAATTATTCTCTAATAATCCGGAAAGGATCCATTTAATTGAGCACGACGTGGAGCTCATTAGTAATCAGACTGTTAGATCCAAGCCATACCGGACTTCTACGCGACAGACTGAGATACTGAAAGCAGAAATTAAAAGGATGTTGGACCTTAAGATCATAGAGATAGTGGAGTCAGACTATACTTCTCCTATGATTTTAGTAGAGGCCATTGGGAAGGACCCTCGTCCTTACGTAGACTATAGAAGGCTTAATTCCATCATCCGGAACGAATATTTTCCCTTACCAAACATAGACGACCGTATCGAGAAGGTATCGGCCGCAAAATTCATTACAGTCATCGATCTGACCAAGGGATATTGGCAGATTCTCTTAACTCCTAGAGCCCAACGGTTAGCTGCTTTTGCCACGACTTTCGGGACCTATAGGCCCGAGTGGATAGTCAACTTTGGGTGCGAGACTAAGCGAATGCTGCCGTTCGGTTAGTCAATGCCCCGTAATGCTTCTCGAAATTTATGGCTCAATTATTACAAGGATGCGAGGAGTTCAGCGTCCCATCAAACTTGGACGACGTAGCAATCTCTTCGGAGTCCTGGGAAGAACACATGAGGCATGTTGACGTGATCTTGAAAAAAATAGCTTCAGCGAGACTGACTATTAACCTTTTACCTGCCAATGTTCCCAAATGGGAACATTTTTTTGTGAATTTTTTTAATAACTTTATTTTTTGTTTAGAATATTCATACTTTCCGAAATGTTACATAATCATATGAATTTATTTTAGATGCCACTGTTTTTCAAAAATAAATTCAGCTTTTTTACATAATTTAGGTCAAATTTTCTGAATTTGTGAACTTTAAAGTGTCATACACATTTAATTAATTTCTGCTGTTTTTAAATTAAATTTAAAAACAATTTTACTGACGTGATTTGGTATAAGAGGGACATATATTCTTTTACAAATTAACAAAATATTTTCAAGTATCATTTGTAAGTAGTAATTCTTACAACAATTTTTATGTTCCCAAATGGGAACATTGGCGTTTGGGGTATAGTGTTTGAGAGGATTTTTTTTAACTCTAAAAATTTGAGTCAATACTCTCCTTTTTTTTAATTATCACAATTCTTCTGCTATGGGTAACTTAATAAATGTGGTGGCTGATTCTTTCATACTTCCAGCTGGCACTTTTGTATCTGCATGTGCCTAATACCCGTTTTCTCTGAAAACCGTAATACTCTTTTGTAAGGTAATCGCATTGTTATAGTTATAAATGTTTGCGATTAGGATGATTTCTTTCAATCTAATCACTTTACAAGAATTGTAACCACATTCCCCTTCGGTGAAATGGTTAGTTGAAATGTATCACGTGATTTACGGGTAGACAAGGAGAGGAGCGCGTTTTGAATGACCTTTGCAAAGATCACATTCCAACAAGATTCTTTTTTCAAGACTTGACGAAGGTGTGACCTGTAGCCGTTACGGTTTCAGCCAATGGGTTTCATTCTGACCTAAGATTTTCTTTCTCGCCTATCTCAGAGAGTATTATTGTTTAGTATAAGCTGAACGATGTAGTTTTAATCATTTTTTTACTTAATAGGAATTGACTATTCAAGTGCTTCTCAAGTATCTCTCAGAGTCAACTACAACTTTCAGAGATACATCGCAAGTTCCTGCGACCCACGCAGGAATTTTTCAACAACCTATCCGATGACGAGCTCGAGGACGTAGACAATCCGGATCTTTATATATTGCCATCTGACGAAGACGCTGATTTGAGTGATGAAGAACAAATCAACGATGAAGCTTTGAATGAGGTTCTTTCAAGATGTTTGTAGCCAGATTGACCTGATGATTAACAATGAAGATGGGGATTCGACTATTTCAGATAACCGAATTCCCGATTCGGGCGAAGATCAAAGGAGAAGAGCACCCTTATGTTCTGCTCCAAGTGCAAAGAAGCGAAGACAAGAACTCCATCCTAGATGGAAAAGGGATGCAACATTGAATAATAATATTTCAGGAAAAAGCCTTGAAAAGCTGGCTGAAAAATTTCGCGAGCTTGAGACAATGGATCATCTAGAGTTATTCCACAAAATACTCCCTATGAATTAAGTGCAACATCTAGTTGAGATGACAGCGTTGTATACACTGCAAAGGGGCAGGTTATAACAGGTAGCTGTAAAGATATTCTTCAGTTCCTAGGTCTACTTCTTTTGAGGGGTTAGAACACGGTGCCTACAGAGGACTTAAATTAGAGTAATTCTGGAGACACATATGTTACATTCTTTCCTAAGATAATGGCTAGAGCACGCTTTCGTCAGCTTAAAAATTACTTTCATCTTGTTGACAACAATAAGGATGTTCAACTGGGTAAATAAACTAAAAAAGTTTGCGCCAATATACGATAATATGTGTAGAAACGTGATTCAGTTTGGAGTTTTTCACGATAAACTCATATTTGACAGATCAATGGTGCCATATTACCGACATCATTCTTGTAAGATGCTTATTCGCGGAAACCCCATCAGATTTAGGTACAAAATTTGGATGATATGCTCATTTAATGGGTATCTATATAGGATGGAAATTTACTCAGGCAAATAGGATGGTGCCAAAGCAGCGGCTCCACTAGGATCAAGAGTCGTCTCAGCAAAACCAGGACCACGATCTCATGAACCAGTTCACCTTAAAAAGACGGACGAACACTATTGTCGCTTGCACCCAAGGACGTTGCAAAATTGTGCAAGAAGAATGTTAGAAAGCGGTGCCTTGCATGCAAAACGCAAATACATTTATCTTGCTTTCGCCGTAGCACTGGCAATAAGAGAAAAATGTATCCTTCCGAAGAGAAATATATAAAAGTATGAAATAGAAACCAAACTTAGTCCCCCTTTTGAGTTTATTGCAAAAAAATTACCTTTCGGAAAAATGCCCCTATTTACTTCATCCCAAACGCCAATGTTCCCAAATGGGAACATCCTCAAAATCATACTTAGCATTTTTTTTTCAGCCAAAAAAGGTCTAGAACAGTTATACTAGCTGTAAAATATATAAGCCATTTAAGCGAAAAATTAAAATAAAAAACTTTAAAAATGAATTGCGGCGTTTAAAAGGTTAAGCCATCAAAGTGCAAGTTTGCACAAAATTGCGTTAAATACCTTGGGCACATGGTAGGCGGGTTGTGCAGAACGCCCACCGAGGCTAAAATTCAAGCCGTGCTTGATTTCCCCACACCCCACAACAAAACGCAGATTAGGCAATTCTTAGGTCTAAGCGGGTATTATGCCAGGTATATAAAAGGGTACGCTATCATAGCAGAGCCGCTAACCCGCGCTTTGAAAGATAAAAACAGGAAGGAAGAAGTGGAATGGTCAGCGGAATGTGATCAGGCATTCCACAAACTCAAACAGAAATTGTCCGAGAAACCTGTGCTGTACTCTCCTGACTTCAGTAAAGAGTTCGTAATTCAGACGGACGCTTCGGATAAAGGAGTCGGTGTAATTATGGCACAAAAGGATTTAAATAATACTGACCATCCCGTCCTTTACCTTAGTCGTAAGTTTTCAGACTCTTCACGACTTCTGAAAAGGAATGTGCTGGAATTATCTTAGCAATTAAGAAACTTAGACACTACCTAGATGGACAGGCCTTTACGATAGAGACGGATCATAATCCTCTCGCCTGGTTGAGAACAAACGCAGGCTATAACCCTCGTTTAATGAGGTGGGCCCTAGCTTTGCAGCCTTTTGATTATAAAATTATTCACAGGGCCGGCAAATATAATCAGCATGCAGACTGTTTAAGCAGAATGCTCGCGGATTAAAATGTAATAAATTATTTGTATATAACAGTGTAAAATTTTGTGTGTATATATTTTTCTTTATTCTATTGCCTCTGGTGATGTAATCAGGTGAGCCATGTCAAACCGATTGCCTTACAGATTTTTACCGATGGAAAAATCTCCTTGAGGGGGAGGGGTTGTGAGGATTCAAATAATGATTTCCACGTTTCCTTAACACCCCTCGAAAAACCCCTCAAGTATCGCCGCAAATTCCTTACGACAAGACGCCCGGGTCCAGACAAGATGTCTGGACTTTGACACTATATTTCTATAGACGATTCGTTTCGGCACGCCTCTGACGAAACAGGTGTCGCGAGGCCTGAGAACGCCTTCAGACTAGAAACGTTACATAGACTTGTTGTCGGGAGCGAGCTGGCAAGTAGGGTTCTTCGGAATTAGCGCTCGTCTGCCGTCACAGCAAATGAGGAAGTACTAACTCGACATGACGTCGAGACCCCCAAATTTCGAGCCGGCAAAGAGAAAGGTTTTTCAGAGACGACGTTTACGCTTGGAATTAGACGACGCAGAGTCGCCTCGGAGACCTACGGCCATATTCACAAGTCTCGAGTTAACTCGAGAATCAGTTGATCCGCGAGTAAGAGTTAACTCGAGGATTATCAAAAACGGTATTCTCAAACGGCGTGTTAAGTGATCCGGGGATTAAAATGAGACGCTCGCTGTGATTAGCCTCTTCACGATCACGTGATATTGTAAACATTATATTGGTTACGACGGCCGAATCTGCATTCATACTGATCAAGCACATACTTCGCCGTAGAGTTGATTCCAAATTATGATTCAATAGAACGCATGCGACATTTTAATTTGGGAAAAGAAATGCAAAGGTTTTTAATTTCAAATTGGATTTTTATGGAAACCCAAATTTTGTAAGAAAGAATTGTACACAATGTGTCTTGACAAATGAATCAAGACATTGTCGATTATCTTTGTACTTGTCAGTATGGGTGAGTGTTGGTGGTGTGAAAAGTTACTTGCATCGTCAATTTTCTTTAATTGTAATAAATCAACAGAATAATTTTTATTCTACGACGAATTTGCATCTGCCATGGTCATATTCTACCTTTCCCTTTTAGCCGACGGAGGTGCCGCCATCTATGTTTCCGCCAAGCTGCTTGTTTACATTTATTCAGCTATCTTTATTTCCATTTTTCTTTTGAATTTCAATAAAAATATGTTTACATTTTTGCATTTAAGCAATATTATGATGAGGAGATGAGCTGCTATGCAGCAGGTGCTTCGTAATGACAGATCCAGTCCAGTCGTCGCAAGAATACTGTAATTGAGCATAGAATGAAATGTGTCATCCATTTTGTTTTTACAAAAGGATGGTACTGCGTATGCGTTAAATGTAACTCGCGAGTTAACTCGCCGATTTTGGAGGATCAAAATGTAACACCGAAACGGCAGTTTAAACCACGGATCAGGACTGGTGAATACGGTTTTTTCGATAACTCGCGGATTAGCGTCGATCCTCGAGTTAACTCGGACTTGTGAATACGGCCGCGAGAGTCCTAAGTGCATGCTAGATCTACGGATCGAATCGAATTGTGGAAACAGTCCTGAAAGACCCCGCGGTCTGCTGAAGGGATCGTTCATTATTGTCTGCTGCGAGGATTCAAAGATCTCCTGTCCATTCAACTTGAACTCTCGTGATTTCACTGCAGGAGGCCATCACCTCTAAGTATATGTTCACCGTGGACTCTTGGTTAAATGTTCTAGGAGGCCATCTCCTATGAAATGATGTAAATAGTTTTAATTAATCCAGAAACTCTGAATAAATCTCACCTTATTCCGAGCAGAATCAATAGTGCTGTTCCCTGCATATTTTGTTATATGACCGCTACCCAGGGTTAGGCGAGTACGTCACAATATATGCAGTCCACATATGCATGCTTTTCTTTCAATATTTGAGGATCAACAAAGGGTATGTTGTGATCCATTTATGAAACACAGAAACAACGCGTTCAAAGGTCTTAAAACTGTTTATCTTCCACTTTCCAAAATATATAAACATTGGGTTGAACTAGTACCAGGTACAAAATTATGTATTTCTTGTAGAAAAGTAGTTTTCTCAACATTTCCTCAAGATAATGATAAAGTAAGCAATCTTTCAGACAGTGATTATGAACCAGATTTAAGTAATACTGAAGTCATTGCAAAGCTAAATGAAGCAGTGAATTGATAGAATGTCACCCCCTTAAAGTCAGTAAACGAAAACTTGGTGAAAGAGCTATTTATTTGAGAAATAAAGCTGAGCATTTTTGAAATACATTCCAATATATGGCAAAAAAGGCTCTAAATATTGAATCTTCATCAAAAAGCAAAGAAAGATAGAACAAACAGAAGTGCAGTGATTGTGATAATCTAATGCATAAATTAAAAGAAAAATTAAAAAAGAGTAAAATAGATTAACAAATTGACTATATTTTCCGAGTCATGGAATATGTTAGAAACATTCAACTTTTTGAACCCTCTTAGTGAAAAAAGCTAGGAAGTTATTGGATGAAGAGGGAATTTTATATAAAGGTAAAAAAAGAAAAAGCCGTACTCTATGTGATGAAGTTATTCAGGAAGAAATAGATTTTTAGTGTGATGACGAGATAAGTAGAGTTTCACTTAATAAAAAAGATTGTATTTCTTTCCCAACAAAATATGGTCAAAGAGAATGATAGCAAAAATATTAACATTGTATAACTTAAAAGGTGTTTACTAATTCAAGGAGAAGAATCCCACAGAAAAGATAGGTTTTACCAAGTTTTATGAATTACGTCCACGAGAATGTGTAACTGTAAATAATCGAGAGGTTCATTCAGTGTGTGTTTGCACATATCATCAGAATGTTAAGCGTATGATGCAGAGTATACATTTAAAAATTCCATGTCAAGAACTCCTTGTGAAATTGATGTGTAACGTGGAATCACAGAGGAATGCATTATTCACCTTTGTCCTAACTAACTAACTAACACCAACACACACTCCCGTGCCTAGTGTCGTGAGACACTGTACCAGTTTAAATAAGTGTGGTTGGATGAGTAGAGCATGCCATCAAGGTGACATGTCTACCCAGAATGTTAGAGCACGTTAAATATATACATCATTTCATCTATACAGTATATACATTAAATCATTATACTAGGTTACATTATAAATATATATATATATATATATATATATATATATATATATATATATATATATATATATATATATATATATATATATATATATATATATACATCATGCAAGGTGAGAAAAAAGTTCGTTTTTCTTAGTCTCTTAGGATAATCAAGTCCTGATGATTTCAATGAATCTCACCATGTTAATAATTTTAACCCTCGAGCCCTTGTTGCATGCAATGTTCCTGAGCCATGCAATTTTTAGGTGGTCGGCAGGTGTTCTCATATGTCATGAGGCTGTAAGGGGGCAAACTGTGATGTAAAGTAGAGGTGTGCCAATTTCACCACATGAGCAGTTTTCGGACTTGATTTTCTTAAACTTCGTTAGGTAGGATGGGAATGGGCTGTGCCCTGTGAAGAAAAGTGTCTCTTCCCTGATCCAACTTGATGATTTTAGTGACACTTTTGGTAACACATCGTGCACCGTCCTGCCTGTTTATCCTTCGTCCCATTCATTCTGCCATGCATCAAGTAGCCAGCTAGTGGTTTCCTTTCTGTAATGGCTCTTGGGCCATTTCACCCCTTCATCTACGCATTCCATTGTTGTTGCCTCTTTTGCTAATCTATCTGCTTCTTCGTTTCCATCGTGACCCGCATGGGCTTTAATCCATCCTAGGCAAATTTCCTTGTTGTTGTATTTTTCGTGCCAGTGGACTAGGCGTCTTGGGGTTTTTAAGTGACAGGAGACCAGCTCGACTGTCCGACCAGATCTTGACATTTTTGTCTGTTCTTGCTTCTGCTGCTTTTATGGCTGAAAGTATTAAATAAAGCTCCGCCTGGAAAACGGAATTATTATCCTGCATTCTCGTGGACCATTGTTGTGTTATGCGCCCTTCTTGAATAGCGCAGAATGCACTTCACACTCTCTTCTCCATTTTAGAACCATCGGTATAGTAGCTTATGCCGGAATGAGGAACTCCCACTGCAGGATTTATTCTGTCATTCAAAAGAGTTTTAGCTGGATGTATAGACCAGCCTATCGCTCTTTCCTCGTAGTCATATTTGTTATAATTTGTATCTCCAAGCTTTGTACTTATTTTCATTCTCATTTTGACGCACACCGCTTCTTTTTTAAGTGAAAGATGCAGTGGTGCAATTCCCGCAATTGTTTGAAGGGCCATAGTGGGTGCTGTTTTGTAACTTCCTGTTATTGAGATCAGAAATTTTCTTTTTATCCCATTTTAACTTTCTTACAGTACGTTGAGTTGGGTTGTGACACCAGACCACTGCACCGTGACTCAACATTCTTTCAGTCACTGTTTTGTACAGCAGCTTTCGAAATTTATGCCCTATTCCCCATCTCGTTCCAGCTATTCTTTGTAGCATTTGAAATTAGAACATGGCTTTTTGTCCTATAGTTTGTACATGAGCCGCCCAATTTAGTTTCTCGTCTAGTATAAGTCCTAGATACTTTAGTGTACTAGTTCGTTTAATTCTTCGTTTATTCAATCACCTTTGTCCTGAATGTCCCAGTGAACTGGACCTCCGAGAATTTCTTGTGCAGTTAGAATTCTTTGATACTAAAGAAACAGTTACATTTAAGCAGTGGCTCCAAACTGATCGAGCATTCCTCGAAACTTAAGTAAAATCAGTAGAGGATTTTGTTGATTTACTAGTTTCAAAATTCGTAAAGTTAACAAAACATCACTTTATAGCCAAATCAGAGTCAATACTTAAAGCAAATAAAAGCAGATTTAGGTGATGAATGTTGTATAATTTTAGCAGACATTGCAGAAAATTACACCTGTATCTTGCAAGATGCTGCTCAAGGTTTCCATTGGGGGTTAGACGACACCCATTTGCAATCTATCGCAAATATAACGGTAAACTTAAATTTAAGTCAGTATGCTTTATTAGTGACTGCCTTAATCATAACATTACAAAGTTTTTTCATTTCAGAAGTCACTTCTACAGTATCTGAGAAAAGAACTATCGCATTTAAAATATGTAATATATTTTAGTGATGGTAGTTCAGCTCAATATAAGAACTACAAAAACTTAATAGATTTATGTCCTCACGAAGACTATGGCATGAATGGCAATTATTTGCCTCTAGTCATGGCAAAAATGTATGCGATGGAGTAGGAGGTACAATAAAGCGCCTTGCTACAACAGCGAGTCTTCAAAGAACTGTTGAGGGACAGATTTTAAATGCACATGATTTCTTTGAATTTGCCTCCTACAACATACAAATACAAATATTGACGACCAGCTACAGGCTCAAGCCCAACAAGGCTGGTCCTTTGTTTATGAATTCCCCAATTCCCACTGATTATCCAGTTGTATCTTAAATTTGTACACTCCCTTTGAATTAACTATATTTTCTGGCAACGCGTTCCAACTGTCTATTACCCTATTAAAGTAGTAGTTTTTCCTTAAATCCCGATTAAAATGTGTCTTATTCAATTTATGCCCATGGCCCCCTTGTTCTGTTATCCCTATTGAAATTTAAGCCCTCTGTGTTGTTATACCAACTTGAAAAGCTGAATCAAATACCCCCTCCTTCTTCTTCTTTCCAGTGTCTACATGTTTAGCTTACTTAAACGTTCATTATAGTCGAGATTTGCTATCCCCTTTATTATTTTTGTTGCTCTGTGCTGAACCGTTTCAATTAATTCTATATCCTTTCTCATATATGGAGCCCAGAATTGCACAGCATAATCTAGATGTGATCTTACTAAACATTTATGTAACGGCAAGATAATATTATTATCCCTTGAAGTTACAGTCTTTTTAATATATCCCAATAACATATTAGCCTTTTTACCCGCAGCTAAACACTGGTGACCCATTTTAAAATCCCTGTGAATTATCACCCCAAGATCCTTGTCTGTTTCTCTCTCCTTTACCTTTACTCCCTGCAGACAGTACTCGGCTGCAATGTTTCTGTAACCCATATGCAGAATTGACTTTTCTCTACATTAAATGACGTACCCCATTTTATAGCCCATTCGGATATCTTATCAAAATCCCCTTGTAAATTCTCTATCTGTAACTTGGTATCCACTGTCCCCCAGATTTTTAAGTCATCTGCAAATATATTGATTCTATACTTAATCCCCTGACCTATATCATCTATGAAAATTATATATAAAATTGGTCCCAAAACTGATCCCTGAGGCACGACACTTATAACTTCTGTCCACTGTGAATAATTTCCTTTTACCTGCACTCTCTGCTTTCTACCCAATAACCAATTCTTTATCCATATCAATGTTTTTCCCTGAATCCCCAGCCTTTCCAATTTAAACAGTAATGCCTCATGAGGTACTTTATCAAAAGCCTTTTGAAAATCTATGTACATGATATCTACACTGCTCTTATTATCCAGCTCCTCAGTAATTTTTTCGTAGAACTTCAAAAGGTTTGTAGAGCTAGATCCGCCCTTCCTAAACCCATACTGACTATCTGATAACAGTCCCCCCTCATCCAAGTATAACATTATATGCTTTTTTTTAACAGAGATTCAAATATTTTGCAAATTACTGATGTTAGATTTACTGGTCTATAGTTGCCCGGATCACTTTGTATTCCCTTTTTGAAAATAGGAGTTATGTTGGCTAACTTCCAATCCATTGGTACCTAACCCGTGCTATATGTTGAATGAAATATGATGTGAATTACGTCCGCCAATTCTTCCGCGCATTCCACTAGTACTCTCGGATAAATATCGTCTGGCCCTGGTGCTTTAGATGGCTTAGTTATTTTCAACGGATGTACTATTTCTTTCCTGTTAAATTTGCATTATTTAATTATACCCCTGCAAAGGCTCTATCCTTGGGATCCTTTTTTAATTTATAGTTACCATTGAAAATCCACAGAAAAAAGTAATTTAACAGGGTTGCCATTCCCACCTCGTCTTGAATTAATTCACCTCCCTCCCCCTCCAACGGGCCCAGTGTAGTACTAAATTTACTTTTACCACTTGCATATGCAAAAAATTCTTTTGGGTTTATATTTATTTCCCTTAACATAAAGGGGATTCAGATGTTTTTCACATCCTCAAGCAGGCAGCAAATGAAGATTTTCTGAAGAAAAGATATGAAAAGTCATTACCAGTAGTAGGTACTAGAAAGAGAAACGTCTTCAAGCCATTAAACTAAAGAAACATTTTGGTGACGAAGGTTTCGATTTTTGAAAAATCTCGTCCAAAAACGTCCACTGTTGATAGCAAAACCAGAGAAATAGTAAATATTATTCCTGAAAAGTTTTATGCAGTCATCTATGACAATAAATTGTGGATTGGGAAGGTACTAGTGAAGAAGAAAGAGATGCAAAAGTTCAATTCATGCATCCACCAGGCCTTTCACAGACATATTTTTGGCCAACTAAAACTGATTCCTGCTGGGTGCCCTATGAAAATATAGTTCAAGAAGTTCCAGTTCCATTAACATCATTTATATCAGGACGAACATACAAAAAAGGATGAAAAGGTTGACAAACAACTGCAGAAAATAGGTATTTTAGGCTCAAATAAATTTTTAATTTACGTTTAAAAATTGATTTTTAAAAAATCGAAAAGCAAATGTTTCTTATTTTATGACCACAAAAACATCCTTCTTATTTTTAAAACACAACAAATACATGATCTGCTCATTCTAGAAAAAAATATATTATACATGTTGTATACTCAAAACCCCATCCGCCAAACCACATGCACAGTGGCGACACTCGTAGCGACGCCAGCGTCATGGAGCGCAGGTGCATAAGAGAGCAGAGTAGTGAAGAGCGAAGTCGCCAACAGCGAAGCTCTCATCGATGTTTCCGTTTTAATGTGTCTTTTAGTTAGGCTTAAGAGCCTAAAGTTGTATGCTAAACCTGAGAATATATAGTTATTGTTAGAACATGACTTGTTCTTGTCTTCATACATCAACACTCTAGACAACCCGAACCAGAACATACAGTTAGTTGTGGTTTATGAGGTATGACCTATTGAATTTGTCGACTGAAAAAATATAAAGAATCACTTAACCTGATAAGTGGTAACACTCTATTGCCCTTAGTATCACTTGCATAGCTTATTTTGAAAGATAAAAGTATTATCTTTAATTTGATACCAAAATCAGCCCAATTGGTTGAAAAATAAGTAAAACAGGAAGGTCTTTCTAAAATGATACAAACAGAACACCAGCCAAAATCTTACAAAAATCAAAATTTTCAAAAAATTCCGCCAAGGTCTATTTTTAATGAAAAAATTAATTTGATATTATCTTATAGGTATCTATTCATAAAAAAATTGTGAAAAATATCCGAGACATGATGGCACGGCCGAATATTAATTTAATAACTTGTATTAATTGTATTAATATAAAATATTAAATAATAAAAAATAATAATAATTCTGTTAATGTATAAAAATTAGGCTAAAGTTGTATTACAAGAAGTGTATTTTTCTTTAAACAAGATCCGTAAAATCTTTTTCGCTTCATTTATTGCCGTCGAATAAAATTTTAGAATAAAAATATCATTCATTATTCTAAGAGCATACTATTTTTTTGTAATAAATTATTCAATGTAAATAAATAACGATCTGTAAGACGAAGCAACATTTTAGATGTAAATATTTTATACACATTTTATGTTATTATTAGTAATCGCCATAATGGAATAAAAACCTTCCTGAATTTCTTTTGCATGCAGATTATATAAGAAATTTAATTTATCCCTCTGTAAACAAAATGCAAATGCATTTGAACTTTTATGTTAGTATAAAGTGATTTTCCGATACTGAATAAACAAACGAAGTTTTATCAGTAACAAGCAGAAATACCCGGCTTTGCTCGGGTTGAATTCTAATATGTTGATTGAAAAAGTTACCATCGATTCTATTTCATGAAATAAGGTTAGCATCTTTTAAGTGTACTAGAAAAAAATTTTACTACCAATTTTAAAATATCCATCGCTTCTACAGATTACTTCGGACGCAAATATGTATAGTTGTATCCAACTATATAATGCATTTCCTATTCGTCGCACTTCTACTGAAAATCTTTTTCTCTGAAGTGACTTACTACCGAAGTTAATTTTGAGGTTTCGAATGACTAGGAATATTCCCGTGCATTCATTTGCAGGAACAATGGCGAATTTTCGTATGTTAGTCTTGCACTTAGTTTTTCTATGAATATGTTTTACTTGTGCCATTCTTGCACCTAGTAGTAGTAGTTGTTGGGTTGGCGTGGAAGTTTGGAGAGTGGGGTGTCAGCTCAGGTGTTGCTTCGTCATCTGACCGTGGTTCAAAATTACGAAGTGTTGTCCTCGAATCTTTCCCTTAAGGGACTGATTCCGGGCCGTCGTCAATAGCCCGTTGTGTTGCTCTAGTACGACATTAACTAAAATTACCATTACCATCTTGCACCTAGTATGCGATAGTTTCGAATTTCATCATCAATATGAGAATATGGAAAATTAAATTGTTACAGCATTCGTTACTAATTTAGTTTGAAGTAACGCAATTTTTCTTGAAATTCCATTCAGCGGCAGGTGAAATAACGGAATTTCTGTTAGATACAGAGGCTGTTCGCACGTTTTTTAGACAGTTTTAGTTAGCGGTAATAAGAAATCGTTTGCTGCAAAAGAAATAATTGCAGTTGTACTATATTTTTAAAAGTCAAAATTATCGTCTGCGGCTTGACAGGTTTGTTTTTATTCAAAACTAGCAAAATACCCGACCTTACTCGGTTTGAATTGGTTTACTCTAGATTGAAGAGATAATCAAAATATATAATGCCTTACGTTTTTTTGTAGAAGAAAAATTTATTTTAACATCTTTCGCCATCTTTATATTTTCTACTACTTACTTTGGACACAAATCCTACACATGCATATCCATTCATGTAATACATTTCACATACATCGCACAATTGCTGTATGACAAAGCTACAAAATGACGAAAGGTGGTACTAAGGTTACTACTATAAAAGACGATTGATAGGAAGATTTGGAATTCCCTTTCTTAAGTTCTTTTCATGTTCAACTCAATTAATTAAAATTACGATTTACGGCGAGTGCTCTCGCACTCATAGTCAGCAAAACAATATTTTTTTACTTGTGACACTCTTGCCTCCGGTATGCGACATTGTGAAATCTTGCAATCTTCTCCTGTCATTATTACAACGAATTTTTTAATGTTGGAAAAAGTTCCAGTTTGGATAAATAAACATTATTATTCTTTCAATAACGGCATTATTCTTTAAATAACGGCATTATTCTTTAAATAACGGCATTATTTTTTAAATAACGGCATTATTCTTTCAATAACGGCATAACTACACTTAAAATTTACTGAAAATTTATACTGACTTACCTAACATTTTTAAGTCTAATACTTTGTGGTGCTGTTGCGTGTGATGAGAAGGAAAACACATTTATTAAAATAATAAATATTTAAAACAGGAAACAGCGAAGTAAAACAAAATAAAAGATGTCGCAAAAAATTGTTCTAAAGATATTAATTTGTGATTCAATTTTATCTCTTGATCTCGCACAGTTGCCACAACTTACAACTAAAAGTGTACAAAATTTAGAAATGTGAAATTAATTCAGAGCGAAAGAATCAGAAAAAATATCACTGCTCGCGCGATCTTGTTCATTCTCGTTTCATTGAAAAATATCGTCTGTCCCAAATATTCGGAAATCGTTTTCATTGCGCAAAGAATAAAAATAAGACTCGAAATAAATGAAGTATCAGAGATGAAATTCCATAAAAAAAAAAAAAAAATTTTGAAGAATAATTACTTTTTCAGCAGTACTGGTAAAGCAATCAAAGTAATCGTAATATTCAATAGACATTCCAATTTTTCCAAAACTACCAAATTATGGTTGATTTAAGTATACTTACTCAGGTGTTTTAGCATGAAACTCAACTAAATATAACAATACAGAAATTTTTAATATTGCATTCACTAAACTAATAGATAATGTATAAAATAAAATACAATGCAATCAAATATCTGGAATACAATTCATGTGATGTCTACACAAACAGACAAACACAAAATCGAGCATAGAACAGAAAGACGGACAGACAGACATTTGCAACCAATGCCACTCACTAAATGAAGATAAGTACTCACTGTATGCAAATTTTCATGAAAATATCTTAAACCGCGTGGACGTGTATAGGGCACAACATACAGACAGACAGACAGACAGACGGACAGACAGACAGACAGACACCAAACGAGAAAAGGGCGGATTCGGCATCAGAAGGGTCCAAAACGGATAGAAAACTTGAAATGGGTCGAAAATATTAAATGTACAAACAAACACTCCATTCTTATTTATATAGATGACGTTTTTAACGAAGCAGGGGTTCGAAGGCTATATTTATGCTCTTTCGGAAGAGAAATATTCATATTCCGTTATCCAAAAACGATGTGAGAGTCATGGTTTTGTGATATCTTAAGCGTCGATAGGTAATATCGTCAACAAGAAAGGAAAAAAACGTCAAATTTGTGCCTCAAGTGGGACAAAAATTCCAAACAAGTATCCAAGGAAAAAACGGACATCTTTGACTATTGCAAAGATACGTTGTTTAATGATAAAATAAAATCCCCTTAGTCAAAGGACAGTTGCAAAATCATTAAAATGCTCGGTGTCCACTGTAAACAAAATGATAAACGTTGATTTAAATCTTAAGAAAGCGAAAAAACGCAATGTGCATCGTCTTTCTCCAAAGCATATCGCTGAACGCAGGACACGCTGCCGAATTGTATATGAGAAACACTTATCCAAAAAAAAATGGATAAAAATTGTCACAATAGATGAATCATGGGTGTATTCAAATGATTGCAGCAAAAAGCCATTTAATATCATAAAAGGGGAGAAAAAAATGAAGTACATGGCTCACATAATCGAAAGAAAGTTTTTCTAAGGGATTCATGATTGTTGCTGGTTTTTCATAGAATGGCAAGTTAAAAATAAAGAGAGTGGGAAAAAATGTCAAGATGAAGTCCAAATACTATCAGGAACATATTTTATCGCCAATTTTTCTGAATGAAATACCATCGCTTTACCAACAGTGCCATCAATCTGTGGAACTCCATCAAGACAAAGCTAGCAGTCACACATCAACATCCACTGTAAATTTCCTAAAAGAAATGGAACAAAAAACCGGTATCAAGGCCCCTTCCCAAGGTCAACCGGTAACCCTCCACTGATATCACTACTAAATCGCCCGATGTATCACCAATGGATTTTTCTGCTTTCGGACTTTCAAAATCTGCATTTACCAAACGTCGTCCCACAACCCATACAGAACTCTGGAAAGGTGTTCAGGAGGAATGGGATAGAATACCTCTTCTGACACTTCAAAAGGCATTAGTATCCTGGAAATTACGGTGTCGAAAGATATATCAGAATATGGGCTATCAAATAGAATATTTAAAACACAATAATTCTATGTAATTTAGTTTTGTGAATGCAATATACATTGTCTAAAAAATGTGTGAACAGCCTCTGTATATGTAAAGCAGAGTAGGCATTTTCTCTGTTCTCTATACAAATCTACACCGCTTGACCAATCTACACATTTAGTACACTTATATCTTAGAACACTGTGGATATGATAGGCTACATATTAAATAAATCAAGGTGATATAATTCATGTTCAAAATTAAAGGAAAAATGGTTAAAAAAATCTTAGTATATATTTGTTGGGTTAGCAGAGATAGTGGCCAAACATAAGGATGACAAACGTTACTTTTATTATTCACACATATAATTCACAATACAAACAACAAACTTAGAAAATACGGGAGCGCCTATGTTAACAGACTCCCTCTGAGTAAGGTCTCAGCAGCAACTGAGGATATGACATTCAGCGATGACGTTAGACGTGACGTCAGACAGTAATGACGTATTGGTGAGAGGGAAAATAAGGATTATTCTCCAACAATATTTATTGAATAAATTTAGCAAAAAACAATATGATGGTATCATGTGGTATTTTTTTAATTAAACGCAAACTTTTTCAGAAATTGCTCTAAAAATAACAGAAACACATGTTACAAACCTTTCTTCCACTCATTTTCACTTTTTTAGCAATAGAAACTCAAATATAATAAAACAAAATTAAAAACAAAATCGTTTATTGCAACTACAACAAACAGCGGAATGACAACTTCAAGCTCGTTTTACTGATAGTGACATTTGCTTATTTTTGACAGCTATGTTTTTTGTTATGCAATGGACATTAAAAAGGTATCCAGACACGATCAACTTAAAGTGAACTTGTTATTTTATATAATTTTTGGGCATTCAATGTTATGATGGAAATTTCCACCATTATGCAAAGAAGGGTTAAGATCAGAAATTTGGTTTCTAAGTGGAAAGCACGTACTTATTTAGAATGATAGATTTAGTTACTTGACAATGGAGTACAGCTTTCAACAACACCCATAACACACGAAAAAAATTTTTATTTTATTTATTTTAATCGTCTTTCAATGAAACTCATCAAGATTTTGAAATATATGTGAACTACAGCGTATGACTACCCGTTTTAATTTACGTAACACATCTTATTTTAAAGTTATTTTTTAAATTTTTCTTGTCATTTTAAAATAACAAACTACACACTTTAAAAAAATTTTGATTTGTAAATTTTATTTATTTTTATTATCTACACACTATTACGTATTTAACCAAAGATTCAAAGAAAGTTGGTGGAAATATACATATACCACCACGAAAGTACCCATGTCTAGTGATATTTGCAGGAAATAAGTAAATAAAATTCAATTCCTATATAATATTTCTGGAATAGGTAATATACCGGAACACATAATGCAAATAGAAACAAAATTCCAAACCTTAAAAAAGACTGAATTCTGAAGAAAAAAAATCTGTTCTAGCGTGTTGAATTTCGCTTTCCTGTATATATTCGGAAGTAAAACAATTCGACAAAAAACTTGAACAATATTAATAAAGACAATAATGAATTATAAGCAAAAAAAGAACACATATTTATAATACTTGGGAATCCTCAAATACGACCGCAAACTTCTCGTTGCCAACTCAAATACCCAAAAAAAGAATTATAAATCAAAATAAAAAAACATAAATTCTGAGGTTGCCAGATACCGAGTAGCAAAATACCGCTTTTATGATCAATGAGTTTATCGTTTGGGCTTTTCGTGCTCCATTATAAAATTTAACTAAACATAAAATTAAATGTTCTAATTATTCTTTCTTCATCAATCAAATGTTTTTAAATATTATTTTCATCATGGGAAGAAGTAAGAAGTCAGCTCAAACATGAACATTATAATATAATTTGTTTAAAAATAATTGTTTTTCGTTCAACACTGGTAAAGCGATTTGAGATGCGTACAGCAATCGTTTTATACTGAATGTTATTTCTATATGGCGATTTCAAATTACTTTTGGCTTAGGTCAATTTTAGGCCTCTTAGGATTCGAAATTTTCAAAATCCTGTCGTACGGTATAGGAAGAATCACCCTGAAAAATTTCAGCTTCCTAGGACATGTAGTTCTTGAGATACAGAGATGAGTGAGAGAGAGAGAGTGAGTCAGTCAGTGAGTGAGTGAGTCAGTCAGTGAGTGAGTGGTATTTGAATTTTATATACATAGATTCAAGATGAATATTGTTTAAATCACTCATGTTTGTACTTGGAAAATTATTTAAAATAAAAACGTTTGTACAGACTGAAAATAAAAGAATAGAATCGTACATGGCCTCGATTTCTTAAAACATTATAGTAAATATTAGCTTCAATTGTTAACGACAAAATAATTTAGGTTAAACAATCGGTGCAACTTACTGTAGGTATGATTTTTGCTGCGAAAGCACTTAAATATCCATGGTTAAATTGGTTGTCCCAAATGATTTGTAGAAATTGCCGAATTTACTTTTTGGAATGTTTTATAATGAATATTAAAATAACATACTGGGTATTAGAGTAGAGCCAGAAGCCTGTTGTTCTATTTTTCCCACAAAACAATCAAATAACTATTACAATGTTATACTACATTGATCAAAAAGTACTTGGAATGCTGTCATAAAACAAAAAGTATCAATTTATTGGTCAAAATTTATTAAATCTTCTTCAAAGTAATCTCAGAGTTCAATGCACTTCAGCTAACGTATTTTTCAATTCTCAAAACATGCCTTAAAGTCGTTTTTGGGAAACCCCTTCAGGGTTCGTATCGAATTTTCTTATATTGCATCAATGGACTCAAAACTGTGACCACGGGGACGGAGTTTCAACCGTGGAAATAAAGAAAAAGTCACACGGTGCCACATCAGGTGAATACGGAGCTTGTGGAACCGTATTTGTTGAAAGCTTTGTCAAGAAATCACGATTAAAAATGGCATTGTGATAAGGCGTGTTATCGTGATGCAAATCGTGACCAATGAGTCATCTCGACACAATTTAGGTCGTTTTCAACAACGGCACAAAACACACAAATAAAAATCTTTATTGACCATCCGGTCAGTTGGTAGAAATTCAAAATGCACAACACCACGACAATAAAAAAAAGTCAACATTACCTTGATTTTTGAGGGACTTTGACTTGGTCTTTTCGACTTGGATCTTTGATTCTGCTTCACCTTTAAAGCGCCATTCACTTGATTATTGAGCTGTTTCTGTACCAAAAGCATAGATCCAAGTTTTATCACTGCTAATAAGGCGTTTTAAAAATCAATCGCAATGATAAAGCAGCTCTTGGGACATTACAAAACGTTGCTGTTTTTTGGAACAAATCCAAAATTTTTGAAACTACTCGAGAAGCGACGCGTAAGAAACTTAAATGATCTTACCTGACATGAACCAAATGATATAGGAACTTGTTCAATGTCTTTTATTGTTAACCGACGATCACTAAGCACCTATTCTCTGACCTGATAGACGTTTTGATCATTAGTCGAAGTGGATGGTCTACCAGATCGTGAATCATCTACGACATTCTCTACCTTCTTTAAACTTTTGATATAAATGAAATTATGTTGTGTTTGATAAACAGTCGACTGCAAAAGCTTTTTGCAACATTTCAAATGTGGTTGTAACAGAAATTCTATTGTGGAAACAAAATTTAATGCGTAATCGTTGCTCAATTATATTCTACGTTTTGGAAAATCAATTAATTTCCACATAAATAAATAATAATAAATGAATGTTTAATGAGTTCTTGACAAATACTTTCTCCTAAAAAAATCCTTTTCCACTGAAAAAAAACCCTTCAGATTAATTAAGCTATTTTGTTCTGTTTTGTCTGAAAATATGTGCATTAAACGCAGCGGTGTGTCTAAAATGTTCATAGTCACCACGCTAAATAATTATTGAAACCATATCACAAAATATTCTTAAAGCTGTTTAATATTTTTTGTTCAACATTAGACTCTTCTTTATACATTTATTTATTGATTAAATATTTCTGTGATAAAAACGAGTTATTTTGGTTTCTAGGGGTATCGTGTTTTCTAGGTATAAATTGGGATAATCGATTTCAGAAAGTCAAAATAACTAATACACTCAATAACAAAAAATCGGGGCACCAAGTGCTGAATTACAGTGGTACCGGGCTCTATCAATTTGGAATGGCGCTGACTGGGGACGTATAATCTTTAGTGACGAGTCCCGTTTCCAACTGTGTCCTGACGACAACCTCAGACATGTCTGGAGACGTCCAGTGCAGCGTAGGGATCTTGCCCTTACTATCACAAGCCACACATGCCCACAACAGGGCGTCATGGTCTGGGGTGCTACCTCCTTTGATAGCCGGACCCCTTTGGTAGTCATTTCTGGCACACTTACAGCACAGCAGTACGTAGACGACATTCTATGACCGGTTGTGTTGCCGTTCCTTTTGCGACACTCCGGGCTTACTTCTCAACACGATAAGGCCGGCCGCAAACGGCACGTGTTGCTATGAATTGTCATCCAGTTTTCCCAACACTTCTTTGGCCAGCTAGGTCTCCTGATCTCTCTCCCATAGAGCATATTTGGGACGTTATGGGAAGGCGATTGCAATCATCCCGGAATGTTGACCATTTAACCCGACAGTTGAAGGCACTTTGTCAAGAAGAAAATTCGACACTATCCGTGAACTGTTTTAATCTATGCCACGCCTAGTGACAGATTGCATCCAGGAAAGAGGTGGACCAACGCCTTGTTGACTTCCTTCTTTGTAACGATCAAACTATGGAATAAATCATTCCATTTTTCTGAAATTTTAATCGTTTGTATTTTTATGTAGGTTCTTCACATCACCAATTTTTTTCGCAATTGGATAACTCCTTCTTGGTGTGTTTTTGTTATAGAGTATAATTCACAATAATTAATTTGTTTTGTCTAAACAAACAAGAGGATTATGTTAATATTTTCCGAATTTTGTGCACATTTATATCTTACCAAAGTTTATTGTTTTCAATTATTGTGTAATCCTCATGATGGTTGACTCGACAAGGCACCTCGTCATTCATTGGACTCGGTCAAAGCTTACCAGATATTGTTGTATACGGTATCTCATCATTAGAAGAAAATTGACCAGATTTAACCTCTTCATCATAAAAAATCGACAATATTTGATAACGAGATATCTGGTCAGATCTTGATGGTCGATTTATCTAGTCGAAAGACATGGAAATTTGTAAATCACAAATTAAAATCTTAATTAGGTAAAATTAAATTATTCAATATTAAATCAAATTTAATTAGGAAAATAAAGCAAAATTCAAAATTCGTTAGGTTTTGGTGTATATTCATATTTTATGCTCCATTTTGACTGTTTAAATTCTAGTTATTGTACAGATGAAAGACTTTCGCTTTAGATAACATACAAAGAAAGCAGCTTTCTTGAAATGACGAATCTTTCTCTTCTTGGAAGTACCCGACATACATATTTGCCATGTTTACCATCCCAACCCAACTGGGACCGACGTAATTCAATCTGTTCCCAAACTTTCACGTCATAATTTATGCAGGGCTTCACCGGAGCGAGACAATTAAATATAAATATTTACTTCAGACTTTAATCCCGAAGGTTAAATCTGCTTTTCCTGATATGATTAAAACCAGGCTTTGGGTATTCGTGAATTCAAAACTTGCAGGTGAGGATTTTCCAGACATGGTGTTTAATTATTTTAAAACATGCTTACGGGGCAGCTCACCCATGGGAAATAGCAACTTTTCCGAGATTACAACTTGTCCGCTGCGCCAACACACTATCACAGACTCGCTGCTTTGCCACAATTCTGTGGCTGTGCAGTTTCGGAATTGCTCAAATCCATGAGGAAATCTTCGCTTACAACAACTGTACATGCATAATTAATGTAATTTCAGAATTAATAGTATTTGAGTGAGTCTTATGTAGTGCAATTTGAATGTCCTGATACAGCTTAACTATCCTGCTTCTCTTTAAGGATACTTTTATCTACTAGTGTATACTACGTTCTAATTTAAATACTGTCTTACTTGTTGACTTTGACTTATTGAACTTTAATCATTAAAGCTATATAAAATATTTGCAGTTTTGTATGAAAACTAATATTTTAATACTCAGTAGTGTGATTCGTAGCTATACAGGATCCTGTGTTTTGATTGCCCTATAAGTTCAATCATGAAATCTTCTCTTTATGTTATAAATACTTAATTTGAAACCTATTTATGGCTTTGAAACCGATTTATACCTATTTATGGCTGCTCACGCATGGGACTTACAGCTTTCAAAGATTACTTCTCATGTACCACAAATCATTAGGTATGCTGTATGACATGCTGACTAATAGTCTCAATATTTGATGTTTTCAAATGGGCTGCCAAATGAGATGTTGGCCTCGTCATGTGACCGTGGTTCAAAATTACGTGGTGTTGACCTCATATTTTTCCCTTGTGGAATGAACCCGTACCGTCGTCAATATACATTTGTGTTGCTGAAGTGCGGAATGTTAATTCAAATACCTTCCTACGAATCAACCTTATCTTTTAAGCAAAAGATGACGCTAGAAGCAAGAAACTTTGTATATTCGATTTTTTATTTTATCCTTCCACCATAATAATTGAATAATTTCACTAGCCAACAGTTAAAAAAGAATGTACTTCATAAAATATGTAAAATAAACTTTTTCAGGCTAATGTCTGTTGTGGCTTACTAAAAACAAACTAAAAGTATCTATGAACTATGAACTTCGGACATTCTTTTACGTATGGCTCATCGTATATATATATATATATATATATATATATATATATATATATATATATATATATATATATATATATATATATATATATATATATATATATATATATATATATATATATATATATATATATATATATATACAGAGAGAGAGAGAGAGAGCGAGATAGAGATAGATGTGTGGATGTGTGTGTGTGTGACGACTTTCTTACAAGTCTCACTACTTAGTTATTCCTAAAATACGAGCAGGTTATTACAGAGAGCTATGAAAAAGACGTCTTTATTAGACCACAGTCAGGATTCGAGTACTACCAAAGATGGCGCAGCAAGCTACAAGTTGCGTATCAACAAATTAATTATTCCTTGATCAGCAACACTCAGACAGATTTCATTGCCATATATGGTATCATTTGATGGGACATCTTAATGTAAATAGATGGGAACAGGTGGATCACGGCGTGGGAAGATGAATTTAGCTTAGCTTGCAAAAATAATTTATTTTTGATGCAATGGGCTGCGAAACTGTAAAAGGCATGTTAAAAAATACTCAAGGTGCCAGCCAACCTCGTAGCAATTTTCTTACTAATCACTTTTTAATTTTACATCCCCCTTCCCAAGAAGACTACATCCTATGCGTCCATAGTGTGTAGGACATCTAGGAAGAAGCTGTTAATGAAAACCTAAAATTTGGAATAAACTAGCTACCCTATAACCCAGAACTTCTATCTACCCATTTGCTATTCATCTATTGACATACAAGCTATCATAAAAAAAAAATTTTAACGTTAATGACACTCTGTCTCAGTTATGGTAAAGAGTATAAACGCAATAAACAATTAGAATAGAGGATCCATTAAAATAACATTAAACACAATAAGTGATTAACATAATAGAGCATCAATACCACATAATAAAATTATTAATGAGCATCAATACCACACTAGTTCACAATCAAACCCAATCAAATACTGTACAAAATAATACAACTAGTTTCCAGAGAATTCTGATCTGAAAAACTAACCTAATGAAAATGAAATAATAAAATTCAGTAATAATAAAAATATTTCCATCTATAATACATTAACTTGTGTGACCAGTACGGACTTCGGAATATCAGGGACCCAAGGGCTTACCCTAATCTCATTATTTAGCTGCTGTCGCGAACAAGTTCAAAAACCCAACATGAAAATACAACATTTCTTGTAAATCATAAAATGATTATCACTGTAATTTAATTCTATACAAATCATAAGTAAGTAGCGCTACCATAAGCCAGGCTTCAGGATGCATCAACAAATTCTCAAAGACCTTCTTAGTTCTATTTCCTCATAATAAACAAAATACAATTTCACAAATTATTTTCCATTATTTCTACATAGTAAATAACCCTGAATATTATCTGCGACTCTCTGCGTCTATTTATTTCTATATGAATTTCACTTCCTTCAAGTATTAAGTACAAATAAACAAATCTACTCATCCTTATATTCTTCGTTCACTTTTCAACTTGCAAATACAAAATACAACTGAACAAGTAATTATCCTGCGTGATCATGATTTTTTTTTTTGCTTGATCTCAGGATACTTACGAGATAAAAAAATACAAAATAAAATAACTTTTCAACAAAATCTCATTAATTTATCTTGGTGCGTGAATCCGGATGAATATATCTTTACTTAATTCCAATTAATTTATCAGAGCAATGTTTTCTCGTGATAATAATTGTATTTACAATTTAAGCTGTTATTAGAAAAATATGAAACCTATATGTGAAAGAGTAAAACAACTCTCCTTCAATATCCAATTTCATACAAACAAAAATAATTATTAAAAAAAAAAAATTTACATTCATCACAGACTTTATTCTGCCAAAGTTCCATTCTAATTCGTCTATATAAAAATTGTTTTTTGGAAAATATGTACCGAAAGGAGAGTACCAGAGATGCGAGTTCTGTGTTTTGGTCCATTTCTGCAAATCCAGGTAAATTTTCCTGCATAGCGAAATGACTTTTTAAATTTTCAGTCAAGGGGTGGGGGGGGGTGAGATCCCCACTTGTTGTAATTGTTGTAGAAGCTCAACATCTCCAGCACTTCCCTGACACATAAACATTATCAATACACTTAATAATTTTACTATAATGTTTATTATAATTCTTATAAAAATATCTCGTTTCTATCACATCATAATTCTCACTATCTGTAACATCATTTAAATTTTACTAAATTTTACATAATTTTTATTTTGTTCATTAATTGCCCTCAAATGATATGTAGTCATTGACTCCGTTTTACCTTTCTTATTACGATACGTGATATCTTTACCCTTTTGAAATTTTTTTCTATGTTTTTATATCGAGATGTAAATCAAATAGTACCGCATTTTGCAAGGAAACTAACAAATAAGGCAAATCAGAGTCAATAACATACATAATGACGTTTTTCTTAATTTCTCCTATTTTGGCACTTACCTCAATAATTCTGGTTACGTTTAATCGTCCACTGGTTTGCCACACTACCTGCAACTGTTCACCCCCCATTTCTCTATATTTTAAAGACCTGACAAAAGACTCGCTTATTAAAGTCACATTGCTGCCAGTGTCAATGATTCCCAGTGCTAAGTCTTATCCAGTATTTGGAAAACACATCTCGGTCACAAGAAATCCGTTAGCGGTACAGTGCATACTGGTGGGGGGCCCTGCACGAAATCACTCTCTGCAGTATCGGGCAAAGTGGCCCTGCAGGTCACACTTGTAGCAGGTCGCTGTGGGTCTATCTCGTGGTGTGGTTGGCACTCCTTGGGTTTGGATAGGTCTGGGTCTCCAAAGTAGTCTATGCACATATGGTGATCTCCATGGTCCGGATGATGGGCCCTGATACTGTTGTTGTCTCCTACTCCATGGTTGCTGTAATCCAGCCCTTGGTGGTAAGGCAGGGGTCGGTCATCTCCAAGGTGAGGTTGTTCCGCTGCGGAATTTGAACTCCGAGAGCATGTGTATCCGCTCTTTCCGTCGGCGACCTTGGCGTCCATGTCGGTAACCTTTCCGAAGCGAGGGAGACGAAGCATTTTTTCTCGCTTGCTTTTTCTTTCACCATTCATTTAGTTCATCACGGCAGCGAGGCAAAATTTTTCGATCTTGTTCCCTGTACAATTTTGAATAAACCATGTTAATCTCAAAATTTGTGAATGCGTACTTTTTCGCAAAACCGTATGAGAATCGAGGGGGAAAAGCAAGTTCAGCATTTTAGATTCCGACGTGACAGCAATTTTCAAAGAAAAAAAAATCGTTGTTATGGTGATAGTAGCTACGATAAATTTGATAGCTGGCATACCCGTTAGTTAAAAATGCAATCTTTCTTTTCACCGATCCCTCTACGCGCGATCAGCAATTTGTACACTTTCGCTAAATTATACTTTTCCTCACATCGAATTTGTTTATGAACCAATTTTAAAAATAATTATTCCATAAGAAAGAGTGTATTTTAAGTTTTCATGTGGTATTATCAAATTAAAAAAACTAAGAGTATTAAACTATAGATATAACAGTTTTAGTTTTGTATTGAAAATTATGGTCTACTTGTCGTTCCGAAATTTGCATGACCTACTTTTGATTGCATCGTATTTATGTATGAATCAATTTCAAAACTAATTGTACCATAATAAAGATTACATCATAACGTTTTCGTTGATGATTTCAAATTAAAAAAAATAATGGTATTAAGCTATAGATACGACAGTTTTAACAAAAGTAAAGAAAATTTCCCAATATTCCAAAATTTGTATGACTAACTTTTGATAGCATCAAATTTATTTATTAGCCAATTTCAAAATTATTATACCATAAGAAAGAGGACATTCTAAGGTTCTCTGCGTTGTTTTCAAATTTAAAAACGAATAGTAATAATAATAGATATGACAGTTTTAAAAAACTGTAACAAAAATGTCCGAATTTTTCCCGAATTAAAAAAAAAATTGTTATCAGGAACTAACTAAATTGAAATTTCTAAAAAACTCGGCGTCCTGAAAAAATTTCCATTTAGAGGTACTCTGAAAAAAATCACTGCTGGAGACTGAAAATGTGTACGTCTTTTGTTCACTCGCCTTAAAATTTTCGCTCTTTCAAATTTGACTCTAAACTAATCATCAAAAAAAAATGTTTTTTGTCTTGTTATCTGTACAATTTTAAACAAACCATGTCAATTCTGTAATTTTCTGATCCGTATCGTCTCGGGAAACCGTCTTAGAATCGAGCAAAAAAAGCGAGTTTTCGATCCTGTGGCGGCAGCGGCTGAGGTAACTTTCTTTAATACAAGGGGGCTCGCTCCCTGCTTGCCTCCGCTCACCAACCCCCGGAAATTGCTACCCAATTTGGCTTGCTTCGTAAACCAACACTCTTTTTGCAGACACACTTTGGTTTACTTGGCAAACCAAAACTACTTTTGCAGAGTCAATCTCCTGCGTCGGCGAAACTATTTTAATAATTCATATAATCCGGATTTTAGTTCCCGGTCCATAACGTCACAACGAGGGCACTCCCCCCTGCTCGTAGACGCAAACCAATATTCCTTTCACAAGAACTTTCGTTTTTTTTTTTAAACTTGCACACATAATGCACCCTAAACTAATATCCGCACCAGTTAAAAACCGTCGAGATTTTCTTCCCTGTACAATTTTGAATAAAACATGTTAATCTTGAAATTTTTGGATGTGTACTTTTTCGCGAAACCGTATGAGAATCTAGGGGGAAAAGCAAGTTCCGAATTTTGGACTTAGGACCAGACGTAATAGAGATTTTCAGCGAAAAAATTAAAAAAACAACGTTGCTATGGTGATAGCAGCTACGATAAATTTGATATTTGGCAAACCCGTTAGTTAATGCAACCTTTTATTTCACCTTTTTCTATGCGCTATCAACAGTTTGTACACTCACGAAATTATACTTTTCCTCGCATCGAATTGATTTATGAACCAATTTTTGAAATAATTATATCATAAGAAAGAGTATATTCTAAGATTTTCTGTGACGTTCTCAAATTAAAAAAAAATAATAGTATTAAGCTATAGATATCTTAGTTTTAACAAAAAGTACCGAAAATTTCCCAACATTCCGAAATTTGTCTGACCAACTTTTGAACGCATCGAATTTATTTATTAACCAATTCAAAAAATAATTTTATCGTAAGAAAGAGGACATTCTAAGAATCCCTGCGATGTTTTCAAATCAAAAAATATAATAGTAATAAGATATACGTAGATATGACAGGTTTAAAAAAGTAACAAAAATGTCCTAATTTTTCCCGAATTAAAAAAAATAAATATATTATCAGGAACCAAATTGAAATTTCTCAAAAATCTCGGCGTCCTACAAAATTTTACATTTAGAGGCATTCTAAAGACAAAATCACGACTAGTGACTGAAACTTTGTACGTCTTTTGCTCACTCGCATAAGAAATTATGCTCTTTCAAATTTGGACACTTAATAAACCCTTAATTAATAGCCTCATCGGAAAAAGTATTTATTCGTCTTATTCTCTGTACAATTTTGAGCAAATCATATCAATTTAGTAATTTTCTGATCCGTACTTTCTCGGGAAATCGTCTAAGAGTCGAGCAAAAAAAGCAGCTTTTCAATCCTGCTGCGGCTGCTGTAACATTTTTTTTAATATAGAGAGATATAGATTTACATTGTAATAGAACGGTAGAATCAGAGTTACAAATTTTTCTGAATTGTACCAACTTACCAGCAATCGTACTGTAGTAGATTTTTTTAGAAATATTGGAGTCCCAAAACATAAATTTATTAACTGGAAATATAAAATCGTTACGTTTATCGTAGACATTAATGTCAGCTTTGCACACGAAACAGAATTTTTTAAGTCGAGAAAATCAGTAGTAGTATTATCTAGATTGGTTTTAACTAAAGAAAGGCCATCTGGATTTCCAAAGATTAGAAAAGTTACTATTATTAAAAACAATTAAATCATCAATAAATCTAAAGGCAGAATTTATCAGATTTTTTTTCAAAAAATGAAGAAATAAAATAGTAAGAATGGAGGAAAAATTAGAACCTTGGAGTATACCTTTAATTTGAGTTTATATATGCTCACCATTAAAAATAAAATTATTAAAAATACATAATTAACCAAAAACTCTCATTCCTCAAAATCCATATCAATTAAGCTTTTAAAATCATGATAATAATAGTTTAAAACATCTCTCAATTTGCCCAGTGGTATGCTGTTATATCATATCTTTAAAATCATAGGTCTGATTATTATTATAAATATTATTATCCACAAAATTCAAAACCTTATTATTATCACAGGTTATCCAGGTAAAAGCCTTCTTCAATAATGGCATCAAGGATAATATTAAAATACTTAAAGAGAGTATAATGCCGGGTTTAATCATACATGAATTAGTATCACAGGTTATATAAAGGTATTTAATACGATTTTTATGAAATTTAGAAACAGCGGTAATGTAAGGTAAAATAATGTGGTGGTTGGAAATTTTAACTCTTTTATTTGAAGAAATTACTTTTTTAATAATGATATTATAACACGATTTACAGAACTTATAAGTAACTGAACTCTTAAGCTCGGCATCAAGCAAGTGTAAATAACGTTTATACAAATAAAAGCATAGTTACCTAATTCTTTATCAACAGGTGTATTAATAAATTTATTTTGAAGATCCTTAATGGCTAAATATATTGTCTTGTGGTTATCAGTATTATCAAAAACAGATGGAATATTATCTTTAATAAAAACTCTAAATTCACCACGCAATTTCCATTTCCAGCCGACCAGCCGGTCTAGTGGTCGAGGTGTTGGCCTCTGGATCGGAAGGTTACTGGTTCGAATCCGGGTCAGGGCATGGATGTAAATTGTGCTGTCCTTTGTTAGGATAATGATGGTCCACCCACTGGGTGCCTCTTCACACAAGTGACCATCACTTATGGCCTTGCATAAGGCTACAATGACTTCGGTCAATTCTGTACTGTATTGTATTTCTGTATTGTATTATGTATTGTACTCTTGTCTTTGCGATCTGTACCCAACCTTCCATTGGAAATAAAAAAAAAAATTTCCATTTCCATTCTGTAAACAAATATATAGGGGCATTAAATTTAGAAGAGGTCATAAAACAGAAGTTATCAAAGTTTTTAAGCATGCTATTTCTTTTGAAATTATAAATAGGCTTAAATTTAGTACCTTTATTCATAACATCTATTAATTGATCATTTTCAACAGTACCAAGGTCGCCAGTCACAATGTGGCTTAAGCCTCCATTTAAATAGGCTCTAAATCCATGTTGTCGCACACAACAGAAACAACATTATCTCTATATGAATTAACCTTACTGCAAAAATGATTGTAGTTAAAAACTTTCCTCCCTAATGGTAGATCATATTTAAAGCATTTTTTTTATTGATAAATTTTAAAAGAAAAATATTCTTTAGTTGGTACGTTTCAGAAAAATTTGTAACTCTGATTCTAACTTTCTATTACAATGTAGATATCTAAAAAACACACTTAACAATAATAAATACCCTTTTCCATTCTTTAATAGTAGTATTCTTGAAAGATTTATTAGTATCAACTACGCAAGCGATGACTAATTATATTTCGTAATTTGCTCTGGGTCATGTGAGTTGCCTTTCATTTTTATTTTACTGTTTCTAAATTTATTTTTGAATAGAAGCTGGAGATATTTTTTTTTGCCACGGAAGTTTGGTGTTAGCGTTTAGTTGAACGGGGTAGTTGGTGACATTTGGTGGCGATTATCGTGCTTGGCGTTGTTGATCTCACGGCTGCTGTTCCGGGTTTGATTTTGTTTTCTTCCTCTTTTTTAGTGTTTCGTTTTTTTTTTTTTTTAATGATGTTTGGGAGAGTAAAAGAGCGATTTTTAGCCTTTTGCTGCTCATTTGTAGAAAACAGCATTTTATGTTGTCTGGATCAAGCTCATCCCTGATGACGCCCTTATCCACCAACATTTTTTCATTTTTTACCACTTTTGTTGTAATTATTTTTATTTTCCTGCGTTATTGAAATCATATTGCTTTCCATGCTTTGTCTGCAGCTTTAGCCCGCTTGCATGGTTTGTTTCCGAGTTTCGTATATATATATATATATATATATATATATATATATATATATATATATATATATATATATATATATATATATACTCATTGCCATAAAGTTTTGCGCACCAAGAAATAATTGTGGGATCGTAACGAAACTTGGCATTAAGGTGCATGTCGGCCAGATATGCAAATGATTAGAAATGCAGCGTGATTGCGTATTGCGTAATGCCACTAGAAGGCGTTGAACTTCGTTCTCCTTGGAGTATAAAACAGGTAAGCAGAGCTTTTTTGAGTGTACTTAATCTTTTGCAAAGGACAATGGAAGCTGGGTGGTCAGCTCGGTGAGTAGCTCGTCAAGTAGACCGGTCTGATTTTACTGTGAGGAGGTGTTGGAACCAGTGGACAGAAGAGACGTCATTTGCACGGCGACCAGGCTCAGGACGCCCTCGATAGACCAGTCGTCGAGAAGACCGTCACATCATACGAAATGCACGCGTAGAGCCAACTTCCTCATTGGCCGCTACCCAGACACAGACAGCACCTTCACTACGGGCCCCTGTATATTCCTGAACCCATCACAAGGCGCCTGGCGGAAGGACATCTGGTATCGCGGCGCCCATTACGTGTGCTGCCAATGACACCCACCCACCGACGACTCCGTTCGGAGTGGTGTCGCACACGACGGTATTGGACTGCAACGGAATGGAATCAGGTCGTCTTCAGCGCCGAATTTAGATTCAATTTGAGCAGTAATGACAATCGTGTTCGTGAGTGGAGGTCTCTTGGTGAACGCCTCAATCCTGCCTTTGCTTTACAGCTACACACCTCTCCCACAGCTGGTGTGATGTTATGGGGTGTAATTGCTTACGATACACGGTCATCCCTAATATTGATTCGTGGCACAATGACAGCCCAGTGGTACGTCCATGACATCCTTCAGCCACATGTGATGCCACTCATGGCAGGGCTCGATGAGCCATTTTTCAACAAGACAATGCTCGGCCACACACAGCAAAGATGTCACAAGACTGACTCCGGCACATTACCACCCTTCCCTGGCCTGCTCGATCCCCAGATTTGTCACCAATCGAGCATATCTGGTATCATTTGGGACTGCAAGTTGGACACCCTACTAGTTTGGTCGAACTAGAGGCGCGTTTACAGCAACTGTGGAACGAGATGTCTCAGGACATCATACGGAACTTGTATGCCTCAATACCCGCTCGTATCGCATCGTGCATTCGCGCTAGAGGGGTTCGAACACAGTACTAAAACTTCCGTTTATTTGTGTGTTTTTTCTGCAATAAATGATATTTTTTCTTTGATTTTCTAATCACTTACTTGCATCAAAGTAGTACTTATATGTGTAAAATTTCGTTTCATTTTAACGATTTTTTCTTTGTGCGCAAATTTTTATGGCAATGAGTATATATATATATATATATATATATATATATATATATATATATATATATATATATATATATATATATATATATATATATATATATATATATATTAGAGATTTTTAGTTTTTCCCTCTGCTGAAATGTTAACCGTGTGAGAGTTACGAGTAATGCTTGATTAGTATTACGATATACAATGGAATAATTAATGTCGTGGAAATAAATTTTATACTTATTGAGCTTTATTTTGTTATTTACTGCAGCATTAGTAATAACCTTGAAATTGCTATTTTGAAAATATGCCATACTCTCAAATCATTGCATCAGGCAACAAAACACTGACGTGTATAAATATATAATTCAATTTGCACAACAAAATTTGGTGAAGCCATTTTGAATCCCACGTTACAGTGCTAAAATATGCACTGCAGTAAAATCTTACCACAAAAGACGTCATATTTATAGTAGGAAGAACTTCATTCAAGGGCTTTTATAAGTTTCCTTCATTATTATAACATAGGTTACTTGAATGAAAGACTTTTGCCCGCCTTCCCTTTGTACAAAAGGACAGCTTTTAAACTAAACTTGGATGAGTCGTTAAATAGAAGATATTCCACATGATCGTGAGATATTCTTCAATATGTGAGCAATCCTGATATGTCATAACGAAGCATTTATCATCCTGAATTTCATTTTGAACGAAGATAAAACCAAATTTCTATTTCGGGACACAGAATCAAATGTACTCTTAGCTTGAAAGTTCCGCTCCTGAAATCTGAAACCTAAAATTTCAGTTTGTTTAGAAAGATATAGTTTTGATAGATCATTTAGCTCTTTTTTCTACCAAAGTGGGAATCGCCTCAGTTTGGAGGAGTGTATGTAGGATCAAGATCTTCACGTGCCTTCTTCTGATGAATTTTAATCCGTCTCTTCACAGTTTTTTCTAGCATTTTTAAAAGGAAGATTATTTGTATACAAAAATATCCGTAACGAACTGGCCTGAGGGCTGTTGGTAAATTTGAATACAGTATAACGAGTGAACTACGAGCGCATCGCCAGTTGTGGATCTATAAGCTTCAGAACTGTATCCAAACTAAAAGCGAGAACAAAATGTTTTTAAGCCAACAGCTATCATCTAACTTTGATATGTTGTACCTTAGATATGTATGTTTTATCTTCGACCTGTAACCTTTTTCCCTGATATATTTTTAATAATTGTTGTCTCTAATGTTATATAGTTTATTGCATTTTATGACATTTAATATTTGTGTCTGTCTGTATGCCGATGCATGTAATTTTTATGTTTTAATTTCTAAATTTAACTATTGTAAATGTTTAGAATGACTTGTGTTTATTCCATTATAATACTGTGTTTCACCTTTATTTTTTTATTTTTGAATGGTCACTCACTTAAGTTGAACTGCTAAACGTAAAAAGAGGTCGTCTAAATTTTTTCAATTTTCATGTTTTGATGGATTCGTGTCATAGAGACGCCTACGAGTCGTGTAATGATAAAATGAATTAAGTCTCGCCTCTAGATGTGTCTGTATTCCACAAGACACACACACACACACACACACACACACTACAATTAAATTTTTTACTAAAAACGGTACTATTGGAGAAGACATGTTTTTTTCCTCTTTTGAAGACTTTAGAAAATGACCCTTGACCTCTTTTTACATTTAGTGATTCAGTTTTTAAAGAATAATGATCTTCCAAATAACAAGTTCGAATGTCCCTGTTATATTTTTTGACCAAATTTTGCTCACAAACAATATCTTGCCATGAAGTCTGCAGCAGTGCTATTCACTTGAAGTTACACATTCATCAGAAAAAAAAATCAGCGTTTGCCATCATAAATTCCAGGTAGAGATACAAAAATTAAAATGTCTAGTGTCATTTTACAGGTTTTATGTTCTTGTAAGACTGCAAATATTTAATGCCCAATAGCAAAAATTCAGTATGCGGGTGTCTTAAAGGAACTGAAATTAACACCCAAAGTTTAGTTAAAAATAGCTAATTTATTTCGTGTTATTAAAAACTTGTACACCAGGGCTATTTAGAGGTCTACAAATACTTAAAATTTAACATAATCCATTAATTCAGCCACATAGGAAATTGGTCACCTACCGTAAAAAGTAGAAGTGTTAAACACAAAAAACGTGTAAATCAATGTCTAAAGATTTTTCTTGCATCTTGTCTCACATATCAGATTGCTCTTTATCCTAAATATAATTGTTTTCACCAGGTATTTGATGAAGTGGAGCAAATTATATTCGTTTCTGCTTGAAGGAAGATTTTAAACAAATTTCTCTATTTTATGACGAAAAAGGTGCGGTTTCTTCAGATTTGCTCATAAAAGTAGTTAAATATTAGAATTCTTTAAAATGAGATTAGGTTTTGATATTTTATCTATAAACCACATCTTTTTAAAAAAAGCACTATATTTTTAATTACTGTCACGGTAGACTGAAATTGTTAACAAACATATAGGCAAATAATTCCAAATTTGTTTTTAAAAAAATCTCTGAACACCAGATTTATCACATCATCGCACTTGTAATTTCTAACATTATCCTAGGTCAATTTTCGTATAGGGATAGAAAACTTAATTAATTGTAGACAAATTATGTTTTTTCGTTTTTGCTTCAATACTAGAATATATCAATAAACCTCAATTACTTCCAATAGAAAACATTTACCAAACGTTACTTTTTCAAGTTACATAAATCACTCTAATGAACGTAAAAGTCTATAAATTTGATGTCTTGGGAAATATCTAAGAATTTTCTGGAAGATTTTCATCAACAAATCAAATGCTTCTCGTATTTTCAATGCAATTACATATAATCTTCAGACTCGAAGGAAAAATTATTTCTGTTTACATGGGATAGTTTCTTTCTCCGTATTTTCTTCCGTACATTGATTTATTTTCTATTCATCCTATCAATCCATCCGTTCCTTGAGTTTTTCCTTAAACTCTTCAGTTTCCTCCCCTCCAAACTAGAAAGAGAAGATTGCTTTCGTAATATGAATCCATTGCCTCCATATTTCGATCACTTCCAAAGTATCCCTTATTACAAGGGATGCCTCCAGCTTCAGGTTTCAACATCTCTACTTAAGTGGAAATCTGTTCTTTGTTTCACTTCTCCTCGAAAATGTGTAGCTTTTGGGAGGGAGGCTAATGAGTATTCGGAAATGTATCATCTGCAATAAAGATTGCGAACCTGAGTGATTATTTTTTGCCCAAAGAGAAATTCATTTGAACTCTTCCTGTGCTCTTCCAGTCGACAAGTTAATAGGAAACCGAATTAATATAAATAAAGTTCTACAAAGTAATTATCTCCAAGTGAAGTGAATCTTGCTGTGTACTTGTTAAATCTTATATCTTAACACTTATTGAAATTTGTATATTTACACTTAACGAAAACTATATATATATATATATATATATATATATATATATATATATATATATATATATATATATATATATATATATATATATATATATATATATATATATATATATATTATATATATATATATTATATATATATATATATATATATATATATATATATATATATAATTATCATCTTTCGTTTTCTGGTTAAATGCACATGCTTTTTATTTTTATTTTGATCTTTCATTAAATTACGTATTTGAATGATATAATTATATATATATATATATATATATATATATATATATATGTAAGATTCGTGTTGTTCTGTTTGGTAAGGTCTATATTAAAGACTTCGAATCTTACAGCACATCGACATTTAATGAATTAATATCCACAGTTATTATGTACAGTTGAGTTATATTTTAAAACAGTTCCGTCATTATCTGCAGCAGTCGTCTCTGCTCGGAAAAAATACGTCAGCTCTCAATGGCGGCCAGGGGAAAAATTGTCTGTTCTATTAATTTTCTCGTAACTGAATACCGGAATGTGAATGGCTCCTGACAGTCTTGCCTTGCATTCCTACTACAATGCAACTGACTCCTACCAGTCTCGTTGCTCTTATAATGAGTTCTTTCCAGACTAGTAGACAACTACCGTTGTCTAGTATTCCTACAACCGGCCATCCTGATGATCTTTCGTCCTCGAAAGGAACACGACAAACCTAAAAAAAAAAACACAAAACAGTATCTGGGAATACATTGATTCAGTATTAGTTATTGAACCACGACTTCATATGGTCAGCTGCTGTCGACGTCAAGTTCGGTCCTTCATGGTTTCCAACTTTCTCAACGTCATAGCGATCATGGGGTTTCACTTTCTTCACTCGATATGGTCCTAAGAATTTCGGTCGAAATTTCATTCCGACACCAAATTGAGTCCGCTGAATAGCAATAAGATCGCCCTCTTTGTATTGATGAGGTTTCTTCCTCTTCTTATCATACGTTCTTTTATTCTCTTCCTGAATTTTTAGGATATTCTCTTTGGCATCGTCTCTTAATTTCTTCCTCTTCTCTAGAAAAACTTCAGTATATTCTTCTTCTAAAAGCTGGACTATCTTGAGATCTTCTTTGTTTCGCATTTTCACACCTGTCAAAAGTTCGAAGGGTGTCCATCTTGTGCTTCTGGAGGTTGTACTATTGAGTATTCTTTGTACGGCGTCAACGTGTTTGAACCATTTGATAGGCTCTTCAATTCAAAGTTTGGATAACACTGGAATTAGGGTTTTGTGCATTCTTTCTACTTATCCATTGCCTCTTGGGATTTCTGTTGTGATTTGTAGGTGTTCAATCCCGTTTTCGCAACAAAAATCTGTAAATTCTTTAGATGTAAAAGCGGATCCTTTATCCGAGATTATCCTCGCAGGATTTCCAAAACTATTTTGTTGTTGTTTGAGTTTATTTATTGCGTCACCTGATGTCGTAGATTTGGTAGGATATAACCAAGGGAATTTTGTGAATGCGTCTACTACCGTGAAGATATGCTGATAGTTCTTAGATGTTGAAGGAAACGGACCTATGAAATCAATGTGATAAGTGTATAATGGAACGTCCTCTTTAGGAATTGGATTTAGAAATCCTTCAGCCTTTCCTAGCTTCTTATTACTGAGTATGCATGGTACACAATTACTTATAAAATCTTCAACATGTTTCCTCAATTTAGGAATAAAAAATTCACGCTTAACTACCTCTTCAGTTTTATTTACATCTCTTTTAGGACACACGTCGGCCTTGTGCCCATAATTTTTACATTTAAAGCATCTCACACCCTCAGTTTTATTTTCACAATTTATCGACTTATGTCCATATTCATTGCAGTTGTAACATTTTATATGATTGGTGTTAGTTTGTTCAGGGCGCACGAAAGATCGAGGCTTTAATTTGTCAAAATCCCTATTGAAACGCTTCTTATATTTATCGTCTGATGTTTTCGAATCTCTATTGGTTTTTAAATGACATCGAGCCGCTTCATATTCGTCTAATTTAATGACGAGTTGGTCTATTTTCGTTATTTTCGGTAGCTCGTCTATAAAATGGTCTCGAACGTCATTGAGTATTTTTCGTTTTAGTTGATCGGTAATCATGAGTTCTTTAAGGTCTTGGTAATTTGATACTTCCAACCCACTCGTCCATTCTTCAAAGAAATTTTTCAGATCATGAGCAAAGTCATTCCAAGTAGAAGACGCTTCTTTTCTATGCGAAAGGAAATTTTGCCTAAATTGTTCCGGATTTAATTTAAAACGTTTCAACAATAATCTCTTGACATTTTCATAGTCATTAGCCTTTTCGTCAGGCTCACGCGTGATAAGATTAGCCAAATCCAATGGGAGTAAACCCAACAAATGTGTAACCCATTCCGTTTTTGGTATTTCGATACGACTAATCTGTCTTTCAAATAAAGTTAAATAACAGTTAATATCCTTATTCGTCTCGTAACGGTTAATCAATTCCAATAAATCGTTATTGTATAGGCTGGTAGTTTTACCATAACTGTTGCCTTGTCCGTTAGCAGTTTCGATTTCGAGTTTCCTTAATTCGAATTCGCGGGCTTGTTTTTCGGCTTCAATTTTCTCTTCGCGTTCAGTTCTAATAACGCTCAACAGATTTTTTGTTATCTCCTCGTCATAATTTTCAGAATCTATTATAATTTTCGAGCACTGCGCTACTCTGGGATTCGCTGGCACTATCAGGCCTAATTCGTCAATCAATGTCAGCAAATCCGCTTTTCGGGCCTTAGTTAAATATGCCATGTCATCAAGTAAAACAAAATTCTGTACTCACAGTTTCGAAAGTTCCTTCTATCCGTCTTTTCCGTCAATTCGTCTTTTGCGTCTACACGTTTTTTCGTCTACGCGTTTTCTTTTTTGTCGTTTCAGTCTATCATCAGCACCACGTCAGGAGAAGTCATGAAACTGTTCTTGCAGATGATTAAAACACAAGTCCAGGTTTGCATAGGTAGTCAAAACATTCCGCCGGCCGGTTCAATCGTCACTGCTTTCGGGGTCTGCTAATCCGTCGTCGCTACCCTTAGTTGGAGCGGATTGTTGGGGGTTCACGCCCTCGTACGAAGCAGGAGAATCGTCGCGGTCGTCAACGGTTTTTCACATCGCGGCCGAACCCTCATTTTTTGTAAGATCCGTGTTGTTCTGTTTGGTAAGGTCTATATTAAATACTTCGAATCTTACAGCACATCGACATTTAATGAATTAATATCCACAGTTATTATGTACAGTTGAGTTATATTTTAAAACAGTTCCGTCATTTTCTGCAGCAGTCGTCTCTGCTCGGAAAAAATACGTCAGCTCTCAATGGCGTCCAGGGGAAAAAGTGTCTGTTCTATTAATTTTCTCGTAACTGAATACCGGAATGTGAATGGCTCCTGACAGTCTTGCCTTGCATTCCTACTACAATGCAACTGACTCCTACCAGTCTCGTTGCTCTTATAATGAGTTCTTTCCAGACTAGTAGACAACTACCGTTGTCTAGTATTCCTACATATATATATTGAAACTTGTGTCTGTATGCGTATTGATCCCTTTCTCTCTCTTTTTTTCCTCTTTCTCTCTTTTTCTCTGTCTCCCTTTCGCTCTTTTCCTCTTTTTCTCAATCTCCTCTTTTTCTCTCTTTTTTTCTCTCTATCTCTCTTTTTTTCCTTTTCTCTCTTTCTCTTTTTATCACATCTTTTTTTTATCTCTCTTTCTCTTTTTCCTACTTCTTTTCTTTTTTCTCTCTTTCTTTCCCTTTCTCTCTTTTTTATTTTTCTCTATTTCTCTCTCTCCCTCTCTCTAAAAATATTAAAACATAATTGCAAATAAACGAAAAATTACTATTCTACAAATAAACGAACACTTTATGTTTACGTATTGACAACTGTATCGGCAATTTTTATTGTTTACACACATTTTCCTAAAAGTAGAGTTTGAAAATTACTGGCGTCATCAATGCCTGAAGAATACTGATGTAAATCCTCAATACCGGGAGAAAAAAAAAACCACAAATCCTTCTCAATACCGGTTAGTGCTGTTTTTGTCCTTATCAGGAGGCAATAACGTCACCATGGGACATAAATCAAGTACTTATACTTTCAATAAAAAAAGATCGCCATTAATTTGTGTACTGCATACCTGAGCCCCAAACACAGCAAAATAATTTTTACGACATGTAGTTTATACCTATTTCTTTACTTTGTGTATTTGCACAAAACAGAAAGAGGAAGCAACTAAAACAATTTAACTGAGATATAATAATCATCTTCTTACACAAACCATTAAAACAATATAAAATAAAATAACTACTTTTTGTGGGTGTAGAATTTTCTTACTACCATTTAATTTGCCTTAGACATCGTATCTGTGATTCTATACATGTAAAGATAATTTTAGTCACCAATTGCAATTAACAAATGTTTTATTCATTTAGCCATAATGAACAAATTTTCATAAATGTGATACTTTACAAACAGAAGCAAAACAAAAAAACAATCGGAAATATAAAGATCACTACATTGAATTCGGATTCATCGCGTTTGAAACGGAAGACCCTCAAATACCATTGTGTGGTCTTCAACAAGAAACTTGCAAATGAAGCTCTCTTTCCTAATAAACTAAAATGACACCTGGAAACTTCACACCCAGAGGTCAAGAACAAACCAAGAGAATATTTTGAAAACCTGGTAGCGCATCAAAATAAAACAGCAAAAAAAAACTTTTTGAAACTACACTCATGTCCATGAATTAAGGATAATTCAGAATCACACGGAAATTGAACTCTAAAGTAAAAATTTCACCTGTAGAATTATCGCCCACATCTTCAAGAATAATATACAAATTACAGGAAGCCATCAGATGACGCAGATAGTACGTCACAATGACGATAGTGTAAGAGAGGTGTATATAAGGAATGGTAGCAAAGAAGTAAAATTGTTCACAAGTGTTCTGTAAGCCGCTCAGTTCCACAACCGAATACTTATGACACAGAAGACGAATGTTGATGATTTTTAACATGTTAGAATTATCGGGCGCCTAGAATGTGGACGTACTCGGACGGAAGTTTCAGTGGAACTTGAAATCGCCCAAAGTGTCATCTCTAGGATTTGGCAACGATTCCAAAATGATGAAAACGTCAATATACATTACAGTACAGGTCTTCCCCGAATTACAACGCCGATTGACGACCGGTATTTGGCAGTAACTGCAAAAAGAAGCAGACAGAGCTCAGCATCCGACCTTTCACGTCAGCTATCTTCAGCCACGGGTACTACAGTTTGAAGGCCAAGCATTTACATACGTTTGGGACATGTTGGTCTCTATGCTCGCAGGCCTGTCAGATGTGTTCGGCTCATGACAACTCACTGCCGCCAGCGGTTAGCCTGGAGTAGAGAACATACGATGTGGTCATCATCACAGCGGGCTTGTGTGATGTTTTCCAACGGGTCCAGGTTTAGCTTGCAGTCTGATTCACGGCGGACGTTCATATGGAGAACACCAGGTACCCGCTACCACCAAGACAACATCATTGAACGACACCATTATGGTGGTGCAGGATTGTTCGTTTGGGGCCAGAACAGATCTACATGTTCAAATCGAAACCATGAGAGGCCAAATTTTTCGGAACATCATTCTGAAACAAAATGTACGTTTGTTTAGGGATGCGATGGGCGCAGAATTTGTGTTTATGGATGACAACGCCCGTCCTCACCGTGCAAACATTGTAAACGAATGCCTTGAATCTGAGGATATCACCCGTATGGAATGGCCAGCATTCTCACCTGACTTGCATCCGATAGAGTATGTTTGGGACATGCTTGGATGACGAGTTGCAGCCCGTCAATCACCTCCTACATGTGTACTGTAACTTTGGAGAGCATTGCTTGCTGAGTGGAGTGATCCCCAAGATCAACTTGATAATTTGATCCTCATCATGCCTAGGCGTTGTGTGGACTGTATTTCATCGTCTGGGAGACATACAATGTATAAACCATCATACCAACCACGTCATGTTACGTTTTTGTAAGGTCGATATTTTTTGTAATTGCTCCAGTGAGCAAAAATCGCAGTTTTTATGACTGACATGATACTTACACCATCTTTTTTGTTCTTTATATTTTGTTTAATAAATGGGCTTTATGAATAAGTCACTTTTGTTTTGTTTCTGAACCTTTATTTGCTGGAGCTGGCACTATCCTTAATTAATGGAAATGGGTGATATGAAAATGCCAGAAATGGGGTTGATTGCCAGCTCCAAGGTTTCACAATTAATGGCACAGCGCATAAAAGCACACGCCGAGTTCATCATTGCACCAGCATTAGCTATTAATGTCGAAACAATGCTGGGAAAGGATGCGACAGAGAAAGCCAAGAAAGTACCATTATCCAATGACACAATATCATGCAGAATCAAAGATTTATCTTCACACTTAAAAAATAAAATTTTCGAGCATTTCGAATCGTACGACAGTGAACTCTGGTCATTTCAGATTGATGAGTCGGCAGATATCAATGGAAAAACACAGCACCTTTCTTTCATTCGATTTGTAAAATATTACACATTCTACAGTGAGTATCCTTTCTGCAAAGGTTTGATGTGCAAGACGGCAGAAGAAGACATATGTGAGCTTGTAAAAACTCAAAAAGTAAATTTCAAGTTCTGGTTTGCTGTGGAAAAACTGCGTTGGTGTTTGCACAGACGGATGTCCATCATTGTTAGGAAAATAAAAAGGATTTATCACAATTGTGCGCCAAGAAAATTCAAATATTATAAGCGTCAACTGCATGATTCACAGAGAATCTCTCGTTTCAAAATCTATAACTCCAGATATGTTGATTGTAATGAACCAAGTCATCCAATGTCCCAAGTCTGTGTGATCAATTTCATCAAGAGTCGACCGCTTAAATCCAGAATTTTCTCTCAGCTGTGCGACGCAACGGATTCCTACTACAAAAAAACATCTTTGGGATTTTCTCTTCAATGACGAGATTTGGTGAATTAAAGTTCAAATTCTCTCGGACTTGTTTGAAAGCTGAAATCTCTGAATTGAAGTCTTATGGGTCCATCCGAGAATATCGCCACATCAACATCAAAACTGAAGTAATTTGAAGAAAAATTAACACTGAGGAAATCTGAAATTTCAAAAGGAAATTTTGACTGACGATAAGTGTTACCTTACAACAACTTCTTTTTTACCTCCAATTCTTCGAGAAAAATGTGGGATGAGTTTTGGCTTTCTGTCAGAAATTTGTACCCTGTAATCAGCCTAAAAGCTATTGAAATTCTTCTGCCTTTTGCATCCTCATGGTTCTGTGAATTTGGCTGTTCAACGATGACAGAAATGAAGTCAAAAAAGCGAGAAAGACTTTTAAAAGTTGAGAGATGATGAAATGCGAAATTGTCTGGCGACTTTGGAACCTCGTTTTGATTTAATTGGTTCACGAAAACAGGCTCAGCCCTCTTATTGAATAAATTTTGTAAATAAATAATTTTTTTTGTAGAATACAATTTTTACATTTTTTTTAATTCAGGTTTGCCGCAAATAATTCCATATATTTTTAGTGGGCCGTCAACCAAAACAGTTGAGAAACATTGATCTACACAGATGGACTCAGGATGGACTCGGGCGTGGGAACAGCTTTTTCTCTCTAGGAAGAAGGAACATTAATTAAAACTTGGTCGACTAGACTCCAAATTAACAACAGTGTGTTCCAAGCTGAGTATGTTGCAATCAGAGAAGCAGTTAGATTAGCCCCTGGAGAAAGCAATAATCTTCTCAGACTGCCAATCAGTTTTAAAAGCTCTTCGAAACCCAACTTCCAGAAATCCCATCGTCAAAGAAATTCAGAACCTCCTCCACAACAAGACTGTAATAGAACTACGATAAATCAAGACTCACTTTGGACACGAGTGCAACGAAAAAGCAAAAATCTTGCCAATGAAGCGGCAACAAACAAAGATGCTCCAGTGGGCAAACAAACAGCCCTACCAGTGTCACACTTCTAGAAACTCACTAAAGACCACATTCTTCAACTGTGGCAGGAAGAATGGAACACAGGCTGCTTAACACACGATCTCTTCAAAGACGTTTCCATGGATATCCGCATCAAAGATAGACATGGCCCATTCATCAGTTATCGCCATAGATTCGTTATATCAAATCTACCAATGCTTCAGTGGAATAGAGGGAACTCCAAAGCATTACTCCTTGGAATGTTCCCTCATCAACTCACTCCACATGCGTTGCCCACTACCAAGACCCACTCCAGGATGTCTAAACCTATCACTAAAGCATAGGAATAGCAGAAATGATTTACAAAATCAATGATATCCTCACATCCAGGAGCCGGGAATTTACAGAAACGACATAAACACCCATATGATAACCCATATAAAATACCATAATAAACAATACCATAAAAAATATGTATTACAATATTCCATTAGTCAAAAAGGTTAAAAGTGATGATAAATAAAGTCGGGGAAAGTGTAGGTCACAGAACCGATATATAAATAAAAGCAAGAAAGTGTTGACTTTCTTAAATAGAGGTATTTGTTAATACAACGAGTTTGAAGAGATTCGGTTAGTCAGTTCATACTGTTTTCAGACGTTCCACATAAGACTAACATCGTTATAATACATCAATCACACTGAGAAGTGCATGCGTATCCCATCAATGTACAGAAAGTGCATATTTAATGGCATATGGTCTCAAAATATCTTAACAATTTTTTTTAAATTCGATATGTTTCTTCTTTTCTAGTGTTTACGAAAACCAAGAAAATAATTTCTAAATCAATCATTGATAAAACAAAAATCTGCTTTGCGCAGCATTGTAGGCGTTTCTTTTTTGTTTTATATTTGAGATTCGGAAATACTTTTTTACTAAACACTTTTTTTCAGAGAAGTTTATAGATGGAGTCAAGTAAATTCCTCATGTGAGAAAGATAAAATTAAAAGAGTATTCTCAATTGGCCAATATGTATTTTGTGTGCTCTTTATAGTATTATTTTATTATTTTCCAACATCAAATGGAATTGAATTTTTGCGTTCCAATTCTTAATTCCTCATAAAGTTTTTCGAACTTCATTAAGAAACATGAAATAGTGAGTATAAAAATTATTTCTTTAGGAAAACAGGTAAAATGTCAGTTCTTGGGAAAATTGTTGGATTTATTTAAATTATATTTATTTATTTTTTAAATACGAATGAAGCTGAGAAAAGAAATATATTATACAAGTTCTCTCTCTCTCTCTTATAGGAAACCATGATATTAAATCCCTCGCTAAACTCAAAAAAGTATAAAAATTATTGCTTTAGGAAAACAGGTAAAATTTCAGTTCTTTCGAAAATTGTTGGATTAATTTAAATTCGATTTATTTTTTTAAAATATGAATGAAGCTAGGAAGAGAAATATATTATACAACCTCTTTCTCTCTCTCTTTCTCTCTCTCTTTCTCTCTCTTATAGAAAACCATGATATTGAATCCCTCGCTAAACTCAAAAATGTTCTCGTTAACTGTAATATTTTAATGCAAAAATATTAATAAGTACTGTGTCATCTCTCTCTTGTATAATATTACAAAAAGCCACAGCTTAATTTCAATAACCTATTCTTTAAAATGCGCATGTTGTCGCTCTTCATCAACAAACTTTTTACGCTTATGGTGCGACATTAAGTTTCAACTGTTCATGCTACGTTAAATAATGCTTTATGTTTACGCAATGTGAAAGATTAAAGTTGTATCTAATATTTTGTCCAATAACTGTTTACAAGCTTTATACGTCATAGTCAGCAAGGGCTCCAAATATTATCAATTTATCATTTTTTATAGTTGAAAATCTGTACAATGTTTTCCAAGTATTCTCCATTCACTTAACTGAAATAAATTATTACTGTAGCAAATTAGAAAGGGTGAAGCTGGGTTGAGCAACTGCGCCGAAGGCCCAGTATCTTCTGACAGAATTTTCGTGAGTCCATAGCTTGTAAATAAGCTTGCTGAAGGATGGTAATAACATGGGACTTGGAGTCGGGAAACAGGTGAAACTGTGGGAAGTTTCAGGCATTACATTGGCTGTAAGAGAAAATGTCAGCATAGTTCATTGGGCAATGCAATTGACCGCCAGACTGTACACGGATTGTATAGCAAAATTAAAGAGAGGGGAAAGTTCTGGGAGAAGTCAAAGATAATACTAATAAATAGAAAAATATAGCATGCACCATTTAAGAGGGAGTTTATTAAGTACTTTAAGTGTAATGCGGCGTAAGCCATTTAGGGATCGCGCTAAGGTTTGGCAGTATGTTGAGAGTTAATGGCATTAACCAAAATGAACAGGACTTTTGCATTTCTGCAGGTCTTGTATCAAACCTAATATAACCTGTCATGTATAACGTTGGGAATATTAGAGAATATAGCTTGGAATTATTTTTCTAATTCCATTCAATATTTAATTTCACTAGTGGGGGATTAGTTAAGTTGGCCTGAATCGTATGGTGATCAGAGCTTCAGGGGTGATCGAGGTACGCCAGTGCTTGGTAATTCAGTTGAAACATTGTTTCTGAGTCTCGATCGGCATAAGAGATCTTAAGCTTTTGGCCAGATTCACGGTGAATACTGTAGCGCAGGGGTGGCCAACCTTTTACATACCATGCGTCAATTTTGTTCATATACGAATTCAGATGCGCCATACAATTCAAGCACCTTTTTTACCTTCTTACATTCATGGTGTGGCATATCCTTAATAACCTTTTTAATAAAAGTATGTTTATAGACATAATTAATTTTCTAAAATTATTTAATTATTGTTTCACATACAATAATTAAATCATTTTAGAAAGTTAATTATGTCTATAAACTCATCTATTACAACACATTAACATTATTTACTATTAATGACACTTTTGAGCCCGTTTGGATTTCGCTAGTTTTTCAATATTTGGTGTTAAATTTGTTACTGAGAGCAGAAGAGAATTCTTCAAATTTGAATCAGTCATTCGCAAGCTCGTTTTGCTTTTAATAAATTTTACGTCTTGCTTGCTCACATCTGCGTGTCTTTTCAAAACGACATATATAACGTTATTGCAAATTTTCGTATTTCAGGGAAATGTTCACAGGGTAATAAACTCCAGAAATTTATCATGTCAGAAGCATTTTGATCTGCAAAGAGCTCATCAAACTTTATTTTAAATAAAAGATTAGTAATCAAAAAGTTTCATTTGTATGTTATTAGTAGGTCAACTTTTTTGTTGCAGTAAAAATAGGAAAAGTTTCATTTATCGTTCCCAAAAGTTGCATTTATTTTTGATACACTAAAATCTAAAATAAATTATTCGCAAAATTTGAAAAAATGAAATAATTTTTTGACAATTTTAGTCGTGTACAACAGTATTATAATACATCATTAAACACAGAAGAACGTTGATGTCGTTGAATGGCCTATCACGGCCAGTAATTTTTTTCACATTGAAAATCTGCGCTCAAGAGATTGATTTTACCTGACATTGTTTAGCAAATACTGGCTTCGGGGAAAATCATCTCGGGAAAGTGTAGCAATAATTGTCAGGTCATTATTCTTTTCCAATCGTTTTCTAAGATGCACTTTAAGGTTGCAAGGATCTGCTTTAAAATCCATCGATCTGATATCTTCATACGCTGTCGATTCCAATTTTTCTACCAGGCGAATAAAACATTCTGCTACTTTTGATTTTCAGCAAACTTTTAGGCAGCTCTGGGTCACACACTGCTTTTATTACGTGATGCACTAAAATGCCGTCGTCACTGAAACCGCTTGCAATGTACTTTACAGTGGTAAGATGGTCGTCGTAGTACAATGCTGTCCGACGCCACATAGCCCAGGGTGTGAGTACTGGCTCCGGCTATTGGCCGGTCTGAAAAACGGCTTTTCGAAGCTTGTTTTGTGCTGTGGCTGCCTTAACACAAGCGATGAGATTGTCCAGATTTGAGTAAAATCTGCAGACTTTTTCTGCAGTTGTGAAACAAGTGTGCCACGCAAGTTACTTCGAGCAATCACGGATAAAGCACCTTGAGTGTGTTGCCAGCCGCAGTCATTTAATATGCAGTATGGGGTAGCAGAAGCGCAAAATCCTTTTGCTCAACATTCAGAGATTTTAAAACGTCATCTACATATTGATGATCGACACTCACATCGCAAACTCTGCTGTCGATTACTCAAGTTTTCTCCGGAAAGAGTGCCAACCAATATGTTATAGTAGTTCTTGCCATTTGTTTCACTTTTGTCTGTTAGGACGAACACCTTCTTTCCATGAACTTGTTTGATACGCAATACTTCGGCGTTCGCAAAATCAGACATACATGATAGAAGGATTGATTATGTGGGCAAAATATGAAATATTAATTTTATATTTGTTAATTTTAAGAATTTTAGAAAAGGTTGCATTTATGCAAAAAGTTGCATTTATGCAAAAAGTTGCATTTATGCAGAAAGTTGCATTTATGTTGCGGTTATAACTCACTTGCAATACATCCCATGAAGGTGGAATTTTTGATTTAGTACTTTACATGCAGCGTAGAACGTGTGAAAAAAAGTTGCATTTGTAGCAAAAAGTTGCCTTAGTTATTAGGCATATTCATTACGTTTTTTTCACTAAGTGAAAAGGGGTTTATAAATTCGAACATGCTGTTTTCTTCTTTAGCCAAATAATTAAAACGACTTTCAAATTACCCTTGCAATAATATGTGTTATTTTTCAGTATAATTGGACAAATTGCTATTATCCGCAGTACATTCACTCTGCTCTTTCAAGTGTGGAAATTGACACAGATCCTGATTTACTAACTGAGAGATGAATAATTTAAATTTAATTTTAAATGGATGGATGCTATTTACTAAGCGAGGAAACAATTATTCTTGATTTGTAGCTTCGAATTTAGATCATTAGAGAGCTGGCTAGTAACATCGACTAAAAAGGCCAAACAAATATGCAGGTATCAAAAGATAGGGTTCTTTCATCCAAGGTAGTTCATTTTCATGTTCTAAAAAAATTATAAACAGCATATGAAATCTCCAAAATATACTCAGAACCTATCCATTAGAAACCCAGAGCACCTCACAATGAAGGAAGGATCAGACAAATGACAAATTTGTTTGATCCTCTTGTTTTACCATGCAATAACTCCAGATTGGAAAGTTCTTCAGACATTGAAGAAAACATCTAATCATTTCCTCTTATAAAAATGCTTAACTAGGCATATAACTAACATATGTTCGTTGATTCAATCAAAGCTAGAGAAAAGAACGGACAAGGTTTTCCCAGTTACAGAGGTACATCCTGGTAGAGTTCCTCGATACGTCTCGTAACTGTCTGTCGTGATATAGCAATTCCATCTGCTTTCCTTTTAATACTTTTATTACCAAGATGGCATGCAAATATTTGGAGACAATGCTAAACAATTTCTTCTCCGTCAGAAAAAGTAAGTTTTTCGTCAATGTTAAAGCAATTTCATAAGACGTTTGTGTCATCGCCAAGTCTTCACAACCTACTTTAGCAAAAATACTTTGTCTTCATTTGATTCCTTCCTTTTTCTTAGTCACATATTAATTTCCTAACTCAAACCCACGAACGAGCCATTATTCCGTATGTGTTAGACTTAAGATGTGTTTTATAGTGCCAAGATTTTCTTATTATGTGAAAGAGTACTCTCACAAGCAATGTAAAACGGTTTTTCTGGTGGACTTTCTATAAATAACAACTCATTTCCCCACTGTTCATTCAATTCACGCATACTATCACTTTCTGCGCTTCTTTTGCTCATTTTCTTTTGCATTGTGATTGATGGATAACAGGAGTATAAGAAACGTAGAAAAATTAAAAACTCTAAAAGTCTAAATGTTGAAAGAGAACAGAGCACAAGTACGTAAATCGTATCACATAATATCAATTGTAAACTTTAAAAAAAATCACGACGAACCGATGAGTAAGAAGACTGAATTGAACTGGGAGCACTCTCGTGTTGAAAATAATAAAGATGGATTCAGTTATGGCGCCTACTTCAAACGAATAAGTAGGCGTAAGGATGCAATGCGCAACTTGTAATCATCCAATGCGCCACTTTGGCTAAGTAGTGTACGTAAACGTAGTCGACCCAATGAATGGTACCGATAGTGTCCCAAATGATTAATATCAATATCTCTCATCAATGCGTCTGTCTCGATTGAAGCTTGTACCAAACGTGTGTGGTACATTTCTGTTGTCGGTTGAAGATGTACTCCATTCAGGTTCGTTTCTGAACTGCAATATATGCTGTTGTGTCTCGTCCTGAAGATCTGGTTCTTCTCTGACCTGATAAGTTTGCTGTGTTACAAATTTGAGACTTATTTCTGTGATTTTCAAACAAACATTTCGGATGTATCGCGTGCGCTCCACTTTACCCCTTTAAGTGTTTCTATAACTATTTATATTTTCTGTTTTTATTAAATGTCAACTCTTCAATAGTTTTTGCTTATCACGTTTTTAATTATTTTGTCTAGAGTGTACCATTTAAGCATATTTTAACCCTATTTCAGTAACCTGCAGTTGTGAGTGCGTCATTTCTAACATGTTTTGACCTTCTTGGAAAATAGAATGTTCCATGGGATTCTTTCAGCCTTTCATGGATTCGGTTGTTAAATCCTCCAAGTGGTTTCCACGAGTTATCTCGTCCATCAAGAACTCATCAACTTTGCATGGATCGATCCTTCGTCTTAAAGATATTGCCGGGTATTTTTTATTATGACGACATTAAGATCTTGTATGTTTTCTTTATTAGACGAGATATCTCGTTCATTCATATCTAGTCAGTTTTGATACTGACGAGACATTTCTTTGGGTCAACCATCAGGAAGTCTTAATCGTTGTGTGAGTTTTAGTCTAAACGGAATAATACTATGCCACAAAGAAATCTTATGAAACAATATTTCAGACATCTTTAAATATGGCAATATATTTATGTGAGTCAGAATCGGCCGATGACTTTCGTACGAAAAGGAAACATTATTTTATGAGCTTCCCAATATAAGCGATTTCATAACAAAATGCTGATATATTCCAATATGTACAGAAAATAAACAACGTATTAAACGCCAGACTCATGTGTTGCGTGACATTTACCACCATATCAAGAGAGCATAACTTTTATAGAATAAAGATAAGATTGCATATCCACGCGAAGATTTATTACAATACAGAACACAAACCGTGAAGGAAATACATCAAAATACTGAGACAAAGGAGCATCGATTTACTTTAATGGATATTGAACTGCACGAAATTTAATCTCGGCTTTTGAAAACGTCACATATAAAAACTAGTGATATAAATTTTAATATTGAAAGTTTGGGGAAAATAGAATCAAAAGATTTATTGATTTTTGCGTTTTCAATAACCGTTACCCTAACATCAAAAACGGATTACGTGGAGTAAAAATCAGTTTCAAAAACATTTGTAAGAATTGTATTAAACACTGGATGATTAAATACTTTCAGAGATATGAATAACTGCTCGTGGAAAACCATGCTAAGCTTTTATGGTTCTAATATTTAATTAAAGCGGTTAATAGGTGATAACAGATTGACAAAGTATATTACGTTACCTTACTTAAAATATTTGTTAGGAATATCCATAAAAAACTTTTTTAAAAGAACAAATGGAACATTTTTTTTTTCATATTGTGTTAGTTAACTACCGGAATGTTGAATTAAAAATATCTTCTTTAATAGATAGAAGAAATTAAAAGTAAACTGCGAAAGTATAAATGTTTAAGTAAAATAACTCGCTCTTTTATGTATGAGTTTTAAGTATTTTATGTCTGTAGAGCAAGTATTTTATTATGTATCCATTTTTCTCATGCACTTTGCGCCATGTTTCCTACTACACTTTTGAAAGAAAACTAAGTTTACTAGTTCCAAAAAAGGACGAACATTTTTTAAGGCACAAGCGATTATTAATATGAATTTTTTGACATCTTATTAAATATGTATATATATACAGTTTTGAACTAAACCTTTTCTCTACTTGCTGTGCCGAACGAATGCTTCAAAAACTTCACTTGTATTCTTCACTTGTATTTAAATTTTATGTCCGGGCTTCTAGCAACCAATCTCAAATTCTCAAATATGAATTTTTTTTTGAAGAATTATAGTATTTTTTTTTAATTTCAAAACAATTTAGCATTGCTATATTTAAAATATAAAGAAACAAAATGAACGACAGTGATTCTAAACAAAAAAAAGGTTGACAAATCAGAAGTGAAAGAAGTAAAACGAATAAATTGTTTCTAGTTAAGAATATTTTAGTACTTTCTATTACAGTACTTTATATTTAATCATTTGTTATTTTATTTATTCATTTGTTATTTATTTATTTATTTGTTATTTATTTATTCATTTCCCATTTTATTTATTCATTTCCCATTTTATTTATTCATTTCTTATTTTATTTATTCATTTCTTATTTTATTTATTCATTTCTTATTTTATTTATTCATTTCTTATTTTATTTATTTATACTGAAAAGCAGAAAAATCCGTATAAATGAGAGTAACAAAGAAGCACTAAAAATAAACAAAAGACAAAATACAGTATAAAGAGGAACAAATACGTGCAAATCAAGTAAAGGGTAAGGTAAGGAAATTTTAATGAGCATCGTACAACGCAACACAACGGGTTATTGACGACGGTCTGGGATCAATCCCCTAATCAGGTAGAGGGGTGTCAAGAAATAAAACATACAATAAAATAAAATTCAATAAATAAAATTTCAGTTTTTGAAAACGCAATTATAAAATTTAAAAAAAATAAGAACTGTTAGAAAAGGTTAAATTATTTGAGATCTGCATAAATTCGAAAAATTGGTTGATTTTTTAAGTATGTTAATATAATATGTTTCTTTAATGAATTCTAAACATGTATTATTACCAGGGTGTAAGAAAATCATAATTTTTTTTAATCAATTAATCGGAGTTTTTATTTAAATCGGATTTTTTTAAAATTTAAAAACAGTATAAAGAGGAACAAATACGTGCAAATCAAGTAAAGGGTAAGGTAAGGAAATTTTAATGAGCATCGTACAACGCAACACAACGGGTTATTGACGACGGTCTGGGATCAATCCCCTAATCAGGTAGAGGGGTGTCAAGAAATAAAACATACAATAAAATAAAATTCAAGAAATAAAATTTCAGTTTTTGAAAACGCAATTATAAAATTTAAAAAAAAAATAAGAACTGTTAGAAAAGGTTAAATTATTTGAGATCTGCATAAATTCGAAAAATTGGTTGATTTTTTAAGTATGTTAATATAATATGTTTCTTTAATGAATTCTAAACATGTATTATTACCAGGGTGTAAGAAAATCATAATTTTTTTTAATCAATTAATCGGAGTTTTTATTTAAATCGGATTTTTTTAAAATTTAAAAACAGTATAAAGAGGAACAAATACGTGCAAATCAAGTAAAGGGTAAGGTAAGGAAATTTTAATGAGCATCGTACAACGCAACACAACGGGTTATTGACGACGGTCTGGGATCAATCCCCTAATCAGGTAGAGGGGTGTCAAGGAATAAAACATACAATAAAATAAAATTCAAGAAATAAAATTTCAATTTTTGAAACGCAATTATAAATTTAAAAAAAAATAGGAACTGTTAGAAAAGGTTAAATTATTTGAGACCTGCATAAATTCGAAAAATTGGTTGATTTTTTAAGTATGTTAATATGATATGTTTCTTTAATGAATTCTAAACATGTATTGTTACCAGGGTGTAAAAAAATCATAATTTTTTTAAATCAATTAATCGGAGTTTTTATTTAAATTGGATTTTTTTTATTTAAATTTCTGTCGGCCTGATGCATTGTTTTAATAATAATTATATATAAATTTCTTAAATAAAAAATTGAGTTTGAGACATGACATGTAAAACAATAATTATTTTAAGTAAACAATCAGAATTTGTGACATGGTAAATCAATATTTAATTACTAAAAATCATAGTTTGTCACATGGTAATGCATTTAAAAAATAAAAGCTTTTACTACTAATATTACCAGGGTGCAAAAAAATCATAATTTTTTTTAAAAATCAATTAATTGGATTTTTGTAATATAATCGGATTTTTTGAAATTTAAATCAGTCTTTTTTATTTAAATTTCTTTCTTCCTTATACACTGTTTTCATAAAAATAAAAATATAAATTTTTTAAATAAAAAATTGAGTTTGAGACATGACATGTAAATCAATATTTATTTTAAGTAAACAATCAGAATTTGTGACATGGTAAATCAATATTTAATTACTAAAAATCATAGTTTGTTACAGGTAATGCATTTAAAAAATAAAAGCTAAAGGTAAAACATTTGTTTATTTTTAAAACACAAATTGACATCCTACATAGTTTTTCTTGAGTAAATTACATCATGCTAACAAATTTATCAGTAAGTGTAAGTGACAGGCCTAAACCATAGTCTGAGAAGTAGAATAGAGGACAAATAAATAATCAGACAACAGTAAATTCTAATAAAACTGCGGAGCAGCAATAATAAATTAATTTTTACTTATTTTGAATTCATACTGGATCTTTCTTCCTGCTGACATTTTAATGGCTATGTGTGTTTATGAAAATGTATATTTCTACTCTTTAATTTCTATTGCACACCACAATAGTAAGCTAACTGACAAATGCCTCAAAAAACTTTACTTCCCACCTGTGTTTTTTTAGCTAATAAAATCAGTCATCCCATAATTTTGAATCTAACTGTTGCATACTTCCTTTAAGTATTTATATTATGAGTGCTGTTAATAAGGAATGTTTACACATTACTCCTCCTGGCATCTAGATTTATGATGTCATGGGTTTACATTACTATTTCCAGTATATAGTATATTCTAATAAGTTACAGCTGGCTGTGGCAATCTTTTATAATATGCAGTAATTGACCCAGTTCCCTCTGAGCTGGGTGTAACCATTAGTGCTGAAATGAGTGCAGAAAGATTAAAGCATTTGACCACTTCTGTGATTTTCCTATGGTATATTTACTTAGTTATAAAAATGTAAGATTAGTTGTGATTTAAATTAGTGATTTAAAAAAAATCATTGATTTAAATCAAGTGATTTAAATCTTGACACCCTGATAATTATGCACATATAAGTGCGCGGATATTTTTCTCCCGTAAAATTCCCTCCCAATTTATATAGTTACTTAACAAATTTAAATACAAAGAAACTTCTAAATTGGAAAGAGGGAATTTGGTATAATGATCTCTGTTATTAAGGAAGACATACTATCGGGTTTTAAAGAAATGATGTAGACATTCATTATTTATGTTTTCATGGTTTAATGTTGAAACATTTCTAATGACTCCAGACAGCACAACTATACTCGAAAATAGATCTCACCAATTATGCCGGATTCGATTAAAATTATGCCAGATTCGATTGGGGCTTGTGTGTATTTCTATCACCTGTCCGTGAAACGTTCCCTTCTTGGAATTTATGCTGACGAGGTATCACTAGTAAAACTGACCATATCATGGTAGTCGAGACAACTAGTCATTAAAAAACCGTATTTAATCTTGATCTAGAATCATCATCAAAAGAGGGCAATTTTTTAATAATTCGGTTTTCAATCGCCATTCCTAATGACGAGATATATCGTTATCAGCAAAATTGGTCATATCTTGATGAACGAGAAAACTCGTCGAAAGCACTTGTTGGTTCAGATAGTGTTTTCTCATATCAACGGATTTTACTCTTTCTTTCTTTAATTATTTTTAGTACAACTCAAAGTAAAGTTTTAAGTTTGATCAATTACCTATTCACGTAGGAATCTTATTTGATTTTGTCGCGATTTGAGAGTCAATTCAGTTTTTGAAAAAAACAGTCCTTACTCAAATCTTAAAACAGATGTTATTACGTGCCTTTACCCAATTCGACAATGGATTAGTAGCAAGAAAGATGACGAAGTTATAACAAAAATGGCAACGCACTCTCCAAATTTCCACACCACGCCAACGGAATTCCATCTAGAAGGCACGGCTAATTACTTTTTACCATCATTAAATCCGGTCTAAAATATATGTCCAAGCTAAATACACGTTTCGAAATTTAGATATTTATCAACGAAATCCATTTTAAATTATTTAAATAAAATCGGTAAGCACAGTGAATACCGCTGCGTGGGAAAATTTTTCTGTCTTATCCTTGATAGAAAAAAAAGATGTCCGACGGCTGTTTCTTACACAGTTTCTTCACTGCCCGGGAAAATCTATTTTGGAGGACAAAAAGGAGGTCTAATGTTTTCTTCCCGGAAAACTTACTGTAAAGGGAAAAATTCTTTTCGGAGCATATGGTAGTGAAAGAATTTTCCAAACTCGCCTGAGATCGATAGTTTCTGAACCAGTTTCCGAAACATAAAATTATCTGTAGGTATTGTAAGAAACCGCTGCATGCGTAGGATAAAGGGGAAATATCAGGACTAATCGCTTTGAAGTATTTTGAATAAATATAAAAGCGAGTCTCTCAAAATGTTTCAAGAGGATGTATTCATTTAGTTTTTGTTTGGTAATTGTATTGCTTGTTGCATATTATTTAGTTAGGGAAAGTGACCATTACATTTACATTTATACATTTTATGTTTAAGATACCTTTTTTTTTTTTTAAATTTAATTGGTCACTGTCTAATGAAAAATTTAGCAAACATCCTTTTCATTTTCAACACTGTCACAAAAGCATCGAAATGTCGATGGATTTTTTAGCAAACTTGCAAACATACGCACAAAACAGTTGTATATAAAAATTTGAGTCAGTTGTTTTGGGAAAAGATTGCCCATATGATACTCTAAAAAATTATATTTTCTTAATATAATATTATGCATTTACAATAACAAAGAAATACAAGCGTGACAAAATAATCTATTTAATATAAAACTTATTTATTTATGTAGAAAATTTTCAATTAACTAACTTTACAACTTAAAGACCAGTCGAAAGGGACTGATTTTATTCAATAACGTTTCTCAATTCGCCTAGCATGTATAATATTCACAATAGTGTCCTCGTCATATGACCCTGGTTTAAAATTACGTTGGTTATCCTCAGATCTTTCCTTTCGGGATTGATTTCGAACCGACGTCAATTTCCCGTCGTGTTGTTCCAGTGTGAGGGTAATTTACTACCTACACTTGATATAGATACTAGAATTATGATATTTCTATAATGTAGTATATAGATATTTGGTAATTTTTAATTAACGTCATACTAGAACAACACAACGGGCTATTGACGACGGTCCTGGATCAAATCGCTAAGGGAAAGATCCGAGGACAACACCACATAATTCTGAACCCTGGTCAGATGACGAGGGAGCACCTGAGATGGCACCCTACTCTCCAAACTTCCTCACTAATCCAACGTGAGGACTTTCGGCCACGGCAGATTTAAGGTGCACCAGCCTACCCTACACCATACGCTTACAAACATCCATGCACCAACCCGGATTCGAACCAAGAACCTTCCGATCTAGAGACTAACACCTTAAACACCAGATCGGTTGGTTAGCATGCAGTGTAGAAGAAATGTGCAAAATTTTTTAAGAATTAGCTATAATAGCTAAAGCAGCTATAATTAATTGCTTTCTGAAAGTATATATCAACCTTTCACACGATATCTAGTCTAAGATTCATTAATCATAGCCAGTTTTGCATCGAAGAGATATCTTGTCTGTTCAAAACCGCCCTATGACTCCAAGGGCAATGAAGACCCAAGTAGGCAAAACAAATTTCCCTTGCACAGATTTAGAGGGTAATTGGTAATTTTTTAATTAACGTCGTACTAGAGCAACACAATGGACTATTGACAACGGTCCGGGATCAATCCACTAAGGAAAAGAACTGTGGACAACACCACGAAACAGATTAGGTGGGAGTTGGGAACAGGTTTTTACACCACAGGCTGGCCACTACAGGGAATTTAAGTATGTTAAAATAAACCACCAGGTGATTTAAGACTAGGTAATAACCGTATATTCATGTGTTGTTGTTACTAATTCTCCTTGGTCTAGATCAACTAGATCAAGTCCAGAAGATCGTACACCCTCAAAAAGTCCATAACTTATATTCATGTTCAGTCAGTAGTCAAAATGTTAGATGCACGTTTCCAACTTGAAGTGCAGTTTCGTTTTGTGAACTATAAAAATCTCACTTAATTGCTTTAGAATTGGGAGCTGAAATATCTGAATTGGTATGAAATGTTTGAGTGCATTAAAAGGGTAGACGAGATGAAAGTTTTTCATTCATTTATACGCTTTTAAATAGGACGACTATGGTCCCGAGAATCAGACAGACAAATAAGTTTTAAAAAACCATAACAAATTTAATACAACACTGAACAAGGTGACAAACGTCCTGCCACGCTAAGTGTGGACGAGTAAGTTACAGAGGTCCTACCACGTTGGAGTGTGGACGAGCAAGTGATTTTATTACAATAAAAGCAAGACATCAGTTAAAAAGGAACCTGTAGTGAGGCTAATGAAAAATACACATTACATGTGCTGCTTCTAAAAATAGATTTCTCTCAGCACCGCTATATGATAACATAGTGTAAAATGGGACCCTTGAGCGAGGCTAGGGAAAGGAACCCCTTTAATGACCTCTAAAAATAGATCTCGAAGGACCAACAAGTGAGGAAATCTCATGACCGTAGACAGGTTTATATCAAACAATTCTGACACCTAATATTTTTTAAGGATGTTTAACATATGTACAAGCTTTGTTTCTCGAATAAGTAAATTTCTCTCTACTTTCGCAACATCACGAAACATTTCAATCCATACTTCATCGTCTAAAAACCTAGCTTATGACGATTTATGTAGAATAGCTTTCCCTGTTCAATTATAATGAAAAATATGTGCTCATAAAGAGAAAAAAACATATTAATATACATTAATAAAATATTGGGTCCAGCCAAAGACGGTCATTTACACGAGGCAGGTGTGCGCTAAATCTGTCGTGGCCTCAAATGTCCTTACGTTGGCTTGGTGTGTATATTTAAGGAGTTGGGGTGCCAGCTCAGATGCGACCTCGTCATATGACCGTGGTTCGAAATGACGAAGTGTTGGATATCCCGAAGTGAAAGAAGAACACAACGCCAATAATTTGTTGTGTTTCTCAAATGAGATATTAATTAACGATCTACTTACCTCATAAATGTAAACCAAACCTTACAAAATCTTATTTTCATATGCACTTCCACACATATATAGTCATGTTTGAGGCTATCAGAACAATATTCCTAACGAAAAGTACACTACCCTATAATAATGAACCGAACAGCAAGATGTGATGGTATAAGGAAAGAATACATGCTTTAATAGGGGGATGGTTCCCCTCCCCCTGCTGCAATTACACTAGCAACCCTTCTGGGCATACTTACCACGAGGTTTTTATACACGGCTATGGATATTTGGTGTCCATTTCTGCAGCAAGAATATCGCCTGCTCAGCTCTAGAGTTCGGACGTTGTTCCCTGCTCCGTAAGTGTCGCTCTCACTCGTTCCACAAATGTTCCACGGGGCTTCAGTCGGGACTCTGAGCAGGCCAGGGAAGACGTTTTACATCCATATCTTGATACCACTGCTTCACAGAGGCTGCAACATGACATGGAGCGTTGTCATCCTGTAAGTAACATTCGTCCATTCCATTAAATTGCCAGAGCGTATGAATAACCTGAATGTCCATGTAAGTGTCGGCGTTCAATTGACCAGGAACAACATGCAAAGGTCCCAGGCCATACCACGAAAAACACCCCCCCCCCCCCAAAAAAAAAAAAAAAAAAGTAGTCGGATTTTATGCAAATCCGCTGGCGTCTGGTCCATTATTGTAGGGTAGTGAATATAAATTCTAGTGAAGACGGAATATTTACACACATTTTAATTTACATTTTTAGGTAGTTCGGCTGCCTGTTGATAGGTAAGTAGTTATATTTTCATCACACTGGTGCAATACAATGGGATATTGGTGAAGGTTCAAAATTGATCCCGAAGAGAAAGATCTCAGGAGAACACCTCGTAAAACGGTCAGATGACGAGGTCAGCACCTGAACTGACACTCCACTCTTCAAACTCCTACACTGTTACAAACCTGAGGACATTTGAGCCCACGAGAATGGAAAATCCTCTACGTATACCAGTCTTTGGTTGAAAGTTTCAAGTTTTAAACTTGCAACCCTCCGGTTGCTGTGGCAACTGGGATCTCTGACTGTTGTTAATTAATTTAACACACTCGTCGGTTTTTAGATTTTATGTTATTTAAATGTTAATGGGAACCGGAAGGCTCCATTGAAGCTCATGTTAAAATGGGGCTTCTTTGTGCCCATGTTTCTGAGAATCAACTCACAACATTGGTTTAAAATTTGTCACAGTTAATATTCAAATCCTTTTTTACCTAGATAGACATATACTTTTGTAAAAAAATTGTTTTGTTTACAATTTATAATATTATAAATTCTCTTTATAGACTTTTTATTTAAAAGCATGATAAAGAATTTAAAAAAAAATCTAATCTATTATTCTCTAAAAGCATATGTCTATTTATGTAAAATCAGAATATGATTTATAAAAAAGTTTCAAAGCAATATGTTCAGTAGATTCTGAGACAAATATACTTTTATATGAAAAAACAGCCATTTTGAGAAAACAGATTTTAAAGTATAAAATTGTATTTATCTTACCTTCAAATATATATTTAAAAAAATTCAGCACAATAAGAGGGTGTGTCAGGTCCTTCAGCATCTAAAAAGTTATCTTCTAACTTTTTTTTCCTTCGTTTCTTTTTCGCCGGGCTTTTTTCTCAATACCTGTCTGCTTTCTGAGTGCAGTAGAAACCCGCAAATCATCCATTGTTCTCATTGAGGTGACGCAATTAAGTCCTCCTGCTTTCAAAATTAAAAGTAGATACAGTTCCATCATTGAAGGAGTAAATGGCTTCATGGACTCCAAGCGTGAGTGATTTCAAGGTGATGAAAATATGTTTCGACACGGGAGACCAGATAATTTTGTTCAACAAATCATTTGGATTCTGATTTTTCAGTTTATAGTTTACAAAATGTATACTTAATAGCTTGTAAAATAAAAGAAAATAAATTGTTTATATATACGCATATAACAGTGTAAGAACCGAAAACATCGTCGTCAATCATTTTGGAGTCGATTTTTTCAGTGTTCTTTTTTTGAAAAAAACAATTAAAAGTACTTCTAATCGGCGCATTGATAAAATGCGCCCACCATTCTATAGGTAACATTTCAACTATTCAGAAACACTTAAAATCTCAAAATTGACTTTGAGGTCGTTTTATACCTTCCGGTCCCCTTAAATAAAGTCTTGTTTCGAAACCTTTATTCGGGGCCACGGTAGCTCGGTTCGAAGAGCAACGGACTAGCAACAGGTGTGTTGTGAGTTCGAATCAAACAAAAGATCGTCGTGTACGAAGGGGACTGGTGCACGTTAAATCTGTCGTTACCTGAAATGTCCTCACGTGGGGTTCAATCTTGGGTGCGGCCTCGTCATCGGAACGTGGTTCTAAATTATGTGACGTTTTTCTCGAATCTTTATTTTTGGTATTTGTCCCGGCCCGCCACCAATAGTCCGTTGTATTGCTCCAATGTGACGTTAATTTAAAAAAAATACCAAATACAGAAGCATTTATTTGTACTGATGGCCATTAAGATCACTAACCGGGGTCTATTAAACTGTAATCGCAGTAAGCTTAGCTCTATGCGTAAATCATGAAACCGTACACTTGAATGAAGCGATTATACAAGAAAAAAGTAGAACTGAAACAGGGTTCATCGATTTCAAATGAACAGAAATCTAAAACAGTTGATGAAGAATCTGTGTTTCTAAATTTATATAGAGAAAATATTCAGGAACATAACTCCATAAGCGAAACTCCACCCAATACGCATGTCTAAAGGTAAAGGAATAAGAGAATTTCATATGAAACCCTCTTAGTTATGTAAAAGTTGGCATACAGATGAAATTGATACGCAAGAATTTATTTCCATCTCTCCCGAAACGAAAAGGAATTTCTTTCTTTCGTTTTTATTCCTATGAACGATGCATTTGTTCTTTCGCTATCATCCCAAACAACATTCATGAAAAACGTTCGTTTTTCGTTGCGTTTTTATTCGCATTCATAACATTTACTATCGCGACGTAGGTCTGTTTCTCTCATTTTCTGGAATTTTTCTACTCTGGAAAGAAACAGTTTGACCGACGTTTCAAACTTAACACCGATTTTAAAACCTGTTCTATTTGACCCAGGCCTAATTCTATTTCGTTCAATATGGATTGTTCAATATATCAGATCTTAATAATGATCAACATCTTTTTCTTATGTACCCTTGGCGAGTCACGGAAGTTAATTAATTAACTCCACATTAGAGCAACACCTCTCAAAACATCCCCTCATCCATCATGAGAACATTTGACGCAACTGCAGATTTAACGTAAAACAATCTGTATACTAGGGATGCGACATCGATGTTTTACAAAAAACTTCGATGTATTGGATCCGATGTTTTTTTTAACATCAATGTTTATACGTGTCGATGTTTTATTTTAAATGAAAAAATACCCTTATAAAAGTTAAAAAAATAACCAAGTAGCGCATAATTTTCATAATCCATAAATTTAATATACTTTTAGATCAAAGTGGCCAAGGGTGAAGGGTGTGAAAAGGACGAGAAGAAAAGGGGGAAAGGGGTGCCCCTAGCAACGGGACCAATGGCAACCAACAACCAATCCGAGTAGTTGGAATTAGGGATGCGACATCGATGTCGATGTTTTTAAAACATCGATGTTTTATAATCACATCGATGTATTTACCATCGATTTACTGGAGCCGATGTTTGTTTTAACATGGATGTTTTAACATTGTCAATGTTTTATTTTTGAATAAAAAAAGTACCATAGTAAAAATTAAGAAAAATAAACGTGCAAATAAGCATTTGTCAGTTATGGCTACATCCGTCTCATCCGAAAGAGTTTTTTCCCTAACTGGTTGGATAGTTAGTGTAAAAAGAAGTCGGCTTAAGGTAGAGAAAGTTAACAAACTTATTTTTTTACAAACTGTAAACCACGAATTCAAAATTTACAATATTTTTTGTTTCAAAATTTAATTTGTTGTGTCCCCCCCCCATAAATTGATAAATAATTAATAATAAATAACAATAATTATTGCTCTGTACCCACCTAATTGTACTTATAGTTAGTAGTACCTATGTCAAATTGTTGTTCATATTTTCTTTTATATTATTCAATTTGAAAATAAAAGATTTGTTAATTGTTCGTATTAATATATTTTTATTTTTTTTTTACAAAAAAGGCTTTGTTATAAATTAATAAACACAGCTAATGACAAATTATATCTCCCTCCCGGGCAATCATTAATGTTTGAGGTTACTAAACCAGTTTTAAGAAAGTGGGAAAAATAAGGTTTAAATACACTAATGTTTTAAAAACATCGATAGTTTTAGGGCGATGTATTATCAACATCGATGTTTTAATTTTGAACACCGATGTTTTGTTGTCAAACTCACATCCCTACTGTGTACACGACGATGTTATCTGGTTCGAGTTTCGAACTCGAAGCCCTCCAGTTGTTAATCCGTTACTCTTCTAACGGGTTCCCTCAGCCGATGTCATGTTTAGATTTTCATTTGCATGACAATTTTGTCATAATAACTTAGTAACAAAACCTCCTTCCCAATTCAATTCCAAAGGACTACATTAGATGGATATGTAAGCTAAATAAAACAACCACTAAATATACCCACAAAGTACTTCAAGGCAAAACTGAAATATTCTGTGCAACAACCTCTCTATTTCACCTGGCAGCGACGTTGTTTCTTATCCACCTTTCCCATCCTCGAAATAAATTTTTAATATTTATGCTCTGTGTACTTAGATTTTGTAAAATAATTGGGCGTAAGAACGATACAAACAGCTCACACGATAACTTAGCTAATTGCTTTAAGAGTACAAAACGTGAACTCAAGACCGACACCTAAATTACTTGCTTGACAAGTCGTAATTAGATATCAAGAGTGGTGCAGTTCCGCTAACACACACGGGGCGATAGTGCAGTTCCCTCGAGTAAGGTGGCACAGAAGAGCACGATCTTTTCGCGTGAGGGAAGTTTCCTGAAAACTTGCGCCATTAATTGTAGCTTAGAAACTCCAGACTCAACATTATTTTTAGTTCGTTTTCTTATGCAAAAATTAACATTATAAAGGTTGAAAGGTGCACTACCCAAAAATAAAAATAATTATAGAATAAAATCCGATTACTTGTTTGGGGGTGTTTTTCGTGATATGGCCTGGCACCTTTGCATGTTGTTCCTGGTCAATTGAACGCCTACATGAACATTTTGGACAATCAGGTTCTTCCTACGCTATGGCAATTTTATGGAATGGACGGATGTTACTTCCAGAACGACAACGTTCGATGTCATGGTGCAGCCTGTTAAGAAGTGGTATCGAGATATGGATGTAAAACGTCTTCTCTGACCTGCCCAGAGTCCCGACCTAAACCCCTAGAACGTTAGTTAACCCTTAGAACGAGTTAGAGCGACGCTTACGGACCAGGGAACCATGTCCGGAATCTACAGCTCAGCTGGTGAGATTCTTGCGGCAGGATTGGACACAATTACCCATAGCTGTGTATCAAAACCTCGTTGTAACTATGCCCAGAAGGGTTACTAGTGTCATTGCATCACGTGGGGGACCATCCCCCATTAAAACATGTATTATTTCCCTTATACCATCACATCTGGCTTTCCGGTCCATTATTGTAGGGTAGTGTATGTATCGTGTTGATGCCAAGATTCGTCCCGTTTTTTATTTTGGATGGTATCGCATTGCAAAACTAAACCTACATCACGCAAGTAAAGTTTTGATATTGTGTGAAGGAAAGATTTTCAGCGAGTACTTAGGGAAGAAATTTTGGTATTTTGCTGCGTTTTTAAAATTTTGTTAAGCATTAAAAATGGCAGAAAGTAAAGATTATTTTCGACTTATACTTAGTATTTCCGAAAAGGCAAGAATGCTTTGCAGACCCAGAAGATACGTGTTGTGAAGGGTGTTGTGAGAGCCAAATTCACGGACACATCGCTTAAATCCGATCGAATCATTCTTTCAAAGTGACAGCCATGTTTTTTTGGTTCAACTTTTCCTCCATCGGTTCTTCTTTTCTCCTAGTGACGCACATTAGAAATGCGGATATTTCTGGAAAAACTTTGAAATGAACCAATCAGAGGGAGCTGACCTCATCAATTCAACGAAACTATACATAGTCTGCACTGCAATACCTTATTTTTTTCCCCTCTCGAGACATATGCCGTGTGTATCGAAGAAAAAACAGATATAACTACGCTACATACAATTAATTGAACTTATTAAAAATCATTTTCCCTCATGTAATTCACAATCACCCCTTTTCCGTTTTTTATTTATTTTTTATTACTTTTTTGGTGTCACCTCACGTTTTAACCATCGGTGATACATGCATTGTATAAAGCAGCAATCTTTATGTTTATGTTACATTAATCAAGAACTTAAATTGATATATCTGTCACCTGACAAATCTGTTAGCTTTTCCCCCTGTTATATAAACCTTTTAGTTGTTAAATTTTAATCAATAACTTAAATTGATATATCTGTCACCTGACAAATGTATTAGCTTTTCCCCTTGTTAGAAAAACTTTTTTGTTGTTAAATTCTAACCATGAATTATCCTCGCGTCGGGTTGGTGTGAAAGTCGGGAACGTGGGGTGCCAACTCAGGAGTTACCTCATCATCTGACCGTGATTCAAAATTACGTGGTGTTATTCTCGGATCTTTCCTTTAGGGGATTCATCCCAAACCGTCGTCAATAGTCCGTTGGGTTACTCTAGTACGGCGTTAATTAATTAAAATAAATAAATAGCTATGAATTGTCGTCCTTTATCATTTTATGGGTCGTCAATTAGGACGACATTCACATCTACTTATATTAGGTTTTGATTGTAATGTTCGGAGACATCTTTGCTCTCTCCTCGCACAGCTTCACGTGGAGGGTTATTGGTCACATTTTATTCTTAACTACCACTATACTTGTAATCACTGTCATTGTTGACTTTACTTTCGAACTTTTTTTGAGACCCAACAAGGAAGCGGGTAACGTTGACAATTCCACGTGCCGTAAGTGTAGTTTAGAACGTTTTGTCACCTGGATCAGTTCTTTCGTCATCTGACCGTGGTTCAAAATTACGAGGTGTTGTCCTTGGATCTTTCCCTTAAGGGACTTATCCCAGACCGTCGTCAATAGCCCGTTGTGTTGCTCTAGTACGACGTTAACTAAAAATTACCATTACCATTACCTGGATCAGTTCCCTAGTTAGAAATCTCAACTTCTATGAGCGCGGTATGCCGCAGCCACCAGAAAAATTGAGAACGGTCATCGAAAAGTGTGGTACATAATATAGTGATTAATAGAGCTCGGATCGATATGCAAAAATGTGACCTGAAATAGGCATTTCAAATCCCAAACTATCCACTAAATACCCAAAACATGCGAAATCGCAAAAAAAAATTCACTCTTAAAAGGAGGATAAAGTGAAATTGAACTACACTTTCATCAAGTAATTCACAATTTTATTTTCATAGCGCAGATAAAGATAAGTAAAAAAATATACAAAGCAATAAATATACAAATTAATAAATGTTACATAATTGAAAATGTAGATTAAAATGAAAGGATTTCAAATGTCCTCAGTGACGTAACTAGGTGGGTAGACGGGGCATGTGCCCGGGTGCCGATTATGAAGGGGTGCTAAACAAGCAGAGTATTTCTTAGCTAGTTTATATAAATTTATGCTTGTTACAAAATGAAGAAGAAAACTTATTAGTTGACTAGAAAAGCCAAAAACTATAAAGGGAGATAAATGCAGAATGTGTGAAACGTTGCGTGAGTTTGATCTGAGTAAAGAAGGGGATGTAACGTCGTAACACCCGAGTGTTTAGGATTACTGGCTCGTGACTCGGTAGTTTCCTGTCTCACAAATGACTTTGATGCGCTGGCAAACGAAACTAAACTCGGTTAACTTTTAGTGTCCAGTTGCGACGTCAGTTTTGCGGTCCTGTTATTTTTCAATAAAATATCTAAAAATTAATTTGTTATTTTATCTTGAACTAAAAATAAAATTGCTTCAAATTAATCTATTTACCTCTCAAACCATGTCCTTGCCTTCTAAGTTGAATTTAAAGAATTTGGATAAGTGGAATTAATGTGGTGGTGGCGATTACAGGTGTTGTCGGGAAGGGTTTGGGTTGTATGGCAGGTGCGGTGTACCAAGGCCTGCTTCTGAAAATCTTCCTTCCCAAAGCACTAAACAAAGTTCTTGGAAAAAAATTGAATTTTTTTTTGTAAATAGGTTTGAAAATAGAAAAATTTTTCCAAACATGCACAAAACATGCAAAAAACTCTAAATATGCAAAAAGGTCCCAAATATAAAAAAACATAAAAAATAAATTCGGATTTTTTGGGTTGAAAATTGCTAAAAAAACGGTCAATACGGATTTTTATCAACATTAGGGGCTAAAAAAAAAGGATATGCAAAATATGACAAATCCGAGCTCTAGTGATTAAATATAATTTTAGTAAACATTTTCTTTCAATTTCTGTCACAAAAAAGAAACCAGGATGAACTTTTGTTTACCTACGAACTTTTGCTATCCATTATTTCTAAAAACCAAATGTAGGTAGTTAATTAAAATCGCATTGAGGCAACACAACGGGCTATTGGCGACGTTACGGTATCAATCCCGAAGTGAAAACTGAGGACTACGCATCGTAATTTTGAACCACGTTAAGTCAACACCTGAGCTGGTACCGCAGTCTCCAAACTTACCCACCATGTCAACATGAGGACATTTGAGGCCATGGCAGATTTAAATTGCACCAACCCCTGAGGGCATGACGATCTTTGGTTGGATCGAGTATCGAAGTTGCAACCCTCCTGTTGCTAATGCATTGCTCTTCTAACCGAGTACCTTTAGCAATTTAAAAATTGATTACTGTTTAATGTATCCATCTTGACGTTGTTATGTCGTTGTATTCTGGAGTTTCCTTCATTTGGTCTGATTGTTTAAAATAGTTTAATTCCAACGCATTGCTTAAAACGAGACGCCATTTTAATCTTGACACAGAATTTCCTTTAAAAAAAGGCACGTTATTTTCAGCTCCCTTCCAATGTATATCTCGGTATATTAACGTTGAATTTGATTGCACAAAATACAAAGCCTTTAAAGCACGTACTGACCCTCTATTCAATCCCTACAAAAATGCAAATGCAGATCCTTTTGCATGAAATTGGATTACAAATTCAAATATTCAAATTCAAGAAGATAAATATAGAAAAGGAAGGATGAAAAGGATTTTCTGTTGGCGATGAAAACAGATGAAAGAGATTTAGGACTAAACATTTGTGAGTTTCGTGGTTCTGACGATGCCAGTGTCAATTGTATTAACTACAAAGTCACGTAATTTACGCAAATCGAAACTAAATCCAAAAGAGGTTTTTAGTGGAATCTCTCGCACAATAAAACGTCATATTTCACAACCTAACAAAGCGTTTGCTAACGATGCGTTTATGGTTTAGATAAGTTTATCTTAAATATACCAACGAATGAACAGTTGATACGTTTTTAAAAAAACAGGAAATGCACAAAAAAATAGATATTAAAGCTAAAAAAATGGTAAAACGATGATTACGATAAATAAAATATAAGTGTACATTGAGCAAACGGTAATATATGCATATTACCTGAGTTTTACTTTAGTGATTATACGGTACGATATCTGCTGACTGCGATTACAGATGTTATAAAAAGGAAACAAAGGTGAAAACTAAGCCAATAGAAAACCGGTTCCAATAGTTTACCGGTTCAATCATTTTACCATGATAATGTCTGTCTTTCACACACTCAATCTTAACATCAGAGCGTACTGAAGAAATCTAATTTGCAAGTTTATAATCATCTAAATAACTCAGAAAAGGAAATCTAAGGTTTATAAGTTGAATCAATTTAACATTAAAGCATTATCCAAAGGAAAACAAATCTAAAATTCACATGTTCAAACTTCTTAACTTATGTTCTAAAAGGAAGGGAATATAATGCTTCTATAGGTTCAAACAATTCGAGATTCAAATGTTCGGAAGAAGATAAAACAAGAATGAAAGAACAGGTTCAATAATCTTAACTCTACTTGTGGTTGTCACCATGAGTCATCTTGTCATTAGCAAAAGTGACTAGATCCTGATTGACGAGATATTTCGTCATTAGAAGAAAACTAACCAGAACTCGATTTCATCATCCAAAAATCGGTAATATCTTGATTACGAGGTAACTCATCATCAGAAATACTTATCAGATCTTGATTTCGTCGTTATCCTACAAACGGTAATATCTTGATGACGAGATATCTCGTCATTAGAAGTAAACTAACCAAATCTTGATTTCGTCATTATCCGAAAATCGTCAATTTCTTGATGACGAGATAACTCATCATCTGAAATACTTACCAGATCTTGATTTCGTCGTTATCCTACAAGCGGCAATAGATCTTGATGAAGAGATATCTGGACATGAGCAAAATTGTCCGGACCGTGATGTATGAGATACCTTATGGAAATCACTTAAGAAAGTGCTGTCACAAGTGTCTTTCAATCTAACCACAAAAGTGTACTCAAAGAAAACCCAACCTTTTTCACGTTCAATCGTGTTCAATATGTCCAAGGGGAAAGATTCAAAATCAACCGAGACTGAAACCATTTGGGGAAATCCCTGCCCCACCATTGTTTTTCCCATCGGATGAGCCCGAACTGGACCTACAAATTCCCCACCTGAGAATCCGAGCATAATGAGCCGCAGACTAACGAATCCCTTTTTAAGGATTCCCCTCACGCTGCACCCTAAATATGTAAGTACTGAAAACTTTCTCTGTTGCGGCTCAAGTGAGCCATAAGAAAACGTGCTCCCATCATGGCGCCCTACGTGAAGACGCCCGCTTACGTGAGCTCTGTCGCTTAGCACCTCCCTCCACTGTGTAGAGCGAGGCAGGGGCGGGCAAGGTGACAGGGCGGAGGACAGTGGACGCCCCGGCCTACAGGTGAGTGGGAGTGAGAGAAACGGTACGTGTAATATCGTTAATGGACTCCAATTAATCAAGACGCGGCATATTTCTCCCCGGTTCTGCTTGGAGCGTTTTCTAAATCTGGTGATCAAATGAGTGGGGGGTAATTAGAAAAAAGAGGGGGTCGTCTGCATATTGTGGCGCTGTAACTCCTCTGCTTTTTGACGCAAAGGACTATTTGGTTGATGCAAAACTTCTTCTAATTTTTGGTGCTAGATTGCATTTTATCGCAAGATCCGAAGTGTTATCAACTCCACAAGTGTAAATTTTTGATGTTGGATGACAGATGGAATTTCAGCAAGTCCTTGGGAAAAAAATTGTGTTAGTGAGTTGTGTTTCCTTAATTTTGTAAAGCTTTAAAAATGGCAGGAAATAAGCATTATCGACCTATAGTGCTGTTTTATTTCCGAAAAAGCAAAGAATGCTTCGCAGACACTAAAGAAAATATCTTCATGGTAATTCCACAAGTGTAAATTTTTGATGTTGTATGACAGATGGAATTTCAGCAAGTACTTGGGAAAAAAATTGTGTTAGTGAGTTGTGTTTCCTTAATTTTGTAAAGCTTTAAAAATGGCAGGAAATAAGCATTATCGACCTATAGTGCTGTTTTATTTCCGAAAAAGCAAAGAATGCTTCGCAGACACTAAAGAAAATATCGTCATGGTAATTAACAAAACTCGTAACTTCACTGTTAACGTATAGCAGTCACGGGTTATGCTAATTAATATGACGTGTTGTGTAGGGTGACGTTTACGATTCCACATGCCGTAAGTGGTTCAGAAAATTTCGTCACCTGGATCTGATCTTTAGCCAGAAACCTCAGGACTCCTACGAGCGCGCGATAATGCAGCTACCGGAGAGATGGAGAAAGGTCATTGAACACAACGGCACATACTATATTGATTTAATGTAATTTTTCACAAATGAAATCATTTTTCTTCAATTTATATCAAAAATAACAGAGACGAACATTTGCATCAAAGCAATGTCAATCAATCCTGTGAAATAAAATGAAAGTCCAGATAAATGAACTTCGGTTGTCTAACCATCCTGATCTCTCGTTTAATTAAAATTTATTACCTTCGCTTTTTCATTGAATTACAATTTGTCACTGTCATTTTCTCCTTTCAATGCTGGTGAGCAATTATGCTGTCATGAGTACCGCACTAAACGTGAAGTGGCGTGTGATATTGGGTGATAAACTATTGACATGATGTTGACAAGGCATTTTAAATCGATACTCAACATGTGTATTGCCTCGAAGCTAATCATAGGGAATATAATTTCATCCGACAATTTGTTTTATGATGGGACGTGACGTCATGACATTTTCGCATAAAGCATGTATTGCGAGATCTGGATACTTTAGGTTGGTTGAATAGTATTAAAAGGGCAAGATCCGACCCGCGGTAGCTCAGTCAGTAGAGCGTCGGATTCGCATCAGAAGGGTTGTGGGTTCTGTCCTCGGCGGAGCCTGCAATGAGGAATTTGTATTTGTATTTTTTTTTATATATATTTTTATTTGGTAGAAGAGAAAAAAACAGGAATAATGGTATATATATTTTTTAATTTTTGAATGCGGATAATTAATTAAAAATTGTTTAAGTTTGCAGTTGGGCATTTGGCGCGAAAACGCTACTTTTGCAATGGCTGCTCTTGTGACGTCACTGTGCGTGTAAACAAACAGCGTAATACGTTATTTATGTTAGATTCTGCGATTGCCATTTGATTTTCTGTGGAAATTCTTTATCTATCTTTTTTTTTTGCAATGAGTGAGAACGAAAAACCACCTTACAAGTACTGTATTGTACCTTGTTGCATAAACACAACTTCAAATTCAGTTGATAAGCTGTTTTTTAGCGTTCCAAAGGATCCAGTTAAAAGAAAAGCATGAACTAACGCAATGAAACGGGGTGATGAACTAGTGAACAATGAACTACTACAAGTCAGTTATAGGCCTACAGGCAGAATAGTATTATAGTGTTTCAATGTGCAATAAAAATTAAATTTTTAAGTATTAATGGAGAACTTCCTAAATCTCAATTAGTTTTAGGTCAATTTTTGAATGTTACTAAAGATCATACATACCTCATAGCTTTAACTTCTCGTATTTCTGCTCCTACAAAATCCGGATTTTTTCCCAAGAAAGAAAACATGGAAATCGTATCTATCTTGAGAAGGTTATCAGATTGGCATTTGACAAATCCCGGTAAAATCGACATCGTAAACAAAATGTACAGTAAAATAAAAGAAAGATGATTATAAAAGTTAAACACAGGTATAAAATTTAGTCTAAAAAGGTTAAAGGATTGAAGTGGCAAACAGGCGAGCAAAAACAGCATCAGTTTCAACACGTAAATATTGATACTTCATGCACAGTGACGTCAGAGCCAATCAAGTAGCGTTGTGCGATTACGTCATTTTTCGCTTTTTTTTTAAACTAAATTTGTAATTTATTTAACTTCTTTCCGATATTTAAAGCGGCATATTCGAAAAAGGTAAAGCTGAAATTACGAGGAAATTATAAATTTGAGCAATTTCCTCAGATCCGAAACTTCTCCATTCTGATGATTGCGTGATCGGCGCTTCGACCTGGCTAAAGACCGTCGTGTTCACTAATGGTGACTGGGGCACGTTAAATAGGTCGTGGTCACAAAGTCCCCCATGTTCCCATACCAAATCAATACCTCTGGGGGTACCTGATCAGGGGGTTATCGGCATCTGATTGGGATCTAAATTACGATATGTGTGAGTGAATGGATATATGAAAGGGACCATCCTGCAAAACGGATGTGTCATGTATGTCGAGCAAAGTCGGACTTCCTCCCAATGGGGCTCAATAACATGGAAGGCGCACCCCCTCGCCTCTTGCCGTCTTCTACGGGCCTGGCACTCCTCTGGTCTGCCATTGTAGGCATGAGAAACAACAACAACAGGGCAAGATCCAAATAAAAACATACTATGCCAGACGCACCCCTGTAACCCTGAACGTCATGACATTTCCAAGAGTTGCTTTTATCCTGAGAGAGTGGTTTTAAGTGTAAATAGAACAGATGGTCTGCAAAAATTTTAATTCTGCTGTTGAAATTTTCTCCCATGTTACATATAGGCGTAACCATGAAATTTGTTTTATCGACATTTGGAAATGTTTGACGCTTTGTTAATTGGTGTTGAGACCAATCAACTATTACAAATCAAATTGGTAAAGTCTTCAGTGCTAGAAAGTCGAGAACTTTCAAAATGTTCATAACCTTGACAGAATACGAGCATAAAGAAGGAAATATAAAAATAATCACTGACAAGTTAGCAAGGCAAAACAAAGAATAAAACACACATACGAAGTTTACATCTGGTTTTTTCATTTGTAGGTCTGCGGTTTCTTTTCGCTATGCCAGGAATATTTAGATTAGAACCATAAGAGAGCATTTTCTTCGAAGCAAAACATGGATAAGTCACCACATAAAAAAAATCTTTTTGATTCAACATCCATTTTCTTGAAATAGTTATTTGATATTGGTATTTGAGAGTAGGGGAGGTATTTTTATTAAACGTCGCACTGGAGCAACACAATGAGCTATTGGAAACGATCCGGGATCAGTCCTGAGGGTAAAGATCCGAGACGTTTTTTTTAGAACCACGGTCAGCTGACGAGGTCACACCTGATCTAGCACCCCACTATCAAAACTTCCACACAACGCCAACATGAGAACATTTGAGGCCATGATAGATTTAACTTACACCAGCCCCTTCTGCTCACGGTGGTCTTTGGTTGGATTCAAACTGGCAACCGAAAGGTAGCTAATACGTAGCTCTTCCAATAGAGAAATCGTGGCACTGATCTCGATATGGCAAATGCGCTGACAGAATGTCATGCAAATATTTGCAAACTGCGCTTTGGTGAAGAAGATAAAATCTACAAGACCTACGAATAGATACCAGAAACAAGCTAGAACTTATCAGTACAAAATAATATCTCCTCTGAGGATTTTACATTAACACTCCAAGTGGTTATGACGACATATCTCGTCATCAAAATGTTGACATTTTTTTTATGATGATGAGATCAAGATCCGGCCAGTTTTCTGCTAATGACTAGGTACCTCGTTTATAAAGATCTTGTCAGGTATGCTTATGACGAGTTACTTTACCCATAATAATCACCGGAAAAGTTAAGTATCTTGTGACGTCTTGGGGATGGAAGCGTCATCTACTATATAAGAACGTTCACAGTGGTCTCGATTAACGTATTTTATTTACAATAAAAGAATAACCTTGACGGAATTTGGTAGGTGGCGTTTACAGACTGTCATAGTCTAGGTGGTAGATCTTTACCGAATATGGTGAATTGTTCTTTTCCGCAGGACTCCGATTTGGAATATCCGGCTCGGTTGAGCCTTTCTCCAGACTTTACTCGGGCGAGTAAATGTTTCTAGCTCGGGTGAGCTTCTCCAAAAGTTCTCGGGTTAGGACTATCCGGCTCGAGTGAGCCCTTCTCCAGACTTTACTCGGGTGAGTAAATGTTTCTAGCTCGGGTGAGCTTCTCCAAAAGTTCTCGCACGCGTGTACGCAAGTCAGCAAAGAGGCAGCTCAGGTTTGAGCCTTCCTCACGTATGATAGACGGAATCCCAATATGGTCAATTGTTCTGGTGTACAATATACGCAGCTCAGGCTTGAGCTTTCCTCGAGTCTGATAGACGGAATCCCAGTTTGGGCAATCCTTTCTGAGTCCACGAACAGCTGTCGCGATTCGGCACGTCTCCAGAGACAGGGTATCGGAAAACCGAGAACGGTTTCACTTCAGCCGGATCAGTTTGATCCCTCGGGTCTGTTGACCTTCTCTCTCGAAAGTTTTCTCTCCTCTCTAGACTCCGAAAGTTCCAGGGGGTTGTTGGCCCCCCTCTCTTTCATTCGACACACTTGTCGTCTCGCTGTTGGCTGGTTCAAAATCGGCTGTCCATAGTATGTTAATATTCCTCTTTCGCCGATAGCTTTATTAGCGGACGGCGGCCCGAACAAAAAGCATCCGCGGGCTCTTGTGATCATGTGGAAGCAGAGGAATTGAACTTCTGCCCCTGTCTGGTCGGCATCGCAACAAAGACCCTTCGCTCAATCTCGGTCGAAACTCAATACCTCGTCCCACCTCCAGATCGTTAACTGCCGCGGTCTAGCGGTCTGCGTTCATACGCGGCGTGACCTCTCAGCGTCTGGCTTGACCTCTCGGCAGTTTCTCCGCCGAATGCTTGCTTTTGCCATCGCCACACACTTCGTCACAGTCTATTGTAGTATTCACCCAGTAGATGGCGCTCCACTCTGCCGTAGCGCAGAGTTGTATATGAAGTCGGTCTTTGAATACTAACACCAGCAGACGCACTCGTACTGAAGGCGAGACGAACCATGTAACTAACCTATTATTGTTTATTAAAGTTCTTGTTGTTCCTGTTCCTGAAGTGCTTCCTTTCTGCAACCATATATTTTTAACAATCGACAAAGTTCGACCTCCTCTCACACCTCCTTATTCTGGACCACATCTGGTTGTTAACCGTACAGACAAAAATTTTGTCATTGAGTTAAGTGGTAAGAAAAACACTGTTTCCATCGACATAGTAAAGCCAGCTTTTTATTTTTCGGATATCATGGAATCCCCATAGCTATCTTCCCACATTGACAAACTTAAATCGGTCACACCTAAGCCACAATCTAAAACACCTGTAACTACACGATCGGGACGGTGTGTACATTTCCACGATAGAGTTGTCATGGAGAAATAACTAACATTTTTTCCCCCTCATTGTGTGTACTTCAATGAATTGTAAATGGTGACATTACTATTTAAAAGTGTAAATATCTTCAATTGTACGAGTATTCATTTTCTTATTTTGTCTTGCTTATCTGTGCTGTATTATTACCTATGTTTATCGTTCCTTCGTCACTGGAGGGATACTCTGTAGTATTCACCCAGTAGATGGCGCTCCACTCTGCCGTAGCGCAGAGTTGTATATGAAGTCGGTCTTTGAATACTAACACCAGCAGACGCACTCGTACTGAAGGCGAGACGAACCATGTAACTAACCTATTATTGTTTATTAAAGTTCTTGTTGTTCCTGTTCCTGAAGTGCTTCCTTTCTGCAACCATATACCGATCTCAACACTATCAATCGGAAAAACAACACCAAACAAATCTCCAGGAAAATACCTTAGGTATGGTTATGTCATAAAACATTATTTCACACAAGTGCCACAGAATTAGAAGAGTTCTATCATTGTTCCCATTCTGAAATCTGATGAAGAAAATTATTTTAGAATGTAATAGAAAATTAAGAAAAAAACAATATTCAAAGGAGCGACAACGGATATTTGACTCATTTGTGTTTTAGAATGACACAGTTCTTGGGTTCATTTCTGGACCATTTCCATCTCCCTCCGAATATTGTGTGAATGACAAGAAAGTCTCAGGCAAACCAAATGGGATTGCGTAGCAATCCCCGGGGGTTTGCCAGCGTAAGCGAGCAGGGGGCGGAGCTCCCTAGTTAAAAGAAGAAATAATAAATTGTAGAAGTCTTGTCGAAGCTCGTTTGGCAATAAGTATTTTACACACACGACCAGTGATAATGGATTGTATGCATTTTATTGACGATTCATGAATTCAATCACCACATGGTCAATTCTTTCCTGTGAAGAATATAGCACAAAAAGGTATGGAAACCTAAGGCAAAATCCCTCAGAAGAGGGTACGCTGCTGTCACCTCACCCACAAAGAAGTGGCCACGAATACAATTATTCACATAATATACTATAATTGTCGCCAATAATAGTATATCATGTGATCTGCGCTGTAAAATCTTAAACCAACGCAGCGTCAAACCGCCAAATTACGCCGGCATTGCAATACGAATCAGCTAAATGTTTAGAAACTAATGATTGGTATACCATTTATAGTTAATATTTATATTTACTTTCAGTGGGGCCACAAAGTGTACATTAATAAAAGTAAATCTGTTATTTAGAAATTTTAAAACATCAAAATATCTGTCTCCCTATCGTAAAAGTATTCGATGTTTGATATAAGTTCATTATATTGAAAAGTTTGGTAAAAAGCAAATAACATTTTCTTGTATGCACAATGTCATCATTAAAATGTATGCTTGTATGACAAATTTTTGTATTGTGATCCTATTATTTTCTTTGGTTATTACTTGATTGGAGCTCATGTAGATTTCCATACGCATACAGTTCTATTGTAATTTAAGAGTTCCTCATTAAAATATTTTATAGACAATTGCATTATACGCTGGCTCATTATTTTCCTTTACTTCTCAAAGGAAGGATTCAGTTTAGGTTCCCAATTCATCTAAAAATTACATATCACTGCTTTGAAAATGATTTTTATGGTAATTAAAATTATGTAATTGTAATAGTCTTATAAAAATACATACAAAACATAACATTAATTCAAGAACATATCAAAATGAAATTAGTTAATAGAAATTATTTAAATTTTTAATAATCATGTCGCTAATAATGTGGATCACATGTCGCTAATAATGTGCGTTTTTTATTTATTTATGGATTTATGAATGGAAATCAGTTGGTATCAAACTTTCCGGTTAGTTATTTTATACTCATGGCCATACCATCTCAACACTTTTCCTCCCTGTGTATAAAGATGTCTTATATCCCTTGAATGTATTCACGCACTGTAAAATTATTGACTTTCATCTCGTAAAAATTTTTGCTAGTTTTCAAAACAACGATTATCTTTACTATATATATAATTCTCTTACGGGGTACACAAAAAAGAAGTTATTTGTTATCACGATTTGGCAACACTGTACGATTGTTTGTTTACCATGCGACCTCGTGCCTCAATTGAAATTTATAGCATTATCGGATGAAATTTCATTGAAAAAAAATTAATATTAGTCAAGTTCTTGCAGTTTACATACAACTTGCTGGGTATTCGATTTCCAAAGCAGCACTCACATTTCGAGTAAACATTTTCTCATAGTTTTCATTTGAATTTAAAAAATTTCTAATTCTGATTTCAGAGGTACTGTATAATTTTTCTGTAGTACAACAAATTTATGTTAGAGAAATATTTTTTTGAAGTATCATATTTTGCACACAATCCCTTCTGCTAGGACGCGTGTCTTCATTGATGCGAGTGAAGCGAGCAAGGTACGCGCAGCGAACCAATGAGAATTGCAAAAAAATCATCCGGGGGGAGGGGGGGTTGCGAGAGTCAGCAAGCAGGGGGCGGGCTCCCTAATATAGTTAATTATTTTTTTAAATAACTGTTTTACGCAGCGTCTGTACCGATGTATGCATATAATTTTAACTCTAGAAAAAAAAACGTCATTTTTTATGAATTTTAATATGATCGAAACTTTGAATTAATTGTAAATCAAATTATTCGTAGAGATTAGACTACAGTTCTATTTAAAATTTTTATTTTATAAAAGTATCTGATGTTTATTACAGAAACATTTCAAAACAAAATAGCACAAAGTGAAACACGATTTGTGCCAAAGGATTGTCGTTTTATCATGGCGTGAAAATAATGTTCTCAATTGAAACACTTCAAAACAATATCCGCCATTTATGCTTAGAATGCTCACGTAGGATTATAATAGTTTTTTCACAAAAATAGTTGGAGCGAAATGCTAGATTAGACATTTCATACTATGATTTTTGCTCGTAACTCCTCCATAGTTTCTCCCCTGTGGACATGCTTTTATCATTGAGATCAGACTTTTAAACTTCCGACTTATGAAATTATAAAATGAGAAAAATAGAGATAATAATGCTTCAATATACTCCTTATAGATTGTCTGCACAACTATAGTCTTTGCTCGGCTGCATTCTAATGGCCTGAATTCGGTTTCCCCATCCTGAAGCTGCCCTACAGCTATAGCCTAGCAGTAGAGGAAATTATCTTCCTACTCGGGATGCTCACTGAAGTATATTACTAGCATGTAACATGTTTGGTACATATAACGCTGTGTAATGCTTGAGGGTGTCTCTCTTCCGACCTTTACTTTCAAAGGATTGCTATAAGTTAATGCATCGTATACATTTCACAAACTTGTATATGAAGATGAAAGAAACATTTACTACATTATCAATGATCAATAGAGCGTTTGATATAAAAACTAAGAGATCAGTAGCATAATTATTGAAACCATTCAAAATTTATTATTCCACCTTTTCCAATTGCTTCATTGCACTTTCTTTTATCGTTACCAGTTCTTAGAATATAATTGTTCTTAGAACTATGAAAATACGGTTCTTGTTGCAAACACATATTTCATGGACTCATGATAAAGGAGGAAGTGTTGCAGCTTCTGGGGGCCAAAAAGACCTGGAGCACCTGAGGTAGAAGTCTATGAAACCTCTACTTTCTTGGACTTTTTGGAGGTTTATGGACTCGTGGACGGTCTAATTTAAGAGACCATGTCGGGGATTAGTAACAACATAAGAAAACATATTTCTCAGGTGGGTACCTACGAAACATACATAGGAGATTAAATTATACCTGATATACTTGTAGACAGTGGAGAGAAGAGTGTTTATAACAAATAAAATTTATTAAACTTATTATAAGTTAAATTATTTTCTACTGTACTTTTTAGTCATTAGAAACCTTATTTCTATGACTTCTGTAAAATACACGTAATTGACATCAAAATCAAAATTTTAACATTTTGTTTCACTTTTTTTCGTTCCTGAAATACTTAAAAACTCACATTAATCTTTCCATAACCATTTGTATTTGAAGTTATAACATTAGGTAACTAAATTGTATTTAATTTTTTAAGATAAACGGCGTCTTTTCTATAAGTTTAAATATAAGTTCTTCAAGGTCATTCATTTGAGTTTTGCTTATGTTGCCTGGTCCATTATTACAGTTGTTGAAAACTCCTGTAATGTCCAGATTCAGCAAAGTTCATCCCATTGAGACCCTCCCTGTCCTGGATCCCCCCCCCCCTCTCCCCGGAGTTTTTCTGTAGATATTCTTCCTTCGGTAATTTTTTTTAAATTTCAAAGAGGACAGTAAATGTTGAGTCTTGTACGTACTGTAGAGAGCACTGTGTGAGCGTGTGAGTGACATTTAGGCATCAGACTTGAGGGGACAGAGACTTCCTTAGCCCGAACGAGAACGAGGCTGCCTTAGCCAAAATGAAAAACTGGTTCATCCACAACCTTGTTATATTTTTGTAAAAAAACTGTTTTCATTACAACAAATTGTGTTAGTTGGAACACAGTCCATTAATCGAGCTAGAAGAACAGTAAACTTCCAAAATCACCAAATCGATCAACTTTTTTTTTATTTCCAGCTTTTAAAATTAGTTGATACCAAACGCAAATAATTTTTCGATAACGATATTTTTTTGACAACACACTGTAACGTCGTAAGATGAATTTAAAATGTGGTGAGTGGCCTTTCGCATAGAAATAGCTTTCAAAACAAAAAAACACATTTATTCAGATTAAATTTACAAACAATTGAAGCCAGATTTCGACACAAATCTTAAGTTAAATCGAAATGGTTTCAGTGCCGCTGTTCTATCGGAGCAGATTATATTTACGTACTGAGTATTTGATTGATTATTTTGAGCAGATTATTTTGATTCTGCTCGACCTGTGTCCCACCAAAGTCCATCCGGTCGTAAACTCTCCAGACATTTCCGTTAAGGAGGATTATTCATCGACATTCAGTTCATGTTTTGAGGAGCTTAAGGTACACGTATTAGGGATGCGGCATTGAAGTTGATGTTTTCAAAGCATCGATTTATTTACCATCGATTTATTGGAGCCGATATTGGTTAAACATCGATGTTTTTACGTTGTTGATGTTTTATTATTGAAAGAAAAAAGTGTGGTGTACCATTGTAAACATTTTAAAAATAACCGTACAACTAAGTATTTGTCAGTGATAGCGACATCCGTCTAATCAAAAATAGCTTTTTCCCAAATTAGTATCCTGTGCATTCGTTCAATCTGTCCATTTCCTCTGGGGATTCCACTCGTGATTTTCACACCTTCTATTCCTTCGTGCATGCAGTAAGATTCAAACTCATTTGCAATAAAGGCAGAACCTCTGTCGGTAATTATCCTGGCAGGATTTCCAAACAACGTTTGCTATAATTTTGATTTATCAATAGCTTCCTGTGAGGATGGAGATTTAACAGGGTAGAACCAGGTGAATTTTGTAAACGCATTTACGACAGTAAAAATATGCTGGTATCGTTTATTTGTAGACTGAAGGGGTCCAATGAAATCTATATGGTTAGTACTTAATGGAATGCTTTCTTTGGGTATAGGGTTCAAAAATCCTTAACCCTTATCATGATTTCTATTATACAGAATACAATCTACACAATTAGCTATTACACTTTCAATTTTGTTTCGTTCTTAAGGGATATAAAATTCTTACTCTAGTATTTTTTCTGTCTTTGCGGTAGCAAAATGACCATTTTTATGCACGTTCCGTGTAATTTCGTTTTGTAACGCTTCTGGTATTACTACAAGATCTCTTCCGTTTTCAAATTTATACAAAATGTCGTTTTTAATAAAGTAACCCTTTTCTTCACCCTTCTCAAATAAGGTTTTGATTAATTTTATCTGTTCGTCCTCATTTTGAGCAGATATTATTTTAGTTGTTAATTCGTCTTGTGCTCGTGTAACAACCAAAACGGTGTTATGTCTACATGTCTCATGGAAGGTCATGACTTATGAACAATTTCGTAATCGAATTCTTCTAGGAACAAGGCCCAACGAGCTACTTTTGGAACAAGCTCTTTCTTTGATAGTGTTTTCTGGAAAGCAGAGCAGTCAGTTACAATTCTGAACTTTGAACTTAACAAATAGTTCCTAAATTTTTTTAAAGACTCAATTACTGCCAACGTTTCGAGCTCGTAACTGTTTTCTCGTTTCTCGCTGTTAACTCGTTTTTCCTGTTGTGTTTTTGCTCATATATTGTATGGGGTGTAAATTTCCATCATCGGTTTTCACTAACAATACAGATCCAAATCCGAGACTACTTGCATCAGTATGCAACTCCCTGCTTAAAATTATGTAAAACGGGTTTATGAGACAAAATGTCCTTGAATTTGCTAAATAATTCTACTTGTTCTGCTCCAATCGTGAATACTTTTCTTTCCGTAACAAGTCGCTTAATGTATTAGCGATTAATGAGTATTGTGGGATAAATTTACGGAAGTATCCCGTCAGTCCTAGAAATGATTGCACTTGTTTTACAGTGTTAGGGATGGGAAATTTTTTTACGGAGGACTACTAGAGTTTTACTAGAGTAGGGTTGAATTGTACCATTTTCGATTACGTATCCAAGAAATTCTATTTTCCTTTTAAGAATTGGCACTTTTTGAAATTAAGTTCTAGGCCACTGTCTGCGGCGACTTTTAAAATGCGTTTCAGTTTCTCTAAGCCTTCTGCCTCGTTCTGTGAAGGAATAATAATATCGTCTGAGTAAACTACAACCGTGTTGTCATGAATTAGTTCTCGTAAGACATTGTTAACGAATCGCACAAATACTTTTGGAGATGTACTCAGACCAAATGGAGCTTATCACCCTTTTCTCTATCTCTGGTGAGTGTGTGTGGTTCGTTTGTCTAGTAGAGAGGGCAACACTTCATAGATATCTTTTCCAACTTTTATTTGGACATTCTAGGTTATATAGGAATATATTACAACATAGTATAAAACAGCAGCAGAAAGCCCCCTCATCGTCCGTTCTCTGTCGTCTCCGCGGGTCGAATCCCTTCTTTCTTTTCGATTTTCCCCCTTCTCCTAACCCGGGTAAACTTTCACTGACACCCCCGCCAACGTCCATAGGGATGTCTCGCTCCCTCAACACCCATTCCTTTTTGTGTTAGTAGGGGAACCTTACAGAGCTTTTACAAATTCTTACTGCCCGTTATGAGTAACAAATGCGGTAGCCTTTTCGATTTCCACACGGAAGAATCCATTCTTGAGATCGAGTGAAGTTTTAACAAATGATGTTTCCAATTTATCTAGAACGTCTTCCATTATAAGCAGAGAGTATTTATCTTTAATGACTTTTTATTTAGTTTTCTGTAGTCAAAACAGAGCCGACGTTAGCCGTCTTTCTTTTTACACAGTAGAACAGGTGCGGAATAATTAGAGCAACTGTTTTGAATAATTCCTTCCGAAAGCCAAGATTGAACTTGATCGTTTATTATGTTTTGCTCCGCAAAACCAAAACTTCGTGGTCGTTCCGTTACTGGAATTTCATCATTCAGAACTATACTCATTTTGAAATCATTTATATTTATTTTTCTCCGGCTCGTAATTCTCAATTTGTGATACCACTTCCTGTCTGTGTTTACACCTCTTAATGGATTGCATCGCTGACACAAAATAAAAATACTTTCTCAAGGTCTGAGTTGGAGTTCGGAGTCATAACATGCTCGCAGCTGGAATCGTGCGGGGAGATCATGACATTAAAAACAGAGGATATTCTTTTTTGAATGCAGGGATGCTTGGGGTTTGATTTAACGAAAGTGTGATCGGATTTATAGCTTCATAGCTCACATGAAATGTATTTCACAAACCCCTAATTTCAACACCGTTCTCATTTAAGGAAATATTCAATTCGTTGAGAACATCAGTTCCAATAATAGCTTCAGAACACAGTTTTTTAGCACATAAATATCACTTTCAACAGAACAATTATCAAAAGACATCTTAGAATACAAAATCCTAGCGGAGAAATATTTTCTCTTCCAATTCCTGTTTTGACACATTATTAAAGGATAATTTTGAATACCCAATTTTGTTATAACATTCATAGCTGTTCATGGACAATTTTGATCCAGTATCTGATAGAGCATTTATTTTAAAATCTTAAACTATCACAGCTGTTTCGATTTTATCTGTACGATTCTTAATTCTAGTAATTATAATTTTATTTACATCTGTTCGGTCACAAAAAGTAGAAACATGTCCGAACTTAAAACATTTTGAGCATTTCGGACCTTCTTTCTTATTTAAACATTCAGAGGCAATGTGCCCGAATAAATTACAGTTAAAACAACGTATTTTTGCTCTATTTTCGTGCTTAATACCATATATGTACTTATATTTTGATTTGTAATCAATTGATTGAGCACGAACGATTGATGCTGCTGTACCATATGGTACTTGCCGACCCTTTTCCCTAACACGTGGACGCTGGAATGTTTCGGAATGCGAAAACAATTTTAGTCTTTGCACGTGCGGCTCCTCCAAGTTTTTGCGGTGGGGGACTCAAGTCGGCATGACAGACGGTTTCGCAGCTGTGTGGGGGTGTTTCTCTTCGGCAGAGAACATAAACATCTCTAGAGGGCTCGGAATTCACCCCCCCTCTCGTTGTCAGCGGCGGTTCTGCGAAGCGAACGTGGATTTTGAGGGAATTCGGACTCGAGATTCAACGAGAGACAGACGTCTCTGTTTTGCCAATTGTGTTACTTTGGCTTCAGGCAGGTTTCGGTTGTCGATGGCTGTGCCCATAATTATCTTGTAAATATTTATGTAAATAAATAGTTTAATTATAAATCAGCTGTCCGTCAAATTCTTACATGACGGTACACTGCTTTATCATTACCCTTGATAAATTACTTCTTAATATTTTCATACGTGCTTCGGTTTGTTTCTTTTTTGAAATTACGACGCGCAGTCTCATAATCATCTAATTTGTTTACTAGTTCCTCGAAATTTTTTATTTTGGGCAGCTCATCTATAAAGTGTTCACGTACTTCAGAGGGTATTTTCTGTTTCAGTTGGTCTGAAACCAAAATTTGTTTTAAATCTTCGAAAGTTTTGACGTTTAATCCCGATGTCCATTCATCAAAATAATTTTCCAGTTCAAAAGCAAAATCGCGTCAAGACGCAGACGGTTCTTTTTGATGGGCAACAAATTTTTGGCGGAATTGTTCAGGGCTTCATTTGAAACGTTTTAAAAGCAATGTTTTAACATGACTGTATTCGTTATCATCTGGATCGGGTTCTCTGGTGACAATAGGAACAATTTCCAATGGAATCAATGGGAGTAAATGTGACCCAATCTTACTTGAGAATTTCAATACGACTTATCTGTCTCTCACACAATGGCAGACAGACACTAATATCACTACCCACATTATAATGAGGTATTAATTTTAATAAGTTTGGCGTTTTCGGGACTGTTGACGAAACATGACTATCAGTCTTTATTTTCGCTTCAATTTCTAATTTCCTCAATTCAAATTCTCGATTTTCTGTCTCTTGCCGTTCGGCATAGATGACTTCTAATCGAATTTTCGTAAATCTTTCCTCGTACTTATCATCTTTAGTAATAAGTTCCACTATCTCAGGGAATTTAGCACCAGTTTGTACATTTAATCCTAATTCATCGGAGAGATTTAGGAGATCAATCTTTCGTGCTGTTAGTAAGAATCTCACTTTCAAAAATTATACTTACAAGATTGCTGTCCGGAAGATCAACTTTCCACGCGATATTCACTGTACCCACGTGTTTATGAGGATTGCTGTCCAGGTGGTCAATCCACAGAAGAATCACACTGAATCACTCAGTTCCACAGAACAGTTCAGAGCACAGCACACACGAGTTCAGCAGAAGTTCAGCACCTGAGTTCGGTGTCAGGTTTAATTAACCTGTTTTAAAACTATCATCAAAACACCTACTTCACAGCGGAATCTCCGTGCATCCCGGCCGAACGCCCAATTTGTAATAATAGGGTCCACTCGCAGTTCCGGTAAACTTAACATTTAATGAAAAAGGTGAAGCTGATGAATTATTTACAGATGTTCACATGTTATTATTAATGTTAGAGGTTACTAAACCAGTTTTAAAAAATGAAAAAAAGTTTAAAGCGATCGATGTTTAAAAGCATCGATGGATTTGGGGCGATGTATTAACATCGATATTTTAATATTGAACATCGATGTTTTGTTGTCGTTATCACATCCCTAATACGTATACGTTTATTTATCGATTTTCAGTCAAAAAACTGATTTTTTAAAAAAAATTTTAGCTTTCTAAATCACTTAGAATTTTATCTCTACTTTAATTAGAACGCCAGTTAAGAAGTTTTTAGAAATACACGTGAGCTATATTTTAAACCGGAAGTTGCCTATTGCATACCGGAAGTTCTTTCTCCATTTCGAAAGTTGTTAAAAAACACCGATAAATATTTTTTTAATGCTTCAAATTATTCCGAAACATTTATTTGAGTATTTTGAGATGTCTTAATATTAATTTGGTAAAATTAAAATGTTTGGCAATGAATTTATTTGTGTTTTAAGTGAGCCCAAATTGGCTTCATGTTTGGTATTTACGTTTGAATTTTGTTTAGCGCGCGCGCGCGCGCGCGCGCGTAAGGGAGAAGGGGACTAGTGTGAACTTTTTGAATAATTCTGCTATTTATCAGTCTAAATATCTCTGCAAGTTTTTGCAGAATAGCAATACAGATATAAACTTCCATGGCATGACAATACACTTGATAGTTGAGTAGTAATTTATAAAACAAGGTTATTTTCATTGCGTAAAAGTAACTTCCTGGTTTGTTTTTTAATTACTAGATTAGACTATTTTAATTTATTACTATTTTTAATGTGGACATGTCCACACTAGCCTCATTTAGATTTCAGTGGCAAAAGCATGGGTTAAATATTATGTCTTCTAATAAGCAGAGTGAATCTTTCTTTTTCGTAAAGGACGTATCACAAATCTCAAGTAATGAAATTGTAGCTAAATTATCATCACCAGATGTTGCAGGTAGCCCAATTCGCACTGCATTTCAGTTGACATTTAATGTTGATTTATGTAACTACATTGCAAAATAGAAGGATAATTCCATCTCTACATTTTAAAATCTTTTTCCCACTAAATAAAACTTAAAAATAGCTTTATATTGGGTTGATTTGTCTCTGAAGTAGATTCTATGATATAGTGCAGATCCTAATTAGAAATATACTGGGCTTAACATTAATTAAGTATTTTTTAAGGTTAACATTTATAGGAATTATACTGTTTAGGTTAAAATTGATTTCATTATGGTTTTACATACTTCTATGAGTTGTATTTACATTGTATAAGTATTCTAGCATGTTAGTAGTTACAAGCCCTATGACATGAGGCTAGTGTAGACAAAACCACTTTTTTAAAGGAAATATTATTAAAAAACTATACTGCTAAATACTTTAATATATCAACCAAAATAAAAGTAAAAGCACATTATTGCAACAACAAAAAAATAGTTGATACTTCAAAAACGATATTTAGTATACTTTTTTTGCCAAATTTATAAAAATGGTCCACACTAGCCCTTTTATCCCTATGCATTTCGTTCTTCAAATTTTACGTTTAAAACAGGTTCATATTTTATTGTAATTACTTTTTAATCAACTTTGGTAGTTCTTAACCTAATTTTCAAACTATGGGGATAACTCCAGCTCTTACACGTTCTAGGACTACTCACATCTCTCATTCTATTTTCATCGTTTTTTGAATTTGCTGCATTTACTGCAGGTATGAACGCGTCTCTTAAGGTTCCGATATATACATAAACATTTTAACTGCCTTTTTGTCTGATCTGATCAGAACTTCAACGATCTTATGTTTTCCACTTCAGATCTTTTTTTGTTAGTTTGAAATTTTTTAAAGTGTTATTAGCAGTGTGTATAATAAGTATCTGGTACCCAAAAAAGCTGTAATACTCAATACAGAGTTTATTGAGGGCATAGTATAATCTAATTATTAAGTATTACTTTTATACGCCGCATATATATAAACGACAGATTCAAAAAGACCTAATTTGGAGAAAATTTGTACTTAGCATACCAGTGGTAAAAGGGCAAAGATTTATGTTTCCCATGCATATATCGCAACGTCGCTTAACACTAGAACGTCCGCTGGTATCCTCGACACCCCGAGTGTATTTCTGGGTATAAACAGCTATCGTTTAGCAAAAAGTGACCATAGAGTAACAAACAAAGCAGATTTTAAACCACGATGCATTTAAAAGTACTTCTTTATTCATTTATTTAACTTAGAACTTCCTTTCACAGACGAAAAATCAAAATAATGACTCAGTTCTAAATAATCTGCAAATCTGTAGAGAAAACTATCCGAACTTATTTGGTAGGAGAGCTTTACTGTTTTGATTTAGCTTCGTATGAAAAAAACCTGGTTACATTGAAATAGTTTTAAAAAACTTGAAGAAAATGACAGTTGGTTGTTGACTAAGGTTTATTTATTGGTTAGTTATATAGTTTAGAGAATAGTGTTTTAAAAGGACTGGGTTATTTAAAATTAAAAATTAATGTACACAAACTATTGTCCAAGCACAGCGACCTGACACAATCCCCTCTTGATCCCTTCCTTCAAAAAAATAACCCTTTCGTTCTTCGGCAACTCTTCGAGGGGTTCGCACAAATTTCCAGCTGTCGATCGTTTAAAGTTTCTTGCGGTTGAGCTCTACAACTAGGACTATAGTTATAAAAGAGCTAAGAGACCTACACTTCGTCTTGCATGGATCCCAGTGTCACTAACAACATTCCGTATGTTACCACAGAAGCAAAGCAACTAACTATCAGCGAGGACTTGAAAGTGAATAATTTCGATACAGTGAGCCAGTTCTACATTTTGTAGCTGCTGCTCACAAAATCAGGAAGATAACTGCTATGAGATGCCCCCAGAAAGATCATGGACTGCAGTGTGCTTTCCGCTTGTTTTGCTGCTTCGGTCGCAACCGATGCATTCCACACTAATCACACTGTCTGAAATATGCTGGTGGCTATGAGTACGGCGGAGTTCATTACGCGGGAAAGTGTTATTTTTTTTTGTTGCAAAAATGACAAGATACGCCGACCAGTAGAGCATGAACATACATCTCGAAAGAAACACAAACATAGGGTAAGCAAATACGTCATCCATGGTGTTCATCGCAATACTTGTACTATGGTGAAAGCGACCCAAGCTCGGAAAGCTGTCTTTCAAAGGGAATTCGGATCGAAGTAAGATTGATTGGAAACACTTGCGTAGAATTTTACACAAAAATATGTTGTTTCTAGAATAAATGTATACGAAAGTCTTGAAGGCTGCATAGGATATTATTTCTATATGTAGAGAAAAGGTTGAAATATGTTCTGGATTAAGTTTTAGAACATCTCGAACAAATGTTGACTTTGCGATACTTGCTACGTTGATTTCGTTTTCTAAGAAAAACCAACATAATAATCCTGTTTCAAATGAGATGAAACATAACCATATAAAACAATAGTAGTATGCAGAACGCCTTACATTGCTTTTAATTTGAAATCAAATGGCTTCACTGATTTTCGACAGATTCTCGAGAAGAAAGTTTAGTTGATATCGACTTTTGATGGCCGAGAAGTATACGGAGAACGTATTATATAAGTGAGCAAAATGATTGTATGATTTTTCTTCATGGAGGAATGAAGATATGTACAGTAACCTGGCAAATGCATAGATAAAAATCAAAGCAATGGTTGCAAACAATGGAATTTTTCATAGAATATTAAATTTCCTCAATTTATGACTGAGAAAACTTTTAACACCAAGACTGTTCAGAATTAGTAAAATCGGATAAAATGTCTTATGCAAAGAACTACTGTTGGAAGGTTCCATTTCCTTGGTTGACGTGATTTTTGTATTTCTGTGAGTGACTTTCATCGTTTGAATTATCATACATCCTACTTTAAATCAAAATTTTAAAATGTATTCCTTTTCCAGATATTGAGGAATGCTTTTAAAGAGAGTAATTTTGAACCTATAACTTGAAAAACGTTACGAGATTGATGTGCTCAGTGTGATGCATCTGTCAGTTAGTTCATGGAATGACGTCTCCCAAGCAACAATTGCCTACTCATTTCGACACGCAGGGTTCATTAAAGATTCAATACAAGAAACCCCCAAAAGAGCGATTCCGAGAATGCTCAAGCACAGAAAAGATATCGGATGCTGCAATCATCAATCAGGTATTGAACAGGAATGACAAAGAACAATCTGATTACGAATACGTAGAGGTCCTTCCAAGGCCAACTATCAAAGAAGCCACAGAGTGGCTGTCAGGACTACGTCGGTTCTTTGAAGCAGATGACAATTTTGAGATGCTTGACAGCATCAACTCTATGGAATCGTATGTTTACGGAAGTGCTATCATTGAAGCAAACAAAGATAGCTGATTTTTTTGGAAGCACTAATAAAGGTTAGTTCAAATTGCATTTTCTGTTCTTTTAAATCCCATTCCCATTTACAAAATTTCGATTTTAGGAGAGACGCTAAAAACAAAAACGAAAACGTAACGTTCGTAAAAACGCGAGTCCACTGTATTTGTTTTTTTAATTTTGACTCTGTGGCCGGGGAAAGCCACTGGTTTCTGTTGGGATAAGAAAATGGAATGCTAGTGAGCCAAAATTTAGTGTAACATCTTTAATGAGATCTAAGTTACACACAACACACATATTAAATTTAGTTAAGAGTTAGGGATACAGAAGACCATGCGTCTGCGCATGGGAAACTTGGCTCTCGACTGCCTATTTCATATTGCTAACCGTCAGAGGGAGACACTGTCATTAGCATAAACATGGGCGCTACAGACTCCCCCTCTGGTCCCGACGACGTCCCGGTGAGGAGACCAGGATCGGAAAGTTCTGCAGTGGTAATGGTCAAGTTCAAATTCTTTTGGCTTTCCGTGGAAAGCGACCAGTCCAGGAAGTCGCTCCTGAAGAACTTGAAAGTTCTTTATCTGAGTTCGAGTTCCCAGGTATATTGGGTGGTCGACCTCTCTTACGAAGAGGGGCTACTGGAGTAGTGTCAATGTCTCTGAAGGGTGTGAGAGTAGAGACATGGTAAGTCGCGAGTGGCTCACACGGTTTATCAATACTGGCGATGACATAAGAAGTGGGGAACTTCTGAGTGAGCAAGTCCGCAACCACGATGTTAGAAAGTTCACATGAAGAACTTTGATCTTCTTTACATACAGGGTGGGAGAGTATGTCGGGAATGACATTTGCCTTTCCAGGGATGTACTGCACTGTCTTGACATTGTTCATCCTGTAGGGGTGCACTGACACAGGAAGATGATCACGCGTTGTGATTCGTTGTTCCATTAAAGGTATAGGCTCTCCCCCTGGTTGAAACAAGTTTCATATTGCTTCAGGAGAGAATTTATTTGATGTTTTTGCACTACCGAGAGTCCTGTACCTTCATCCTCTCGAAGGGATGGATCGAATAAGAATATAGCATGCGTTGCCAGGAGTGACACATCCGTTGTTGGTGAAATAAAACTGTTTTTCTTTTGCGGGGTTTCAGAGAAAAACCATTCATTTTGTTGAAGATCCAGAACTACCCCTGCTGCTTGGAGGAAGTCCTCGCCCAAAAGAGTTCTGTTTCCTTTGGCTTGTTTTAGGACAAGAAGTTCTGTTGGGATCACCTTACCATTAATGCCAATATCAACCACAGTACTGAGGACATCTGTTGTTCTCACGCAGCCATCAACAAGCTTTAAATCAACCTTTCTGTCCTCAAAATGCAGACCAAACTCCTGGAGACGTTTGTACAACTTTTCTCCAGCCACGGAACAAGTCGCACCCGTGTCTGCACACACGGCAGCCTGTTGGTTGCAAATAGTGATCTGGATAAGGCTCAATGGGTGTCTCAATGTGGAACAACTGTAAAGTTCCAGATGATCAACATTTGGTGATTTCGAATAGTCATTCGGTACGGTTGGATTGCAAGTGCTGCATCTTGATTTAATAACCCCTGGGCAACCACATCCATAACATGCTATGGGAGGTCTGATTTCTTCGTTTTGAAGTTCAGTGGTTCTTTGGGCTTTGTCTTGACTAAGAGGATACTGTTTGTTTCTGTTAGCACCTCTACCATCTTTAGTCTTGTTCCAATTTGGGCAGGTTCCTTTCATGTGTCCTTCCAATCCACATGAGAAACAAGTTACTTTAGCATTGGACCTTCCGTTGTCCTGCTGTGCCCTTCGATATGTTCGTTTGTCCTGCTGCACTTCACGGTTGTTGCTGACCCCTCTCCAATCCGGACGCTGGGCCTTGCTATCTCCCTGCGCTGGAGGATTTGGAGTTCCATTCCACAGTTTATTTTGCGTCTTGGGAGCAAAATCCTTTCTGTTATTTGGTCGAACCGTTTCATAGTCGTCTAGCTTCTTCACTAGATCTTTTACTGTTTTTATCCGAGTCCACTCATCGATGAAATGTTCTCGAATCTCCTGAGGAACACGGCGTTTTATTTTATCTGCAATCATCAGATCAGAGAGTCCGTCGAAAGTGGTGATTTCAAGACCCGAAATCCAACCCTGAAAATAGTTCCTCGTTTCATATGCGAAATCTGTCCATGTGCTTTCTGGACTTTTTGCATGTCTCATGAATGATTGGCGAAACTTCTCTGGAGTTAACTTGTAGCGCTTGAGTAGAAGCTGTTTAACTTGTTCATAATCTTGGGAAATTTCTTCCGCTTCCCTGGCAATAATTTGAGCACTATCGTATGGCAACAATCCAATTAAATGTGCTGCCCAGAATTCTTTAGGGATTTCAGCTCTCCGGGCTTGCCTTTCGAAGATGACGAGGTACAAACTCACATCGTTTGTTGCAAGATCAAACGTTGAATAAGAGTCTGCAAATCCAGTTTGGGTTTGGCTGAATGTGGAACTCCATTCTGTTCTATGGAAGCTGACGTTCGAGCCGCTTCTTCCTGGAGTCTCAACTTCTGTAGCTCGAATTCGTAACCATCCTTCCTCTTTCGCTCTTCGAATTCTAAATCTTCCTTTCTTTTAATTTCTTCTTTCTCTTCCTTGATCTTTGCTTCCAGTTCCTGTCTCTCAGTGATAATACGCTGGAGTAAATTGTTTACAAATTCTTCTTCGTAAGCCGGACTCGAAGTAATAATATTTCTTAACTAGCAAAATACCCGACCTCACTCGGTTTGAATTGGTTTACTCTAGATTGAAGAGATAATCAAAATATATAATGACTTACGTTTTTTGTAGAATAAAAATTTATTTTAACATCTTTCGCCATCTTTATATTTTCTACAACTTACTTTGGACACAAATCCTACACATGCATATCCATTCATGTAATACATTTCACATACATCGCACATTAGTGTATGACAAACCTACAAAATGACGAAAGGTGATACTAAGGTTACTACTATAAATGACGATTTATAGGAAGATTTGGAATTCCCTTTCTTAAGTTCTTTTCATGTTCAACTCAATTAATTAAAATTACGATTTATGGCGAGTGCTCTCGCACTCATAGTCAACAAAACAATATTTTTTTACTTGTGGCACTCTTGCCTCCGGTATGCGACATTGTGAAATTTTGCAATCTTCTCCTGTCATTATAACAACGAATTTTTTAATGTTGGAAAAAGTTCCAGTTTGGATTAATAAACATTATTATTCTTTCAATAACGGCATTATTCTTTAAATAACGGCATTATTCTTTAAATAATGGCGTAACTATACTTAAAATTTATTGAAAATTTATACTGACTTACCTAACATTTTTAAGTCTAATACTTTGTGGTGCTGTTGCGCGTGATGAGAAGGAAAACACATTTATTAAAATAATAAATATTTAAAACAGGAAACAGCGAAGTAGAACAAAATAAAAGATGTCGCAAAAAATTGTTCTAAAGATATTAATTTGTGATTCAATTTTATCTCTTGATCTCGCACAGTTGCCACAACTTACAACTAAAAGTGTACAAAATTTAGAAATGTGAAATTAATTCAGAGCGAAAGAACCAGGAAAAATATCACTGCTCGTGCGATCTTGTTCATTCTCGTTTCATTGAAAAATATCGTCTGTCCCAAATATAAATAAGACTCGAAATAAATGAAGTATCAGAGATGAAATTGCATAAAAAAAAAAAAATTGAAGAATAATTACTTTTTTAGCAGTACTGGTAAAGCAATCGAAGTAATCGTAATATTCAATAGACATTCCAATTTTTCCAAAACTACCAAATTATGGTTGATTTAAGTATACTTACTCAGGTGTTTTAGTATGAAACTCAACTAAATATAACAATAAAGAAATGTTTAATATTGCATTCACCAAACTAATAGATAATGTATAAAATAAAATACACTGCAATCACATATCTGGAAAACAATTCATGTGATGTCTACACAAACACACAATCACAAAATCGAGCATAGAACAGAAAGACGGACAGACAGACTTTCGCAACCAATGCCACTCACTAAATGAAGATAAGTACTCACTGTATGCAAATTTTCATGAAAATATCTTAAACCGCGTGGACGTGTATAGGGCACAACATACAGACAGACAGACAGACAGACACCAAACGAGAAAAAGGCGGATTCGTCATCAGAAGGGTCCAAAACGGATAGAAAACTTGAAATGGGTCGAAAATATTGAATGTACAAACAAACACTCCAATCGTATTTATATAGATTTGATTACTGTATCGCTATCATCAGAATGTTCTCCCATCTCTAATGCCAGACCGACCAGATCGCATTTTCTTGCTTTACCGAGGAATGACATTTTCCTTATAGTTCTGTTGTTCAGAGTCACTTTATATTTTTACCATTAAAAATATTATAAATAAAATTGACTAATTTAAACGGAATATTTTATCATTAAACCCAAATAATGTCAATTAAACATCTAAAATGTGTGTAAAAGTTCTAAATTTGTATAATAAACACATATTCAAAATCCTCAGAACATTGACAATATTTCACTGAAATAACCTTTGGTAAGAAATATAATAAGGTTAACAATAACACTATTAGTAATATGTTTGCAATATTTTGACACTGACAAGTATTTTATGCAAGAATGAGTAACAATGACAGTATATGTGTATACCAGTTAACATATATAATCAAACTAAAATCCTAAATTTATATAATGCACATTTGTTAAAACAATAGGAATTCAATTGGTATTTTATACACAACCCCCAAAAACTTTCATGTAACCGAGCTCTGAAAAACCAATCAATCCAAATGTGTGAACAACAAAAACAAAATCTCTCTTACGCGAAGCAAATAACGTTCGTCAAGAAAAAATCCCCCTTCAAAATGCACAATTATAAACAGAGCACCCGAAAACCCATAAACACCTTCGCTTTCAATTACAAGGTCACAGGAGTGCAATTCGAATGAATGAGTAGTCCCTCTTACTTTACTTGTACATTGTCCCTGAGCATCTCCTTGATCACGTGATACTCAAAACTAGATACCACATAAAATTACAAATGTGTACTTCATAATACTAATTATTACTCCAATCATTCTCGAATTTAAAAAATACTATAATACAACACTATAATATATTTCTTTCCTTTTATGAAATACACTAAAAACCTATTCATAAGCTTTTAATTCGAAAATAAATCGTTAAGATCACACATAAAATATATCTTATATCAACAATATACAAGAAAAAAATTGTTTCCTGTCTACTAAACCAAAAAATGATACTTTCAAGATCCGACTAATTTCCAGTCCAATAAGCAAGAACATTTAAATTTCAAATCGAAATTAGAATGTTTTATTTTTAAAAAAATATCATAGCTTAAAAGATAATTAAAATCTTAAAAGATTGTTAGATATATCATTTTTGAGACAAATTTTCAAAACTCAAACAAGTAATTTATACAAGATATAGCCTTTTAGGTAACAGGATGTTACTTGAACACAAAGGAATGCATTATTACTACAGAATGGCTTCCCAGTTTGGCCTGGCGAAACAAAAGGTAAACAGAAAATACCTGTTATCCATAAGCGGAGACTGATGGTCCCTACAGCACAGAAACTAACCTGTTTCCATGTGCTTAGCAAAATCCAAAATGGTAGTAGGATTCTTCAAGCGACACCTTTGTCCTAAGTGCGCATTATCTGAAAAAATTACCGAGCCAAGAGCCAAGTTAAAATTTTGACCTCAACAACACATTCTAACACACGTTGGGCGTCAGTTTGTGGCCGGGGAAAGCCACTGGGTTATGTTGGGATAAGAAAATGGAATGCTAGTGAGCCAAAATTTAGTGTAACATCTTTAATGAGATCTAAGTTACACACAACACACATATTAAATTTAGTTAAGAGTTAGGGATACAGAAGACCATGCGTCCGCGCATGGGAAACTTGGCTCTCGACTAGAGATTAGAGATGGGCGATCTAGTGATGGGGAAAATGACTCTTTTCAGGGATCGGATCGGAACCGCTCACTCACTAAAAAGAGCTAGCTCTTGTTGATGACTCACCGCTCCTTTGAGATATGTAATAATGTATATAACATATCGAAATGTATACAATATGTTTGGGCCATCTAACATCCCTCGTTGTCACGTGAGCGCATGTGTCCAGACGAAGAGGCGCCAAGCGTGCTTGAAACACCCACGCACACAACACTTGAAACACTCACTCATCCAGCAATTGCGCAGTTTACCTCTAAAATCAACAAAAGGAGGGAGACGGGGCCCGAGGACGATAGGCATTGCAGCATAGGGCTGCTAAGCTGTAAAATTTAATTGCTAAGGCATAAGATGGCCCAAAACCATGTCAATTCATATAACTTTGAAATTGTCCATAAAGAATAAATTACATTGAGGACACTTCTACTTTTGTAATTCCCGTCATGAACCCGTTGACATTACAAAAGTAGCAATTAAAATATCCAAACACGTTAAAAATCTCATTTTTGACCAAGAATTCTAAAAAAGTTTTCGATTTTATTGGATAGAGTATTTATTTGACTTTCCAAAACATATTTAATTTTTTCTCTGTTAATTACTTGAAGAAGTATTAAAATTTTAATCAAGGCGGGAAAACAAGAAGTAAGAATGGAAAACACTGGAAATGGCCATTAAAAGGCCAAAAACATGGCAAAATCTAAATTTAAACCTTACTTTTTTTTGCAAATATAATTTTAGAAAGTTTTTTCAAATATTTAAATGGTTTCTCTTTTGGAAATGGAGTGAACTTTTTTAAAGAGAAGGAAGAACAAAATTGTTTACACAAAGAGCAAACGCAAGGGAGCAAGCGATGCACTTGAAACTACCTTTAACTCTAAATTAATATTTTTGCATTATTTCCTCACTTCAAATGTTATAATACAAAAACTTATAACTGGATTCCAGTAAACTTTTGAGAGTTTGTTATTTATAATGTTGTTAAGTGAATGAACTAGAATAATTATGCTGAGTTCAAAAGTTTCTAAATTATTACTATTTATTTAAGAAGTAGGACTGTAAAACTATAAAAACTCTTCTATTCATTTTTCAATCACTTGTAAAATTGTTGTTTATTTAAATATCCTTTTATTCTAGTTCATTCCCTAGAAATATGCATGTAGTTTATTTTGGTAGCATCATTTTTCAAATTGGTTGAATAGATTTTCATGTAGCACATTTGAAGTTTTTGACACATTTCTTTAAAATTTCATACATAATTATCATATTTTTACAAAATTATTAATATATACTTTTAATATTTATAGACCATTGCTATTGTTTAAAACACAAAACATAAAAATATCATTAAAATGTTTCTGTACCACATTTAAAAAAAGTGTCTTGGACGTGTTTGGATACATTAAGATTTCTTTCTAAAACCACTTAGTTACCAAATGAGACTTCCTAATAATTTAAATGATATTTTAAAATCATATAATAAAAATATTAATAATTTATTGAAGTACTTAAGATTTTTAACTATTTATTTTAAGATATAGGTATATAATACCCTCGAATACTCGTTGTCCCAAAGATTTTCAAAATCAAAGTCCCCTCCCTGTCTTTTAATAAAATATTTTCAAAATGCCTTGTTTTGTGAAGGCAATGCAATAAAAACGAGTTACGTTTAATTTAATTTTGTGTAGCTTTATTAAAATGATATCACTCCCGAGAAATCAAGGTTTTATTATAATTATTATATTAATGTTAAGTGAATAACATAATAACTGTTAGAATATGTTTTAATAACAACCTTAAGACTAGTTTTAATTATTGCTAAAAGGCGTGATATGACTTAAGCCGTAAAAACACCCTTTCAATCTAAAATTGAATTAAATTTTAAAAAATAACATTTATGATAATACACAGATATTTAAAAATTTGAAACTTCAAAAAAGTAACAAAAAGCTAGGGAGCGCAAAAGAACGAATGCGGAATTGACTCTTCGAGAGCGATAGTTATCGAAAAGAGCCAAAGAGTTAACTCCTTAAAAGAATCGACTCCCAAAAGAATCAGTGAGCGCAAACGATCAAATGCGGAAGTGATTCTTCGAAAGAACCAAATCTCGAAAAGAATCAACTCCCAAAGAATCAACTCCCAAAAAGAATCACTGAGCTGGTGATCGCATGCGGAAATGACTCTTCGAGAGTGGAAGCGCTGATTGGTTAAAAAAGAGTTACCGCGCTTCAGCCCTATAGCTCTTTTTTAACCAATCAGGGCTGAAGAGCGGTAACTCTTTTTTAACGAATCAGCGCTTCCACTCTCGAAGAGTCATTTCCGCATGCGATCACCAGCTCAGTGATTCTTTTTGGGAGTTGATCCTTTGGGAGTTGATTCTTTTGAGAGTTGATTCTTTTGAGAGTTGATTCTTTTCGAAGTTGATTCTTTACGAGAGTTGGCTCTTTCGAAGAATCATTTCCGCATTCGATCGTTTGCGCTCACTGATTCTTTTGGGAGTTGATTCTTTTGAGATTTAACTCTTTGGCTCTTTTCGATAACTATCGCTCTCGAAGAGTCAATTCCGCATTCGTTCTTTTGCGCTCCCTAGCTTTTTGTTACTTTTTTGAAGTTTCAAATTTTTAAATATCTATGTATTATCATAAATGTTATTTTTTTAAATTTAATTCAATTTTAGATTGAAAGGGTGTTTTTACGGCTTAAGTCATATCACGCCTTTTAGCACTAATTAAAACTAGTCTTAAGGTTGTTATTAAAACATATTCTAACAGTTATTATGTTATTCACTTAACATTAATATAATAATAACCTTGATTTCTCGGGAGTGATATCATTTTAATAAAGCTACACAAAATTAAATTAAACGTAACTCGTTGTTATTGCATTGCCTTCACAAAACAAGGCATTTTGAAAATATTTTATTAAAAGACAGGGAGGGGACTTTGATTTTGAAAATCTTTGGGACAACGAGTATTCGAGGGTATTATATACCTATATCTTAAAATAAATAGTTAAAAATCTTAAGTACTTCAATAAATTATTAATATTTTTATTATATGATTTTAAAATATCATTTAAATTATTAGGAAGTCTCATTTGGTAACTAAGTGGTTTTAGAAAGAAATCTTAATGTATCCAAACACGTCCAAGACACTTTTTTAAAATGTGGTATAGAAACATTTTAATGATATTTTTATGTTTTGTGTTTTAAACAATAGCAATGGGCTATAAATATTAAAAGTATATATTAATAATTTTGTAAATATATGATAATTATGTATGAAATTTTAAAGAAATGTGTCAAAAACTTCAAATGTGCTACATCAAAATACATTCAACCAATTTGAAAAATGATGCTACCAAAATAAACTTCATGCATATTTCTAGGGAATGAACTAGAATAAAAGGATATTTAAATAAACAACAATTTTACAAGTGATTGAAAAATGAATAGAAGATTTTTTATAGTTTTACAGTCCTATTTCTTAAATAAATAGTAATAATTTAGAAACTTTTGAACTCAGCATAATTATTCTAGTTCATTCACTTGACAACATTATAAATAACAAACTCTCAAATGTTTACTAGAATGCAGTTATAAGTTTTTGTATTCTAACATTTGAAGTGAGGAAATAATGCAAAAATATTAATTTAGAGTTAAAGGTAGTTTCAAGTGCATCGCTTGCTCCCATTGCGTTTGCTCTTTGTGTAAACAATTTTGTTCTTCCTTCTCTTTAAAAAAGTTCACTCCATTTCCAAAAGAGAAACCATTTAAATTGTACCGTCATGTAAGAATTTGACGGACAGCTGGTTTAAAATTAAACTATTTATTTACATAAATTAAATATTTACAAGAAAATTTAAAAAGATAATTATGGGCACAGCCATCGACAACCGAAACCTGCCTGAAGCCAAAGTAGCAAAATTGGCAAAACAGAGACGTCTGTCTCTCGTCGAAGCTCGAGTCCGAATCTCTCCTAAAATCCACGTTCGCTTCGCAGAACCGCCGCTGACAACGAGAGGGGGGTGAATTCCGAGCCCTCTAGAGATGTTTATGTCCTCTCCAGAACAGAAACACCCCCACACAGATGCGAAAACCGTCTGTCATGACGACTTGAGTCCTCCACCGCAAAACTTGATCCCAGACATGGGATTAGGGAACCGACGGAAACTCCAGCTGTGTATGGATCAAATGGACTGCCGGGCCGCCGAGGAGCCGCACGTGCAAAGTCTGAAGTTGTTTTCGCATTCCGAAACATTCCAGCGTCCACGTGTTAGGGAAAAGGGTCGGCTAGTACCATATGGTACAAAGTATTTAAAAAACTTTCTAAAATTATATTTGCAAAAAAAAGTAAGGTTTAAATTTAGATTTTGCATGTTTTTGACCTTTTAATGGCCATTTCCAGTGTTTTCCATTCTTACTTCTTGTTTTCCTGCCTTGATTAAAATCTTAATACTTCTTCAAGTAACAGAGAAAAAATTAAATATGTTTTGGAAAGTCAAATAAATACTCTATCCAATAAAATCGAAAACTTTTTTAGAATTCTTGGTCAAAAATGAGATTTTTAACGTGTTTGGATATTTTAATTGCTACTTCTGTAATCTCAACGGGTTCATGACGGGAATTACAAAAGTAGAAGTGTCCTCAAAGTAATTTATTCTTTATGGACAATTTCAAAGTTGAATTGACATGGTTTTGGGCCATCTTATGCCTTAGCAATTAAATTTTACAGCTTAGCAGCCCTATGCTGCAATGCCTATCGTCCTCGCGCCCCGTCTCCCTCCTTTTGTTGATTTTAGAGGTAAACTGCGCAATTGCTGGATGAGTGAGTGTTTCAAGTGTTGTGTGCGTGGGTGTTTCAAGCACGCCTGGCGCCTCTTCGTCTGGACACATGCGCTCACGTGACAACGAGGGATGTTCGATGGCCCAAACATATTGTATACATTTCGATATGTTATATACATTATTATATATCTCAAAGGAGCGGTGAGTCATCAAAAAGAGCTAGCTCTTTTTAGTGAGTGAGCGGTTCCGATCCGATCCCTGAAAAGAGTCATTTTCCCCATCTCCACTCTCGACTGCCTATTTCATATTGCTAACCGTCAGAGGGAGACACTGTCATTAGCATAAACATGGGCTCTACAGACTCTGAATATCCATTTTTGTACAATAGGTTATTGGTTTCTACCTAAACGCATTTCATTGAAATAATTCAGATAATCTAATCATTGCCTATCTAATTTAGATATAAGTGGCTAATTATCATGATTTTTGCACTATATCTCAAATTCTAATTTGTTCAGAAAGACAATTCCTATTGAAATTATTTCTAATATTATTCATTATGGTTTGATTCTCAATCAAGTTGCTAGAGAGAAAACACCATATTTTATACAACTTTTTTCATCAAGTAATTCCAAAAAAAAAATCAGGAATTTTGACATTTAAAAATTAACTAATAATCAATTTCTCAACCAATAACTTCGACTTAGTCAAAACATCTACTTTATAACATAGTAGATTATAATACAACAAAAATAATTATTATAGATCAATTCATTGTCGAGTTATCACGGTTTGAACAAAGCATCATATTGCAAAAGCACGATTCTTCAGAAATCAAGTTTAAAATTTTGGAAACATGTTTGTACTAGGGATGTGACATCGACAGCAAAACATCGACGATTTGAAACATCGATGTTGACAATACATCGCCCAAAAACCATCGATGTTTTAAACATCGCTGTTTTTTAACATCGATGTATTTAAACATCTCAGTTCATTTAAACTTCTTTATTCCCATTTCTTAAAAATGGTTTAGCAACCTCAAACATTAATGTTCGCCGGGGAGAGGGAAAGTATTTAAATTAGTCATTTGCTGTGTTTATTAATTTATAAGTAAGTCTTTTTTTTAACTGTCTAAACAATGTCAAAAAATTTAATAAGAACAATTAACAAATCTTTTATTTTCAAATCATTTGACAAAGGTACTACTAACTATAAGTATAGGTAGGTAGGTACATAACAATAATTATTGTTAGTTATTATTAATTATTTATCAACTTATGAGGGAGGGAAAACACAACAAACTTATTTTTTATTTACTGTAAATAAAAATATTAGAGCCTATGATTATTATAGGCCCCAAAGTATTTTTTATTTACAGATTTAAAATAAAAAGAAGATTGTTAACTTTCTACACCTTAAGCCGATTTTTTTTATCACCAGTTAGGGAAAAAACTCTTTCTGATGGGACAGACACACACAAATACTTACTTTTTCTTAATTTTTACTATGGTACTTTTTTCATTTAATAATAATGTATCGACAAGTATAAACATCGATTTTACAAAAACATCGGCTCTAATACATCGATGTTTTTTTATAAAACATCGATGTATTAGAGCCGATGTTTTTTTATAAAACATCGATGTTTTGAAAACATTGACATCGATGTCGCATCCCTAGTTTGTACATGGTTACAGAACCTTAATTGGGATGATATTTCGAATATTTACAAGAACTAGGTATCATTTGAAAGCAAGGGAGTTTGAATATATTTTGAATTAATCATAAAAGTATCAACATTCTGGTCATTTTTCGTGATTTCAAGTGTATACCTAAACCCCCGATAGCATAAATGGCTGCATGTCGCCATCAAACTTGGTACGCACAGCACGTAAAATCAGTAGGTAATTCTGCGTAAGGAGTCTGAATCTGTCTCGAATCTAGACGAGCGCGACTTATATAAACTTCCTTTTCTGGAGATGAGTTGAGGGGTATTTCCACTTCTTAATGTGCATGGAATTCTTCTGTCTCTGCTGCCATAAAACAGGAAATGTAGGAACTTGTACCTAGAAAGAAGGAAGATGCACTATGGAGTTTTCCAATCTTTGCTTCCCTTATCAATGAATTGAATAGGCTGATTAGGACTTTTTACAGTTTCTTCCACACGCATTGTGCATTCAATTATTTTGTCTTTGCTGCCATATAATGGGATATGTAGAATCTTATGCCTAGAAAGATGGAAGTCGCCTCTGTGAAATTTCGCAATACCGCGAAATTATTTCCGTTTGAGGGCTATTATCACCTTTCAATGAGATAATAAAGTTTCACCCTGCTTCTCCCTCTTAATTTTATGTTTCCAACCGTTTTGTTCCCCTCACCAGCTATAATCACTGTTTTGGTGACACAGACTGTCGACTGACGAAGAATTCTTTTTAACGTATGGAATGTCCAATTCAATACTCACGCGACATATTGAATAGGTTCATATGGCTTAGTTTCTTTCCCGATCGATACTAGAGAAGATGCCTCGAAGAAACTGTCTCACCCACAAAGAGATTCTGAAAGTATTGCTAAGATTGAATGAGATAGATTCGGGGAAAAGTGAAAGTAGCTATTCTGAAAATGAAGAATATTTTCAGTCGAATGGATATTGGAAAAATTGCAGTTTCGTTGTCGAATAAGCGAAAGCTAGATTTCAGAATCTGTAATTTACGAATTTTCCCAAAGTCGCAAACATGTGTGCGCCAAAGGGCCCAGATATAAAGATAACTATACAAATAAGACGTTTGATGACCAAATTGTTGGTATAAGCGTATTCTGTCAAATTGAGAAAAATTACTCATTGTAGAGTTACGCATGTGAATTTACTATACTTAAATGCATCTGCTGTAAACGTTTAGATTTTAATTAAAGAAATGACACTGGGTAAGTAATTGGATAGTTGAGTTAACGTCGCGCAGAAGCACCACAATGGCTCCAACTATTATTGTCGACGGTTCGGGATCCATCCCGAAGGTTTAGAACCGAGGATAACACCTCGTCCTTTTGAACAATGGTACGATGACGAGGACACATCTGAGCCCCACCACTCCAAATTTCCACTCCTCGACAACTTGAGGTCATTGGAGGTCACGACAGGTTTAAATTGTACTAACCCCGCACGTAGTCTAACGGTCTTTGGTTGAATCGAGTGTCAAAATCGCAAACCTCCTGTTCTAATCCGTTACTTTGCCGTTGCCCAGAAGTGAGGGAGAAAGCGGATACATTGGCCGAGAAATGTCATCCTTTGGCTTTTCCAAAAGCTTCATACTCAATTTCTATCATCTAGAAATAATGGCGCACGCGAACTTAACGCAAAGGTTTAGAACCAGTTAGAATTACAGAGATCGTCAGAAAAAAATAAAAATATTTGGAGCATAGATCTTACAAACGAAAATATACAAGATAGTTTCCCGTATTGCAAAAAAAAAAAATAGAACGGGCCACAAGAGAAGTGAAGAAGTGGATTTCCTCAACAAATGTGCAAAAAAAATTAAAGCAAAACATGTGACCAGAACACAAAATTTAAATTTGAATAATATAATCTGTCTGTCTCATCTATTACATAAAATATTCAGTCTAATTTGATCCAGCGCTCTATAAATATGTAGTGACAACACTGTGCCCTTCAGCATTTCTGGTTATAAGGCAACTTCTGTTGATGGGTAGGACAAGTAGTTTCAACCCCGAGAGCAGAAAGTGCTTAAAACTGCAACGTGCGTCGTAGGACAAGTCTTTGCAGAACAATTTTTCCTTAATTTTATCAAAGTTTTGGCCATTACTAAGTTTCTTACATTTATAAGTTATGATGTTCTGCAGTGCAAAGAGCATTCCTTGCCACACCATTTTTTTGTCTTTTCCAGCTACGGAACAACCTCCCTACACCGCCCAAATGACCATAAACACATTATAAATAACACATCTTCTATGTCAATGACAAAATATTTATCTTTACTTAAACTAGACTAAGTTATCGACAGAATTAAAAATTCTGAAAGCATGTCTTGATTTTAAATAAAGTAAGTTAACTAATTTTTATGTTTTATTTTAATATGTAATACATATTTGGCCGATAATTGTGTTTTTTGTCATTTTTATTTTACTGTAGTTTTCAAAATGCCTACAAAACTATTGCAATTGCTTGTAGATGTGTTGCAGAACACTGAATGTAATTCTGCACCTGGACATTTCAGTTTCTTATATTTCCGAATCCAAGAGCCAGAAAAACAAAATTGCGTATTTTATGATATAAAATACTGTATATAAGCTTCATAATCATATAAGGTACAATAGATTTGATATTTTATTGTCTAAACCTTTCTGTAAGTTTATCTTTAACTCGAAAACTGCCTTATATTGTGGAGTCTCTGATAAGAACCCATCCTCTGTTTGCATCTTTATTCCACTGCAAAATAAAAGTAATATCTCAACGATGTATCTCGTCATTAACAAACTTGACCAGCTATTGATGGATCTCGTCAAAATCCCTTAGAGGATAAACTATTTTTTTCCGGAAAAACGAAAAAAGGTTTGTTTAAATATGTGGACAAAATCTTTAATTTTTCAATGAAAATTTTATTTACTCCAGTAAAAATATTTTAAAATCCAACGAAACAGGTGTACGCAGATTAACATAAATTAAATTCATTTATTTACAAACCAATGATTGGTTATGGCATAGGTGTTACAGTTTTTGAGGCAATCGTTCCAAGAAACATTTTTACATTACCCCGTTTTAGAATCTGATAAACTTAGCTCACAATTTTTTAAATTAAAATTTGAAGCAATTAGTAAATAATTATTTATGTTTTTGTTTTGGGTAACTAGTTTCCTTTAAATGAATGGCCGTCCCGTTTTAAATACGAATACTCTAATGAAAAAATACCGAGGGGGCATTTAGTTAGTTGATCGTTTTAAGATGTGTAATTTGTTTTCTTTTCTATTATAAATGTTGTGTCGTCCTGAGGTTTTATCCTTCCTTTTTCTGTCTTGATAAGTCTCTATACGCTTTTAAAACTCTTCAAAAGTAAATGAGATTTTGCAGTGGAGTTTCAAGTTTCAAAATACTTGCATGAATGATTAAATGACTCTAATTCATTAGAGATATAAAATCGACTTAAAAATAGCAAGAAATATAAATCTATTAAATTATGTCAACGGGGTTGCTTAAAACTTTAACACGTTCCCTGCCGATTTAGCGGCGGTGCCTGGTTTGGAGTGATGTCTCAGTAGCCATTCACACGTTCGCGCGGAAAGAGCCGTGACTCAACATTTATCCTCCGCTTCAATTGGATTTATGTGTTAGATGTTTGTGTGGAGTAAAATGGTTAGAAGATAGTTGTAAAGGTATGTGATTTCAAATTTATAGCTTTAATTTATTTGCTGATTGCGCTTTCGCCAATCTGTTCTGGCATTGGCGCACTTTCAATCATATTTATTATAAAAAATAAGTCGACTTCTGGGAAAAACCTATTTCTACGTGACCGTTAGCGATGTGTTAAGCAGATTGTAAGATCTACGCTTCTTTAAATACTTATACACTTTCTCTTGTGCTTAGAAACATTAAATATTTTCTAGGTGGAGTTGTTCACGGTAAGACGTTTGTCGCCAACTAATTTTTGTCGCCAATGAAACAACGCAAAAAATACCATTCAGAGCGTGGAGTGCGAGAAAGTTTGCAGATAGGGTTGCCATAACAAAAACGGCAGATGTGAAGTAAAAACGCAAAAGGTGAAGGTTACCATATTTGGCGACAAATCGACTTCTTACCGTGAACGACAGTGCCACCATTTTCTAATATGTAGTTTCTATATAGCTATCAACGGTTCATATTCTGTGGAGTATACGAAACACAAATTGTATGGATTAGTTGGTTGGTTTTTACAGCACTAGTTGGCCAAGTTGCACAAAACACAACACAGAAAACGTCAAGTAATATACAGTCGTAAAAAAAACGACTCGCCCGATCGCAATTACACAATTTACATCACAGAACTAAACGGAAGGTAGCAATCGATAGGGATTAATGTTTTCTACAAATATCAACATTTAAAATTTGTCTAAGGGGGTCATATTAATTTGGGTGCTTGCTCCGATAATTCCAATACGAAACCCCATCTTTTATCACAAATATGGATTCTACATAAAATTTCAGGCAGATTTGATGAAAACCTAATGTGAAACAGCTTAAAAAAAATTGACTGAGAAAATCCATAACAACCATTGAGGGAGAGTATAAATGTTCGGAATTCAATCACATTATAAATATTAATAAAGACGTGTAGCGTCGCAGTCAAGGACCTGTTGCATGCGCCTTGGAACGGAGTCCATTCAGATGGTGACAAAGTCAGAATCCATTCTGACTGAAACCCAGGATATGCTGGCAGAAATTTTTGTTTTCACTTTGTGAACTATCCCCAATAACGATAATAATCATCGAATTTTGGCAAATAGTCTCACTGCGCTACTAATTATGCCCGTAATGAGCTCTATGTTGGAATTCCGATGTTTCAGTAACAATTGAATCACATGGTGTCAAAATTTGTCCATGTTTCTATTCATAATTTTTCTGAATATTAACTTCATAAATAATAAAAAATAGTAATATTTAGTTTGATAGTTAAAATGTTTATAGATTGTGTTTGGGTTTTCGAGTAGCAAAGGATGAAAAAACAATTTCCAAGAAAATTTATATTAAAATTTTTGTAGCAAATTTTTACAAAAAACGTGAAACACCAATTTAACGTTAGGGTATCCTATTTTCAAACACTTACAAATCGGTGAAAAATCCAATAAAATTGATTAACTTTTTTTATTTCCGCCTTTAATTGTGTGTAGAATCCAAATTTGTGATAAAAGATAGAAGTTCGTATTGAAATTATCGGAGCAAGCATCCAATTTAATATGAAGACAAATTTTAAAGTCTTTGACAAATTTTAAATATCGATACATGTAGAAAACATTCATCCCCATCGATTGCTACCTTTCATTTTTTTCTGCAATGTAAATTGTGCATTTGCAATAGGGTGAGTAGGGTTTGTTTTGACGGCTATTCATACGATGAATGGATGCAAAAGGAAAGTTTTTTTGACACAGAAGAGAGACATTTACCCTGGGTAGGGTACAGGAATTTAATATTTTCCGCCGACAACTCACAGCAAATTAGACTACGTTCAACTTTAGGTGTGCTCAATTGATAAAACTGGATGAAAAATAATTTAGTCTTCATCTAATTAGATCCACCACTCTATTTCGTTTTTAATTTGATTCAGCCTTTCTGAACCACCTTAAACAAGACGGTTTGGCCCAAACTTTCAGATAACCTGCATTAAAAATTCCGTTCCAACAACAGTCTGTATTCAACTGCCTCGTCCCAAATCCCAAAATATTTAGACCCCACATTAAAAGTCTGAAGATTCCCTATCCACAATAAAAACGAAACCAACCTGTGTTTACTTAATAAAACTTAATGCAAAATTATTTTGTCTACATCAAATTAGATCCATCACCCACTTCTTTCTACAGTACGTAATTTGATTTCGACTCTGATTACACCTTTCTGAACCGCCCGAACAAACAGATAACCTGCATTTTAATGTCACTCAATCAATAGTTTGTATTCATACGCCTCGTCTCTAATCCGAAAAATTGAGACCCACACAAAATAATTCTAAGTATTCGCCATCCGTAAGAAAAACGAAACCAATCTGTATTTACTTAAAAAAGCTTAATGCAAAATTATTTAGTCAACATCAAATTAGATCCAGTATCCACTTCATTCTACATAATTTGATTCCGTCTCTCATTACACCTTGTTGAAGCACCAACACAAGGCGAATTCGCTCGAACTTCTAGATAACCTTGTACTATATATGCCTTTTAATCAATAAAACTTAAAATGCAAAATTATTTAGTCTACATCTAATTAGACCCACCATCCACTTCTGTGTACGTAAGTTGATTTCGCTTCTGATTACGCCTTTTTAAAGCACCAACACAAAACGATTTCGCTCGAACTTTCAGATAACCTGCATTATAAATTCCATTCAATGAATAGTCTATATTCAACCGCTTCGTACCTCATCCAAAAAAATTTAGACCCCCCGCATTAAAAGTCGGAAGATTCCCTATCTTCACAAGAAAAACGAAACGAACCTGTATATACTTAATAAACTTAATGCAAAATATGTAATCTACATCAAATTAGATCCATCACCCACTTCTTTCTACGTAATTTGATTTCGTCAATTATTCCACCTTTTTGAAGCACCTGTACAAGACGACTTCGCTCGAACTTCCAGCTATCCTGCATTATAAATGCCATTCAATCAATAGTTTGTATTCAACCGCCTCGTCCCTAATCCCAAAAAAATTTAGACCCCACACAAAATAAGTATGAGTATTCCCATCCACAAGAAAAAACGAAACCATCTCATCTTTACTTGATGCCATTCTACCCGAAGCGAAAGAAGCCGAATAAAAAAAACACGCACGGAACGAATCGGCAGTTGCTTCTGGAGGAAGCTTCCCATGCGCCCAGGGACTGCGTCTATTGGACCCCATTATTGCTGTTTCAGCGCTGATAGCAGTGTTTTCTGCGGCCTTCTTCATTTGTTAGAGCCAGGGACTGGGCATTAAAGGGAAGACTCGGTTTACGTGTTTCGCAAGAAAATATCTGCACCGGCTTCTGTGTTTGAGGAAAGGGTTATACATGGCAACTTCCAGGACTCTTTCTTCAGCTCATCATTGCTTACGTAAGCTGTTTACGTGGAGTTATTTTGCAAGTTATGGGACTTGGGCGGAAGAAGGGTTTTTTAGGACAGTCTCGGGAATGTGGTGTAATGTAATGTAAGGCTCGGTGGTTCTATTCGAAGCTCTCTTGTGAACCTTTGAACAGAAAATCCAAGCACGGAGGATGTAAAAATGAGGAATAAAAATCAAATGCACGAAGACTGGTGAGTCGAACACCGGTTTATAAGTTTTACCCTTACCTCTGTAAAGTAGTGGTGTGCCAATGAACAAAAAGAAATTGCATTAACTAAGTTTATTTGTTAATAGGAAATGTGTACAATATCTTACAATAGGGATGTGTATTCTTATGTCGTATGCGCTGTACAATAGGCAAAAATATATCTATTCAACGTCCGTAACCCCAAAAACAAGCATCACAAAACAAACACCTCTGCTCAGCTCGAGCTCTCTAACAGATCTTTTTGGGTTGGCAGATTTTTCAGGGAACTAGCTCAATCACTTACACACCTAAAAACCCTTTGGACGGGCCTGACAGATGTTTCGGGAATTTTCGGCCGGAAGTCAGTGGTGATCTCTGATACCGAGCTAATGTTAGCGACGTTACACCTGCTCTTAAACGTCGGGTCTTGGTGGTTCAGTTGGTAGTCTTCTGCTTCAGGCAAAACTTTTCATTGTCATTTGACATTGTCTGTCGTGTGTTTGGCTGAGCATGAGAAAATATAACCCTTTCGCGAAAATACAGTCAACCTTGCATGTGTATGTGCATTACTTGACGATATTCTGTGTTTGCCGCAGGTTGGCGAACCATAGCCCTTGTGCCATAAGTACAATCAATCCTTTCTACTTCTGGGGCCACGGTAGCCCCGTTGGATTAGTATCAGATCAGGAACTGGAGGAAAACAAGTTTAAAATTCGATCCAACCAAAGACCATGCGTATTAGTGCAAGTTACAATCTGTCAGTCCCTCAGATGTCCTCACGTTGGCATAGTGTGGAAGTTTGGAGAGTGGTGCCAGCTCAGGTGTTGACCTCGTCATCTGATCATGGTTCAAAATTACGAGGTGCTGTAATTTAATATTTCCCTTCAGGGATACGGACTATCGACAATAACTCGTTATGTTACTCCAGTGTTGCGTAAATTCAACTAACAACTAACCCGTCTGATTAAAAGCTAGTTTCAGTTGCCTTTCTTATTGAAAATAGTCGATTCCCGAGCTTATTTAGCCTATAGTTCAGAGATCTTACTACAGTGTCCACATGCTTCGTCTATCTTGTTAGAATGTCTACGGTTCCGATCACTAGACCATCGGTAATTAGTAATTTTTAATTAACGTCGTACTAGAGCAACACAACGGGTTACCTAAGACCATCTAAGAAGACATTCCAGTGAGAAGACAACACACCTCAATTCAAAAACTATCAAACACTTTAGAACATGGTGTGCAAGTTTGGAGAGTTTGGTGCCGGATCAGACGTTGATCTCATCATCTGACCGTGGCTAAAAATAACGAGGTTTTGTCTTTGGATTTTTTCCATCGGAGGTTGATCCCAGACCGTTACCAACATCTCGTTGTTCTGATCCAGTACCAACGTATGTTCAAGTAACTACCTCTTGTTCATGGTAATTTTGAACTGCTACCTCTCTAATTTAAAGTAATTTTAACTGCGTATCTTAAACCCTCTGTTAGTCACACAGGTTCTTACAAGTGCACGGTAGTATTTTTCAAAGTGTTTCATTGTTAGGCAATGAAATGAACAACTTAAAAATGTACTCAAAAGCAAAATGTTTTGTGAATGAAAAATTTCTACTTAAAAATTCCCTCTATTTTGGCAAATGAAGGATCCATGTAGTCGTACAAATTTCAATTCTGTAAGGCACTGTGAGACATTTCTATAGACACTGTGAGCCCCACAAGTGTCCCTCCTTAAGAATATTTTAGATAGTCCAAATAATCTAAAATTTATTGATTCATAGTTGTCACAAAAATCAATCTATTTAAAATTTTATCAAAAATTGAAAATTGATCTTAAAGGCTTCTTTAAAATGATTTTTCGTGTTTATTAAATGAATATTCATCTCCTCAGGACGTTATGTGCACATAATATGTTTAGGCAATAAAATGTATAAGGTGTGTACAAGGTTAAAACAAATGTTTAAATAATGTACAAGGTTAAAACAAATGTTTAAATAATGTACAAGGTTAAAACAAATGTTCAAATAATGTACAAGGTTAAAACAAATGTTCAAATAATGTACAAGGTTAAAACAAATGTTTAAATAATGCACAAGGCTTAAAACAAAATTGACTTCTTAAAGAGTCGCTATCTATGCTTGACGGATGCCAATTCTCTACTAGCATGTATCAGTTGTATCCTAATTGGAAGAGCAACGGGTTAGCAACCAGAGGGTGCGAGTTCGAAACTTGTTCCAACTAAACGCCATCATGTACGCGGGGGCTATCCATATTAAATCTGTCGTGGCCTCAAATGTCCTCTAGTTGGCGTGGTGTGCAAGTTTGGAGAGTGGAGTGACAGCTTAGGTGGTGACTTCGTCAATAGACCATGGCTCAGTTTAATTACCAACCACCTAACACATGCATACTAGGGATGCGACATCGATGTCGATGTTTTCAAAACATCGATGTTTTTAAAAACATCGATGTATTGGGATTGATGTATTTGTAACATCGATGTTTATACTTGTCGATGTTTTATTTTTAAATGAAAAAAGTACCGTTATAAAAATTTAAAAAATAACCAAGTAACATAATTTTCATAATCAGTAAATTAAACATACTTTTAGACCAAAGTGACCAAAGGTGAAGGGTCTGAAAAGTAGGGATACGACATCGATGTCGATGTTTTCAAAACATTGATGTTTTATAAAAAAACATCGATGTATTGGAGCTGATGTCACATCACTAGTTGCTAAACCAGTTATAAGAAATGGGGTAAAACGTTTAAGTGTACTGAATTTTAAAAACATCGAAAGTTTGGGGGCGATGCATTATCAACATCGATGTTTCCAATTTGAACATCGATGTTTTGCTGTCGATGTAGCATCACTAGGTGCTAAACCAGTTTTAAGAAATGGGGGAAAAAGTTTAAATTCCCTGAATTTTAAAAACATCGATAGTTTGCATTATCAAAATCGATGTTTTGCTGTCGATGTTGCATCCTTAGTTGCTAAACCAGTTTTAAGAAATGGGAAAAAAAGTTTAAATACACTGAATTTTAAAAACATCGATGTTTTTGGAACGATGTTTTATCAACATCGATGTTTTAATTTTGAACATCGATGTTTTGTTGTCGATGTCGCATCCCTAATGCATACATGTGTTATGTAGTTGATAGTTGTATCTCAGTGGTTGGTAGTTGTAACATGTATCTTCACACATGTTTCATAATATCTAGAGACGTTATTGGACCCTCGTGTGATAAAGATCTTTATTTTAGACACATTCATCCATCTTTCGGTTACCGGCACTTTCATTACTATTCATGAATATGATTTTACAGTACCGTGGAAAACTGAAGTTATAGGATCTTTTCTAGGTATTCCTAATAAAGGTTTAACAATGTTACCTTAATGGTACTTCAGTCGAAGATCTAGCACATGGCGTACCCATTTCATATCATGCTTACTTAAGCCACATCACCTGCAACAAACTGATCACTTTCGTTGAGGTTAATAGGATCGTAACTGTTTTCTCTAGAGAGGAAGTCCTCGTGTATCATTCTGTAATGAGTAGTAAAGACCGCACATTTCGCCTCTGAATCGGAATCACGATATTCTTGACTCCAGAACTTCCATACTCACTCAATAAGAAATAATATGAAGGGTGACTTAGTAACATGAATCACCTAGACTATTCAGTAAACAGATTTTCTTATGTCATGTAAATTGGAACGATTTTCCTTAAGTGGATGTCTCGAAATATATTTTATGTGACGCGTGCTTTGATACCAGAAACGAGTCTTGAGTTTTAACTCTCTTTAACTCTCTTAACTCTTGTGCTTTTTGTTTGAATTGACTCTTGTCCTGTAAAACAATACAACAGTTATTTTTAGATAACAGTTAATGAAAGTCTACATATGCATTGGGTCATCCTGAAAGTTCTGCACGTTTTCAAATCGAAGCTAGCTTTGTTATTATTATTTTTCTACCGCTGATAAGGAGTGACCTTGACTGAAGCAGATGTTTAAATCGGTCTTGTGATCGGTTAAGGCCCCGTTCACATGAGGCGCGTAAAACGCGCGTTGGCGAGGCTATCAGTGTCCCTATCTTCAAGGTTTCAAAGATAGTAACTTGAATTAGAGGAATAAATGAACATAATTTAATGTCGGGACCTTGCTAGTCTCGCCATACGCGCGTTGAAACGCCTCAAGTGAATGTAGCCTAAATGTCGACCTTTTCTGCTTACACTGCATAATTATAGCATGTGTTGTGGCATTATTTTTGTTTCAGTGTAGTGCTACGATGTATGGTTACCCCATATTTTACCACAGCAGAATATGCTTGCTCGAATTTCTGCATGTGATTCTTTGCTGAAACGAAATGAAGAAGCTTCTTTTTTGAAACAGCTCATTACTGGAGATGAGAAGTGGATACTATACAAGACTGTCACAAGGAAAAGATCATGGGGTAAGTCAAATGAACCTCCCCAAGTAACATCGAGAGGGGGACTGCATCCCAGAAAAGTAGTGCATTCTGTATGTTGGGACTACAAAGGAATTGTTTACTATGAATTGTTGCCACAAAACCAGACAGAAAATTCGGAAAAATACTGTTCTCAGATGGAAGTTTTAAACGCAGACATCGACGCAAGGAGGTCAGAACTGACCAATCGTCGAGGTGTTTTCTTCCAGCATGACAATGCTCAGCCCCACATTTCGCTGAATGTCAGACAAAGACTTATCGAATATGGCTGGGATGTTTAGTGTCACCCCCCCCCACCATATCCACCTGGCCTTGCCCCCCTCCGATTTTCACCTCATCAAGTCACTTCAAAATTATTTGAACGGCCTGGAGTACAATTCCTTGTAGAGTGTCAAGCAGCACCTCTATAACTTCTTTTCAATTAAGCGTAATGATTTTTTAAAGGAATTTTCCAGCTTCCAGAAAGACGACAAAAAGTCATAGAAAAAAATAGGGGGCTTATGTAATTCATTAAAATTTTCTTATGTTGTTGTACTGCTTCGTTGGTATTTATCTTAAAAAACGCGCAGAACTTTCCGGATGACCCATTATTTATTGATGAGTAGTTTTGTTGGGGGGGGGGGGGGACAACGATACGTGAAAATGAATAAATGGTTTAAAAGTATAACTAATCAATACCTCCATGGTCTCAACTTTTTTGGTGGTTGTGTCTATGAGGTACCTTATCATTGCAAAAACTAACATTGTCTTGATCTCGTAATCATCAAAATATCGCCTATATCGTGGAGAGGAGACACCGTTTCATGAATAAAATTGAACAGATCTTGATGGATGAGATAACTCATCAAACACCACTTGGAGGTTTAAATCGTTACCATTTTGTTAAAACAACTAAGCTTCTTTTAAGAGACAAAAAAAAAACAGGAGCAATATACAAAAACTTTGGGGATTTAAACATAACATACTATCCTATCGACCTGGCTGAAGATGTTTTTTACACTCCCGTTTAAAATTCTTTACGCTTCTTTTGACTATTACCATATTAAAAGTATCATTGACAGCTGTTTCCGGATCCAGGGACATGTTTACAATGATATAGACCATCCGAGCTTATGACCTCCCATTAATTCCAGCTCGCAACACTATATAGATACCCTTTAGTGGGATACGACAACACAGACGTCATAAAAGTAAATATTTAAGCTGAATGGGGAAGAAACTGCCCCGACCGTTTCCGGGGTAAAAGCAACGTATCAAATTATAATCTATAATATTTGCAAGACAAATAGACAGTCGGGCATATTCGCTTGTAGATAGCGATGCAAATTGCCATAATTTAAACTGTCCCGAATAGTTTGAAGCCAGAGAGTCTCGCAGATGTCTTCGGAATGAACAAGTATCGCAAGTATCGATTCGAGAAGCGGTGATTTATGCGAGGAGATGCAATTGGAAAACTAAATGGCAATGGGCCCAACTCAGAAAACTTACCTCAAGTACGTAAGTCACGTACGACACAAATACCTTCAAGGTACCTGCCGTTATAACTTGGTGTATTTTGAATATTTCCATCGTTTAGCTTAGGGGGAAAACTGTAATTTCGGCTTCACGGAACACGGTTAAAATTTTTATTAGATTGTACCGAGGATCTGGTTTGCGTGCGGAAGTATTTGTTGCTGGAAGTTTTGCTTCAAACTTCCAACCGTCGTTGTGGCTTGAATCACATCATCTGGGATTCTTATCAGAATACGTGTGGAGTGAATGTAGATAGCTCGTATGAACTCCTCAATTTGTCTTTTGAGTCCAATATAAGTGTTGTTAAGAGTTTCCTTACTTCGAAGTAGAAAATCTCGAGTGAGAGATTAATTATATGTTATTAAGTTATTCAAAGTTTTGATTTTTAATTCCTTATCTTTGGATTATCTGGTTGTTTCGGGTGTTGAAACATCTCACAAAAATGTGCGAAACGGAAAATATCTTTTTCTCCAATTTTCTGGATACGAAATGTGGATTTTACCTATCAAACTGATACGAAACATGCATAGTAAATAAAATGGTGTCAGTGTTGTCAATCGAACTGCTTTCAATCCTTCCATATTTCTCACTTTATGTTATCGGAGTGCTGAAGAATAACAAACACGTTAGTATAAGTTTAGCAATATTAACCATCAGCTCCATGAATCAAATCATGGGAGACTGGTGTTTATTTAATCTGTATTGGCCTAATGTTGTCAAATGCTATCACGTCGGCGTGAAGTAGCTGTTCGGATAGTGGGATCTCAAGTGCTGACCTTGTCATATGACCGTAATTCAAAATGACGAAGTGTTCTCGGATCTTTCCCCTTAGGGATTGATCCCGGACCTTCGTCATAGCCCGTTGTGTTGATCCTGTGCGACGTTAATCCACCTAATCTACCCTACCCAGTCCTATTTCAAATGTATTGTGAAGAATTTCATGATCTAAAATAACGTGTCAAAAGCGTACAACCGTACAAAAATTTGACGAGTCAATAAGCAGCTATTACGTATTGACTCAATGGACATGCCAACTGCGCTAGCAATATTTCAGTGTAGGGTGGCGCAGGTTTAATTCCTGACAGGTGCATTCCTCCCTGGATGTATTCTGTGTCAAAAACTCTCATTTATGCGTCTATTACTTGATACTATATGTCCTGTGTCTGGCGCATCATGGCCAAATATGGCCCTTGCACTATAAAACCCCAACAAACCAAACAAATCAAACAGCTGCGGTTTGATTCCGGTTGTTTTAACACATATAAAAATACTTATGCAGCAAAATCCCAAAGCACTTGTTTTTGATCCACTCCATGCATATTTGTCAAATCATTACCCATTCAACATCGTTGTATTCCTATATCAGAGTACCCCAATCTCCTTTCACTTGCTGTACTTGCTTTTAAACACATACTTGTAACCTTAGCTTCCACGCAGCAGGACGCCCCCCCCCATGAGTCCGCCTTTCGTAATTTATATTTGGTGCCGTCGTAGCTCAGTGGATATGCCCACTGCGATAGCAACCTTCGAGTTGGAAGTGATACAGGTTTTATTCCTGGCAGGTACATTCCTCATTTGGTGTATTTCTCTACTGTTCCAGTAACACTTTCATCGTGTGTGTCTATTACTTGATATTGTATGACTTGTGTCTGGCACAGCTTGACCAAATATGACCTTTGCGCCATAAAAAACCCAAACCCCAACCATCGTAATTGATATTCATACAGTCCGATGACTTCTTATGGCTCAAATACATTTCCATACTCTTATATTTTGTTGACTTAGTACCTACCCTACAGTAATAGACCGGAGAGGAAGATGTGATGGTATAAGGGAAATAATACTTACTTTAATAGAGGGATGCCCCCCCCCCCACGTGCTGCAATTACACTAGCAACCCTTCTGGGCATACTTTCAACTAGTTTTTGATACAAAGCTATGGGTATTTGTGTCCATTCCTGCTGCAAGAATGTCGACAGCTCAGCTGTAGATTAAGCGTCGCTCGAACTCGTCCCACAAAAGTTCTATGGGGTTTAGGTCGGGACTCTGAGCAGGCCAGGGAAGACGTTTGACATCCATATCTTGATATCACTGCTTGACAGAGGCAACAACATGACATGGAGCGTTGTCATCCGGGAAGTAACATTCGTCCATTCCATAAAATTTCAAGAGCGTAGGAGAAACCTGATTGTCCAAAAGCCATACCACGAAAAACACCCCCAAACAAGTAGTCTCTTTTATGCAAATCCGCTGTCGTCCGGTCCATTATTGTAGGGCAGTGTATGAGATATTTCCCATATTGTGATTGAAGACACATGTACGTAAAACACTTAAATAAAACTGTTTTTAAGCTTGTTCAAATCATAATGGATTTGACAGCAATCATTAGGATGTTGAAACTTTTGTAAAATATAGGTTGTCTACAATTCATCTCTAGTCCTAGACGCTGAGCAAACGAAAACCAGATGTGTTTCGGTTTTGCTTGTTGATGCATTTCATTAAGGCAACTATTTTTTTTATGAACATCATATGTAAATTGATATTAAAATAATGTAATACATTTTACCCAAACGTCGACAATTTTCTTTTTAACTCTGAATTTTTTTCAATCTGAATTTATGTAGCTATACTTGGTTTAAAAGTATGTGCTCCTTTAATGTGTAGCAATGACGTATCTTTTAAAATTTACAATGTTTTGTTATGTCATTTCAACAGATAAAAGGTAAAATTTATTTATATTCCGCTAAAATACATAGAAAATACCTATATTCGTAAACTTGTTAATAAGCTATACGAATGCTAACTAAAAGAATCAACCGTCTAATTCTTAGTATCATTCAAATGTGAGAAATTTGAGCTCTCAAGCAGGGATATAATTTTAAAATCGGAAAGAGATATACCCTTCGAATAAAATATTCCATATGTTTGATGAGAAACTTATATATTTTGAAATGTCTACTTATTACTAATTATGAAACGTTCTTGAAAACTGCATCAAAATATGTTTCCAAATTTCTTCTGAGCAATAGACTCAAGCACGAACACATGGTCTCTCTATACGGATCATGTGGTCAAAAATATTAACATTTGTAGTGCTTATACCACAGTTCATGCGTATTTGTTATTAGCAGTAAAGATTTAATCTCATCCTCTTTACATTACTAGTTGAGTCCGTAGATACGATACTTCAGGAAGCACTTACTAATTCCTGGAATCACTGAGGACCAATCGAAGTATGCACAAATAAAGATTAAACTTAGTCAGCAATCGGTGACAGTTACTCAATGGACTTACGGAAGAGATCCATGGCGGTTTCTGCAACGATCACGTTTCTCGTGTTATTAATAACCTTCCTATAGAATGGAGTGGGTGTATCTTGACGAGTATGAGTACCCTCCAGTATCTGTACTGAGGCGGTACATCCATCCTATTGAAGGAAGAAAGCTGAACTCTACTTTGATGCGAAGTGGAAATGTATTCCCTCGCCCACGCTCTCTTACCATGTGTAATACCTGTTCAATAGAAAGTTTGTGCAAAATGGATAAATATCAACTGGAGATTTACTGAAGTTATACCGATATTGATCGGGTATAACAGTAAATGCCCAAGGTGACACTCTTATGCCACGGTTCTTAACCCTCTAAGGGGGTCAAATGCATAGTGACACCTGGAAACCTGCGTTCTTTTCTGCACTACTTCAAACCATTTTTACGCATCTTAAAAATAGAACATTTTCCAGATGATTATATTCTATGGAAATGGCAAATAGAATCAATCGTTCCAAAAGATCCCATTCTAAGGAAAGGAGCAATAGAGTATTTCCAGATATGATTCTATATTAAGAAAAATACCGAAAGAATAATTCCAAAGGATTCTGTTCTAAGGAAAGCAGCAATGGAATTGTTCCAAAGGATTCAAGTCTAAGGAAAGTAGCAATAGAATATTTTCTAAATTATTATATTCTAAGGGAAGACCGATAGAACATTTTCAAAGGATTCCGTCTAAAGAAAGGAGTAATAGAATATTTCTAAAGGATTTCAGTCTACGGAAGAGAGCAATAGTATACTACAAAAAGATTCTAATCTAAGGAAAGGACCAATGGAATCATTCTAAAGGATTTATTTACAGATTGGGCCAGTAGAATCGTTCCAAAGGATCATATTTTAATGAAAGGACAATAGAACAGTTCTAAACTGGTAGTGAACAACCATAACACTAGATACGAGAGTATGTGATGGTATTATTTATTTAGTTTGGACATTTCTTAAGGTTGAAAGTCGATGATTACTTTAGAAAGATGTTATTGCGTCATTGTGTTGCATAGTAAAATCAACGCTACACTTCTCACATCTCACGACTCCAAAAGGATTAAGAGGTATGCTTACCATTAAGTGCATGAAACAAACTGAGAAATGGCGGGGTAAAGGGAAGTTTACAGGAAGTTTAACTTTGTGTTACTGCAGGGCTCGAAATACCCGAGTGCACAGGTGCACTGTGCACATGAATATAAAATTGTGCACGTAATTTTTTCTCACTAGGTGCACTGCGTGCACCTAATGTTTAAAAAAAGGGAAGGGGGGGAGGGACGTGTTTTATGTTATTTTGATGTTTGAACAAAATATTAGTATCAACCTCTCTCGCTCTAAAGGAACGTAATTAAAATTCCTAAATACACACTATGCGAAAACAAAATAGCTGGGTCGTAACGGGTTTTTTACAGAAGGAAGGTTTATTTGTATCACTGCCATCAGAACTTTCCGATGATCTAAACATTTTCCAGATGGTTCTGTTGAAGTGACTGTCGCGACAGCCGTACGCCGTAGAAGGGAGAATTTCGATTTTTAAATATTTTTATTTACTATCTACTACGAAAACCCAAAAAACATACCTAACTAATACAGAAGTTTACATTACATTAATTCTCTTATATTACTTTTTTTTAAATGTGTACCTAAAATATAACCTGTGCACCTAATTTAAAAACTTAGGTGCACTGCACCTGTATTAAAAATTCTATTTCGAGGCCTGCGTTACTGTCTACAAATGCAGAATTGATGAAGCTCTTCAACTTTCATAAAAATAAGTAACATGTTAAGTTATATACGTGTCTACTTTTGCAACTATATCATATACTAGGAAAATACCCGACCTTAGTCGGTTTGAATTGGTTCACTCTAGACTGAAGAAATGGTCAAAATATATAATGACTTACGTTTTTCGTAGAATAAAATAATATTTTAACATCTTTCTTATAATCTTTATAATTTCTACAACTTACTTTGGACACAAATCCTACACATGCATATCCATACATGTAATACATTTCACATAAATCGCACCCTTGTTTGTGACAAAGCTACAAAATGACGAAATGTGACACTAAGGTTACTACTACAAAAGACTATTTTGAGGGAGATTTGAATTTCCATTCTTAAGAGTTCTTTTCATCTTTAACTCAATTAATAAAAATGATGATTTACGGCGAGTGCTCTCGCACTCATTGTCAAAAAACAATCCTTTTTTTTACTCGTGTCACTCTTGCATCCGGCATGCGACATTGTGGAATTTCGCAATCTTCTTCTGTCACTATCACAAAGAATTTTTTAATTTTTGAAAAGTTCTAGTTCAAATTTTTAAACATTATTATTCGTTCAATAACAGCATTATTCTTTCAATAATTGCATAATTACACTTAAAATTTGCTTTATTCTGACTTAACTGCCTCTTCAAGTCGAATACTTTGTGGTGGTGTTGCGTGTGATAAGAAGAAAAATACATTTATTAAAATAATAAATATTTAAAACAGAAAGCAGCGCAATATAATACAAAATTAACGTTGTCGGGGAAAAGTTGTTCTAAAGATATTAATTTGTGATTCCTTTATATCTCTCTTGATCTCGCAGTTGCCAGAACTTACAACTAAAAGGTGTACAAAATTTAGAATTGCGAAATTAATTCAGAACGAAAGAAACAGAAAATATCTCTGCACGCGATCAATCAACACGAGTTTTCGTTTCATTCCCGTTCGTTCAACGTTCAATATCGTCTGACCCAAATATTTGTTAATCGTTAACATTGCGCAAAGAACAAAAATAAAACATGAATTAAATAAAGTGTCAAAGCAGAAATTCAATAAAAACAAATAATTTTTGGAAAAATAATTGCTCTTTCAGCAGTACGGGTAAAACAATCTAAGTAATCGTATTACTCAATGTACATTACAATTTACTTTTAAGTATACTTACTCATGTGTTTTAGCATGAAACTCATCTAAGTGTAACAATAAAGAAATGTTTAATATTGCATTCACTAAACTGATATATAATGTATAAAATAAAGCATATTACAATAAAATATATGGAATAAAATTCATGTGATGCGTGTACAAACACACAAACACAAAATCGAACATAGAGTCGAAGTACGGACAGATAGACTTACGCAACCCCGTTGAGTCTCTAAATGAAGTAAAGTACTCACGGTATGCAAAGTTTCATGAAAATATATTAAACCGTGTGGACTTGTATAGGACACATACATGCATACAAACAGACAGACGGACGGGTAGACAGACAGACACCAAACGTGTAAGAGGCGGATTTGTCAACAGAAGGCTCCAAAACGGAGAGAAAACTTGAAATGGGTCAAAAATATTAAATATACAAACAAACACTCCATTCTTATTTGTATAGCTAAATTTTTAAAAAGTTCCTCATAAAAATTAGGTATGGTTTGATCCTTTAACGTTGATTCATTTTTTAAAATGCTTTCATCATTAATAAACAAAACTCCTGCTATGAGGTCAGGGATGCTGTCCACCTGCATCAGTACCTTGGACCAAGAACCATACTCTGAGTGGGGCGAGTCGAGGAAACTCTCTAATGGTCGGCATACCACCAAATGGCCCTACTGCCAAGGGTGGGGGTAAGCTAGCAAGCAATAAACAAAATGTGCTAAAAAGTTGATATTTTGACTCCTAAAGTCAAAATTAGACTTCACGTATATGATTGGCCACTTTACAACTAGCTCATCGATTCTGGCCTTGTAGTAACAAATGATCAGTGATCAAGTGTCTTCTGTAAAAATATAAACACTTATAATAACACAGGGGAACAGTTTTGAACATATTTTTTGTTGACTTCGATTTTTCAGCTGTTTTAGAGTTGAATGGGCATGTTGATTTCAAAACTGTAATTATTTTTCTTCTACCAAGTGAAGTTTTTTCTCTACACCACTACAACATTTTTTCATGTGGCCACTCTTCGCGGGACTCTATTGACGAAGATTTTGAAATTGATCTCGATTCTGTTCGTAAAGGATTTGAACAGCATGAGTTGAACTATTTGGTACGAGATTTGGGACTTTCCAAAAAAGCTTTAGAGCTGTTAGCACATCAAGACTGTACGAGAAAATTTGCTTGAAAAAAGGGTTAAGATATCCTACTTTCGATCAAGAGAAAATGCGTCTCTGCAATAGTTTCGAAGTGATGATGGGTTTGTGTATTGTCATAACGCATGGTTTAATGTAAGAGTTCGGAATTTCAGCCAATAACGCAATTGAATGGTGAATTTACATCAATATCTCTAAGCGGAGTTTGAAGTGTGTCCAATTGAATGGTGAATTTACATCAATATCTCTAAGCGGAGTTTGAAGTGTGTCCTTGTCTACACTGGAAATTTATTTGTTTCAGTCCCAATAGGCCATTCAGTTTGTTAGCATGAAGAATATGAAGACATAAAGAGAGTCATTGGTTTGTTGCAATATCACATGCACCAATGGATCATCTGTGTTGACCTTAAAATGCTCTGCTTCCTCCTTGTCCAGCAACGCGGATATACTAAGTAGCCTTGCTTTTTGTGCATGTGGGACAGCAGAGCTCGTGAGAAGCATTAGGTACAGTCGAAATGGCCGCCATGAAATGACCTGAAACCTGGTGATCCAAACATTCTATATCAGCCACTTGTCGACAGAAATAACATTGTATTTCCACCTCTGCATATAAAACTGGGTCTCATGAAGCAGTTTGTTAAAGCTTTGTCAATTGAAGTAGACTATTTCAAGTATCTCATTTCGGCATTTCCTAGCCTGCCATTTGAAAAGATAAAGGCCGGTGTGTTTGATGGTCCACAGATTCAGCAGCTCGTTAAAGATGAACATTTCATCAGAACAATTATAGAACTTCAAAAGAATACTTGGTTGGCATTCAAAAACATTGTCAAAGATTTTATTGGAAATACACGAGCTCATAATTACACCGAAACTGTCCAACAACTCTTGGAGAGCTTCAAAATGATGAGCTGTACATAAGATGGCTGACTATTGTTGGAACATCAGGCGAGAATGTCCACATATTAAACACTCCAGAAAAAGCTATAAGCGAAAATATTTTCCTTAATATGTATGTTTACCGTTTGGTAAAAAAACTTTACTATTTGTATGAACACAGTTTAACTTGTAGTAACTATACATATATAGCCTTTGTATGAATAAAACTATTATTTGTAAATCTCAGTATATTTGGTAAATTTTCCCTTTATTTTACTTTACATGCACATTTTGTATAACTTTTGAGACAAAGAGAGGGTATCCTGCAGCTTAAACGTTGGCGTGATAGACAAAAACTGCGGTTAATTTTCGATCCAGAGGCCAAAAGTTAGTCAAAAACAAATCATAGATCTAAGACAACTAAATGACTGTTCTCCAGTGTAATTTTTCAAACACATGTCACAGTAAGTAATCCATTTAGCATTTGTAAATGCTGAAGGGCGACAGGTGTGTTAATTTAAGTCAATTGGTTAAGTACAGTTTGTAAATTTGTGTACTCTTTGCTTTTCTTATTTTGTAAAACAAATGTATGATTAAAAACATCGAACACAACATCTCGTTTTATCTAATCTTCTACTCTATTTAACTCAGTTACTTCCTTTTAAAAAAGTTTAATTACTTAGTTAAAATAATCACATCACAGATACGACGGGATTATAACCGACGCCAAGTTTTTAATCTCATCATCTTTTTCAGCATAGATTGATAGGTTTCAAGAGATACGATGATAATTAATTACTTTTTCGAACGTCTTGTTTTCGTTAGTCTGCAAGAGGACTTTTCTCCGACCACCCCAATCATCAGCTCCAATCTCCTCAAGAGAGAGAGAGGCCTCAAAAACTCTCTTCATCCATTTTGGGAACGAATCAATTATCCAAACTGAATCAATGTACGAGCAAAAGCTGCGAACCAAGTCATTATCTGGAACAAGCTCGAATTTACTGATTACAGAAAGGCGAGAATTACATTATCTGAAGTGTAAATAATGGCCTGGCTTGATTAAAAACAGCAGTGACCATCAGAATTCATTGCCCTTTATGTGAAAAAAATTGTCGAAGAACAAGGACCGTTTGGCGAAATAAGGAATGAACGACGATTAAATAAACGATGGAATCATCGGACACTCTCTGTAGACGTTACTTACCCTCGAAAGAACAGTCAAAGGCGATGTCTGGAAATAAATCAAATTAAACATGTTGTGTAAATATCATTTTGAGAATGATCATTCGGGAAAGGCTCATAGGAAATAATTTATTCCATCCTCTGTTTGCGCAAACATCCAAAAGGACTCCTGAAGGCACACGGGCTGTATCATCATTAAATCCTGACCGTCATCTTTTATTCATAATTAATTCTACCATATTGGGTCGATGTTCTGATTATGCGAATCTGGCTTTATTTGCGAATGCATCCCTAAGTCGTGGATGTCGTCCTCAGAGCGGGCATCTGGAAGCTCTAACTAAGCGAATAATCACTTAATGATGCCGGTTTTTCCCTCGAAAGGATTTCGCACTAATGAAGTTTCAGCGCACGATTTCAATCCTCGTTAGTCAAAGCCTATAAGTCGGGAGACGATTTCTGACCTCTAAGAATGGCGAAACTTTTGATTGTGTCAATTTAAAACGTAATAGAAAATGTTCCTTTTCACAGAATAAAACCATTATATTATGCAATAATTTACGGACTAAAGTTCTTAAATTTGATAAATTAAACGAAGTAATATTCTTATCTTGAATGGCAGTTCTTATAACTCAATTTAATATTTTGATATTTATCACATTTTATAATGCGCTAGTGTAATTGTGAACACCTCTCAGAAAGTTAACTTTCTTCAATTAAACACGGTCTTCCCAACATCTGGGAACTAGAGATTGGTTATTTTCATTTTATTTGCATTTTGTCTTGCGTTTGGCACAGTTTGTTCATTTTTGAACCTTGTATTTTTAAACCTTTTAAGCTGAGTGAAATAACAACGATCGCTTGGATTGGATTCTTGATAAGTTTTGCCATTTTAATGAAGATGTGAATGCACCAAAGAAGACACATGATTATGTATTTTGGTCAATCCTCTAAGAACATTTATGTATTTTTAGACAATAGAGTAGCTTAGAATCCCTAACTAAAGTTCCTTATCATAGAGGTTCAGCGAAAGGTTCATGGCACATTTCAAAATGTAATATAAAATAAACTAATTGTCATGAGTGCGGTTTTCACTCAACATGGCATCAAGTTTGTTTTTTGACACAAAAAAATAGGTAACGAACATTCAAGAATTGAAGACACGGATCACGCAATTAATCAAAACTATTCCGCATTCCATGTTAACAAATACGTGGATTGAAATCGAGTACCGGTTACATGTGGATCGAGCCACTAAGGATCGCACAATGAAATATGGTCGTATCTCGTGACAAAAATTATCAAATAAATTCTAATATGTATTGTAATCATTTGTGTACAATTTTTATATTGTTTTCGGTACCGTGCCATCTATACTTTTTATTATGAATGTTTTTATGCCAATATAAAAAAAATTGGTGCCATGTAAAGCAATTTTGTAAAACCAGCACTCTGATATGACAATTGGTTGATTTGATATTAAATTTTGAAATGTGTCATGGACTTTTCGCTCACCCTGTATAATTTTAATGCGAGAGTATAAGACATTCTAATTGTTCACAATATAATGCAGCATGAAGTTGAAAGAGACTTAAAATGCATAGCTGTCTAATAAAAATTATGTCAAATCCTCGCTTTAGTCTTCATTTGTTAGGATTCTAGAAAAGTTACGCTCTGTTAGCCTCTGATATTCTAGGAGTATAAATGCTCTTTACTTGTAACACACACCCATAATGACTAAATAATCTTTTCTATTGGTTGAAAGAATCCTAAGAGAGATTCTACTGCTAAGAAATCATGTAGGGGGATAATTGAATTAACGTCGTCGCACTGAAGCAATGTAACATGCTATTGATGACAGTTCAGGATCAATACAGGACGAAAGGATACAACTCGTCATTTTGAGCCACGGTCAGATGACGATGTTAATACCTGAGCTTGCACCCCCACTCTCCAAACTTCTACACCACTGTGAGGACATTTGAGGTCACAGCAGATTTAACAAGCACTAGCCTATATAATCAACTGTCTTTGATTTTATCGAGTTTCGAACTTGGTACCTTCTGGTTGCTTATCTACTACTCTTTCGACCGCGCAACCGCTGACCGAGTTATGTAGGGAGGACTGCAATTTGTACAATGAATTTCTGCTTATGAACTCTTCATTTAATGTAGCTTTGTAAGGTGTTTGTTTCTGTATTCGGAACGGGGGAAGTATTTCAAAATTGGTTAGGTCTGAACAACTTCTAATCATTGACTTAGACATATCTGAAATATAAAAAGATCCCAATGCCTTGTTGGGGATTCTAAGGATAGTTTGGTTCGTATTTATAGGTCAAGTATCAGGAACAGGAAACCCTTAAGCAGACTACATATACTTTCTACATCATTCGTGTGACGTTACGTAAACAGAGCATACGCAATATTTGGGCGCATGACACATCAGTGTGTGGCTTAACTTAGCATCCAACTCGACATTGATTTACTTAGATCGAACTCATAATCGATAGAACCTATACGTTCCAGTCTGCCTTGCAATTGGGCATTCTAGCTGTAGACCTTCTAGTGACATATACGTAGCCTTTGCGTGCAAATTCGTGTTTCTTCTCCCGATCAACAGTTTTCAAGATTTCCACGTGAAGGTCACGTGGAAGTCTATCTATCTACACTATTTTAGGACTGAATGAGATTGCTGGTAATTTTTTTAATATTTTAAATTAACGTCATACTAGAGCAACACAACGGGCTATTGACGACGATCCGGGATCAATCCCCTAAGGGAGAGATCCGACGCCACGTAATTTTGAACCACAGTCAGATGACGATGCAACACCTGATCTTGCTTCCCACTAAAAGATCCCAGAACAACTCTGCATAATTTTGAACAACACTGTCAAAACGGTAGAAGTTTGGAGAGCGGGGTGCCAGCTCAGGTGTTGCCTCGTCATCTGACCGTGGTTCAAAATTACATGGTGTTGCCCTCGGATCTCTCACTTTAGGGACTGATCCCGGACCGTCGTCAATAGCCCGTTGTGTTGCTCTAGTATGACGTTAACTAAAATTACCATTACCATTAGGGGAATGGTCCCGGACTGTCGTCAATAGTCCATTGTGTTGCTGCAGTGCGACATTAATTAAAATTACCATTACTATTTTGGTTGGATTTGAACTCGCAACCCTCCAGTTGATAGTTCTTTACTCTTCCAACCTGGTTACCGTTTGATCTAATACGACTAGTTCACTACCTACAGATTAGGACAGCATTTTGAATATTACTTTATATTACGTTATAAGAATGAAGCTTGATTGTGGATACTATTAAACGAAAGAAACGTAACTGGTTTTTTGGAGGGTATGGCATTACAATTAACTTCCCACTTTAGCAACATAATGGGCTATTAACGACGGTCCGGAATCAAAACCAGAAGGGAAAGATTAGTGGACAATACCATGTAGGTTTTTAAACCATGGTCAGATGACATGGTCACACCTGAGCTGATTTTTGGTACGAAAATTTACGGTTTTCTCTCTGGTTATCTGAATACTTTTACTTGAAAGCAAAACTATCAGAAAACGTTTAGCGCAAACCCAAAAGACTTCATCAACAAAACACAGCATCATGCCTAGATCCAGTTGAATAACGGTAATCAGTCCTCACTAAATTAAACAAGCGACTGAAAGAAGCGTTCAATCAGGAGGCAACCAATCAAACTTCAATTACATCTCCTTATTAATCTTTCATCAATACACACGAGTGTTTCAGTTTTCTTGTAGGTAATAATTTTCAAAGAGGGAGGTAGGAACCAGCAGGATGAAAAAAAAACGTTCATCTCCCATAAATCGAAAAATAACTCACTCATAAAATTCAATTAGGGAGTGAACTACTTCCTCCGTCTCTTGCCACACAGATCATCATCTTTAAGCTGCGTGAGCCCTACACACCGAATAAAAACCGAGAACCACTTAAGGATCGATTTCGCTTTAATGTACCAAGCCACAGAAACCCTCTGCGAATTCTATATTTATACCCAGCTCAGTATTTTATGAGCGCGAGCAAACAAAAAATATCGAATTACGTGATCTCGAAGAGGGTGGAGTGTGGTGCCGGTATCTGGGTTTTGTGGTCGGAGTCAAAAGGTATCTCGAATTGGAGCGAACTAAGTGGTTGCGGTTGGAAAAAAAAATTTAATCTTGAATTTCCTTTTTTTTCCCTCCGAATTTTTCTCGGTTTTGGAGAAGCGGTTTTGAAAAAATGCTATTTTAAATGCATGGGTGAGTTGGATTCAAGCGGCAAAATATTTTCGTTGCCTTCGCAAGTGCGAAAGGTTATAGATTTCCAAGTTTGATAGATTTCGATTTAAGGGGCTTCGCGCGAATTAGAGATTGTATTAATAATTTGGTAACATCTGAGCTGCCATCCCACTCTCTCCAAACTTCCACACTAACCCAATGTGAGGATATCGGCCACGAAAGATTGAAGGTGCACCACTCGGGCTTCTACACCATACGCTTACAAACATCCATGCACTGACCCGGATTCGAACTAGGAACCTTCCGATCTAGATGCTAACACCTTAACCACCAGACCGCTTAGTCGGCCTAGAGATTGCTTTAAGAAAATGTGTTGAATTACATTTCTAAATGACCAAGTAGGTTATTGAATAAACTTTGCATGTAGGGCACCATAATGGGCTATTGTTGATGGTGTGGGATTCATATCAAAGGGACAGGTCCGAGGACAACATCACGTAGTTTTTAACCACGGTCAGATGATGATGCAATACTTGTGAGCTGGTAGTCTCCAAACTTCAACAATACGACAAGAAATGTAAGGCGGCTCAGATTTGTTTTCCGTCATATGAATTCCTTCCTGGGTGTATTTCTCTCATCTGTGTGAGTAAAACATTCACTGTGTGTCTGACTATTACTTGATATTGTATGTCTTGTATCTGGCACAGCATGGCCACATACGGCCCCAACAAACCAAACACACCACGTCAACGTGTGGATGTTAGAGGCCGCGACAGATTTCACGTGAACCAGACCCCCTTTGTTTACGACGATTGCTAACCAGTTACATTTTCAACCGGGCGCAACTGCTGTTTAAGGTGCTTCGAATAAGATTGCTTTATAAAATCGAGTTGAATTGCATTTGTAAGTGATAAGGTTGGTAAGTAGTTGAATTGACATCGCATTGGAGCACAGCAAAGAGCTATTGGAGGCGGTAAAGGATCGATTCCGGTGGAAAATATCCGAGCACGACTCCTCGTCATTCTGAACCGAGGTCAGATAACAAAATCTTATCTGAGGTAGCACACCTCTCTCCAAACTTCTGCACCATAAGGACATCTAAGACAACGACAGATTTTACGTGCTCCAGACACACACGTGCACAACGGTCTTTTGTTGAATCGGGTCTCCATCTCGTAACCTTTCAGTTTCTAATCCACTAATGTCAATTTAGTCCACTAATGTCATGACTAGAAAAACTACGAAAATATGCAATGAACGATAGATACTAATGCGAAATTCGTTAAGAAATAACCTTTTTTTTCGTGAATTATCCAATTATCCGGATATTTGATTATAAGGATTTGGTCTGGTCCCAATTAATTCGGATAATTGGATAACCAGTATATCGGTCAATGTGTTATTCGTCTGTTTAGAACTGTTTTATTTTTATGGACAGCGGAAATCCTATACTTATTAGATATGGTGGTTTTCATAGTGTGGTTAATTGGTGTAGTTTTTCGTAATTTGATACATGCAGCGAGATTAATCACTGAAGAATAAATTACTAATCCTATGTTATGCAAGGAGGTGAATAATGCTCTACTATTTTTCCCTTGCCATTTTCTAACTATAATGATTTCATCAATAGTTCTCTGTCAAGGATAACTTAGTTAATTTTAACCCTTATGGTGGATGTCTCAACCGAGGTATCTCTCGCCATTGACAAAACTGACCTGATCTTCTATGTACGAGATATCTAGGGACATGGTAGCCCAGTAGGAATAGTAACGTATCAGCAATGGGAGTGTTGCGAGTTCGAATTAGGGATGCGACATGTGGATGTCGATGTTTTCAAAACATTGCTGTTTTATAAAAAAAATATTGATATATTTACCATCAATATTCGACCCGATGCTTATTTAACATCGATGTATTTACCATCGATTTATTGGAGCCGATGCTATTTTAACATTGATGTTTTAACATTGTCGATGATTTAACATTATGGAGGCTTTTGTGTTGTCGATGTTTTATTTCTGAATGAAAAAGCACTATTGTAACTATTTAAAAAATAACCGTGCAATTAAGTATTTGTCAGTGATGGCGACATCCGTCCCATCAGAAAGAGCATGTTCTTTAACTGGTGGAACAGTTAGTGAAAAAATAAGTCGGCTTAAGGTGGAAAAAGTTAACAAACTTCTTATTTTACAAACTTTAAATAACAAATATTGGGGGATATAAGAATTTTTGGCCCCAATATTTTTTTATTTACAGTAAATGAAATATAGGTTTGTTATGTTCCCCCCACCTCATAATTTGATAAATAATTAGTAATAACTAACAATAATTATTGTTATGTACCAACCTAATTACACTTATAGTTAGTAGTACCTATGTCAAATTGTTGTAAATATTATTTTCTTTTACATTATTCAGTTTAAAAGTAAAAGATTTGTTAGTTGTTCTAAAAAATTTTTTTGACTTTGTTTCATCGGTTAAAAAATTTTTTAGTTATAAATTAAAAAACACGACAAATGACAAATTAAATCTCACCCCCCCCCCTCCCCCAGGCGTGCATTAATATTTGAGGTTACTTAAAGAGTTTTTCGAAATAGAGGGTGAAAGTCTAAATACACTGAAGTTTAAAACATCGATGGTCTTCTGGCGATGTATTATCAACATTGTTATTGTAATTTTGAACATCGATGTTTTGTTGTCGATGTCGCATCCTTAGTTGAAATCCAACCAAAGATCATCGTGTACCAGGGGAGCTGGTGTACTTAAATCAGTCATGGCCTTAAATGTTCTCACGTTGACGTGGTGTGGAAGTTTGGAAAGGTGCGGTTCCAGCTCAGGTGGTGACCTCTAGGACCGTGTTCAAAATTACGAGGTGTTTTCGATTCTTCATCTTCGGGATTGATATCGGACAGTTTCCAATATTACACCAGGGTTTTTGCCTTCAGTGCAATGTTAATTATCTCCCTACATTCTGGTTTTAAGAAATTTTGGGTTGATTCAAAAGTTTGTACCGTGTTTTTGACAAAACTGGCAATAAATATTTTGTTTACTAAACATTACATTGCATCAATATGGTGTGTGCCGTTCTGTTCGAGGACCTTTCTCCATATCTAACATAGCTGAATCTTGACGCGCTCATAGAAATTCCGAGGTTTCTGGTTAAAGAACTGATCCAGGTGACGAAACATTCTGAACCAATTACGGCAAGTGGTTCGGAAAGGCAAAGGGGGTTCTCCCACCCAACCCAGCACATATTTTCTTTTGCTTCTGCGAAACATTCTTGCCTTTTTAGAAATAAAAAAACATTACCAGACGAAAATGCATCTTATTTTCTGCCATTTTTAAAAGTCAAGGTGTGACCTCGTCATCTGACCGTGGTTCAGAATTACGTGGTGTTGTTCACGGACCATTCCGTTCGAGTTGTATCCTGGAACGTCACCAATAACCCGTTACGTGGCTCCAGTGAGACGTTAATTAAATACCTACCTCCGAGATATCTGGTCATTAGAAAAAATTTGCCACATCTTGATCTCGTGATTAGAAAAACTGATCAGATCTTGATCTGCCATCATAAAAAAATCATCAATATCTTGATGGCGAGATATCAGGTCATTGGAAAAACTGGTCAGCGAGATATCTAACCGAAACCTCTTACATTGTTAATGTCGAAAAGTTCCAAAAGTGGACAAACTGCTTCCATTGAAGTCAAACCGAACCGTTGCTTAGAGCTCAACCCAAGACCAAAATAATAATTGAAAATTTAACTCGACAAATTGGAGCGTAGGCCTTCGTGAAGAAGATTTTTTTTATCACGCAATAGTAGCTCGTGTGCAGCGGAACAGTGATGCGAGTTTGGAAGCAGTGGACTGACGAGCACCGGCCAACTCGAAAAACTGGGAGTGGACGACGGAAGGTAACGTCAGCGCGCGACGATAGACACCTGGTCCACATGGCGGTAAAAGACCGTACAGCTCTCTCAGACAGAAGGCCTCTTTAGAATAAATACTTCAGGAACTTTTCCTCGGTAGATGCAAATGTAAACCACTTCCGACCCCTTCCTAAAGTCGCGGATGCATATACCCTTACAGATGGAATGCATTGCCACCCCGAAGTCAAATCTGCGGCCCTCCTCCATGGACCCCGAGATCAATGTGCATTTGTTTCGTTTCCCATTTCATCGCTTCCCTCCTTACAAGTAAGCACTAATTAAAAATGACATTTCCTTTCAAAATGAAAATCGAGGCTTTCCTATGAAGATTACCACAGGCGAGAAAAACTGACCCGATCTTAATCATTTATCATAAAAAAAATCATCAATATCTTGATGACGAGATATCAGGTAATTAAAAAAACTGGTCAGCGAGATATCTAGCAGAAAGCTCTTATATTGTTAATGTCGTATAGATCCAAAAGGGGACAAACAGTTTCCATTGAAGACAAACCAAATCGTTGCTTAGACCTCAACCCAACATCAAAAGAATAATTGCAAAGTTAACTCGACAAAATGGAGCGTAGATGCTCTTCAGAATAAATACTTCCGGAACTTTTCCTCGGTACCTGCAAATGGAAACCACTTCCGACCCATTCCCCAAAGTCGCGGATGCATATCCCCTTTCAGGTGGAATATATAGCCACCCCAAGTCAAATCTGTGGCCCTTCTCCATGCATCCCGAGATCAATGTGAATTTGTTTCGTTTCCCATTTCATCGCTTCCCTCCTTACAAGTAAGCACTAAGTAAAAAGGACATTTCCTTTCAAAATGCAAATCGAGGCTTTCCGATGAAGATTACCACGGACGACAGATTGGAGCAGCGGCTCATTTCCATTCACTGTGGAGATTTTTCTCGCGCAGAAATTCCCACTTTCTGGTGAGACGTCATCTTTCTGTTCCTGAAATTTTTCCTTACGCAAATGCCGTTGACACGGAATGGCAACGGCATAAAATTAGCACTTTCGTTGGAAACGCCTGTCGGAACAAGTCCAAACGTGCATGGTAAAAATATTTTTTGGATGTGTGTCATGGCGATTAGCAAAGCGATATCAGTATAGTGGTTCAAGGTTTTTTCTTCCCTCCGAATTCCAGTTTGGAACTGTAAAATTGTGGGTTGAGTCTCACAAATGATATTCTTCTTAACCTTTAACTGCTGTCATAAATCTCACAGACCCCGAGTCATTTTTGACAGGTCGTTTCCACCCCTTAATGTGAATATTGGTCCCTGTCCTATTTAGTACCTTCCTATTACGTCCAACAGAAGCCACATTCCAAGACTGGCTGACTCAACTATTTCGTGTTTTACACTATTTGCATTTCCCGCGTGGTCTCTTAGACCCCTTCAAAGCATTTGCGTTACCGTTCTTTTTGAATGAAATCGTCTAAGTTGGAGTACGGAATTTCGGCAGAGAGCCTAAAATGGCAACAAACTTTTCTTAAAAACGACCTGTGTGTCTTACACAAAAAGAAATTCTGGATATTGTTGATAATTGGTAGGAAATAGAGTATTGGGACAGTGAAATTTTGGATAATATTATTGAAAGCGAACACAAAACGGATTCGGAAATATAGGCAGTAGGGATGCGACATCGATGTTTTTTAAAAAACATTGATGTATTGCAGTCGATGCTTTTGTAACATCGATGTTTATACTTATCGATTTTTTTACGATGTCGATGTTTTATTTTTAAATGAAAAAAGTACCGTTATAAAAATTTAAAAAATATCCAAATAGCATAATTTTCATAATCAGCAAATTGAATATATTTTTAGACCAAAGTGGCCAAGTGTAAAGGGTCTGAAAAGTAGGGATGCGACATCGATGTTGGTGTTTTCAAAACATTGATGTTTTATAAAAAAACCATCGATGTATTGGAGCCGATGTCGCATAACTAGTTGCTAAACAAGTTTTAAGAAATGGGAAAAAAGTTTAAATACACTAAATTTTAAAAACATCGATGGTTTTGGGGCGATGTATTATGAACATCGATGTTTTGCTGTCGATGTCGCATCAATAGTTGCTAAACCAGTTTTAAGTAATGGGGGAAAAAAGTTTAAAAACACTGAATTTTAAAAACATCGATGTTTGTTTGTTTGTTTGGGGGCGATCTATTATCAACTTCGATGTTTTAATTTTGAACACTGATGTTTCAAAACATTGATGTTTTGCTGTCGATCTCGCATCCCTAATAGGCAGACGAAGATGAAGACATTTCAAGTGCGTATTCACAAGAATAATATTTCTACGGAAAAAATAACTTCAAATGGGATGTCGGGGGGGAGGGGTGACCTAATCATGCCGTTTGAACACCAAACCATAGCATAGTTTTACAAGTTTCAGAGTTGAAACGTCCTGCAAAATTAAGTCTGAAAGCTGAACCTGAAGAGACATGGAATCTACCTAACGTAAATAGTAATATAAAATGTATTTCAATTTATGAATTGAATTATCTAAATTTAAAATGCATAAATAATAATTATCTAAAGAATCTTTCCTTAATATATTATATTAATGAACTTTATAAGCTCTTTAGTGAGCGAGGTCTGAGAGACCCCTCCACACTAGTTACGAGACGGTTTGTGACACAGCAGTTAAGCGTTAACCTTCGCTTAGAATTTCTGTGTTCCATTCAAACTTTAAATTGTACTTTGTATGTTTATATAGTTGATAGTGGAGTGAGATATGGGCTCGGATTCGAGTCATTTTCAAGTTTCTGTTCTCACTGGTAAATTATATACAATGTGAAACGAATAAAATGCTTCTTAACGTTCAGTTCAAATTTCTGTTTGTTTCATGCAGATTAAAATTGCATTTAGAACGTTTTCTGGGGATTAATGGAATGATAAGAAAGAGTTTATTTCCTAAGTTGCTGTTTTTTCTTTCAAATTTCAGTATGACAGAAAAGGTTACATACAGTGTGTGACAAACAAATTTCTTAACTTTCACTTCCAATATCGGTGGTTCATTCAAACAAAAAATGTATTTGGAATTTCCCTCTAGGTTATTAGTAAAGTCGAAAGTGTTTCAAGGTTTTAAATTCTAGTTGGAAGTAAAAATTGTATAATTAATCACTAATTCTTCTCAACCTTCATTTCAAATTATTGTGTTTCATTCAAACTGAAATGTACTTTAAATGTTTAAATATAGGTGATAGTGTAGTGATGAGAGTTAGATTTCAAGGCATTTTAGTATTCCAGTTTGAGCAATAAAATAACTCAAATTATACAATGTGTAAAGAATAGAATTCGTCTTAACCCATTTCAAATTTTTGTGCGTTCCGTTCAAACTAAAATTTAATTGAGACTGTTTGTCTAGAGGATTAGTGTATTAATAAAAAATAGTTTGGTTTCTATGTAGTTGTTTTTATCAATTCTATTATAAAATTAAAAGTTATATACTGTATGGGACAAACAAAATTCTTCTTAACCTCTCTTCTAACCTTATTACTCAAACTAAAACTTTATTTTGCATGTTTGTCCAGGTGATCAGAAAAATGATAAGAATTTGATGTTTTAAGGGATTTTTAAATTCCAGTAGTTCGAACGGAGGAATTGTGTATTAATGTATCATAAATAAAATCATTCTTAACCTTCACTTTAAATTTATATGTTACGAGTAAAATTAAAAACTCATTTTGATTGTTCGAGTTCGCGGTTAGGGAAGTAATAACAGTTCGATGTTACATAATTTTTTTTAATTCCAGTATGTACTAAAAATTTGCATATAGTGTGTTATGCACAAAATTCTTCTTAACCTTCACTTAAAATTAGCTTAACTTAACTTTTAAAGCAATGATCGTTTTAGGTCTAAAACGATATCCTGTGTCCTTTCGACACCAGTATAAAAATTACGTAAAACAGTTATATTTTTATATCCTTACTATTTCTCATTTCAGCTTACTTTTCGCTTATTTTACAATATTATCATGGTGATTATTTATGCCACAACAAATTAAAGTATAAAGTAAAGTAAAACCGGTCTAACTCGCACAATAAAGCAACCTTTTTTAAAAGACAAAAAACGTGAGATTTTTGAAGATTTCAACATTTATCAAATATACTTAATATACATACCCTATTTACTTTTGACTCTGTAATAAGCCATTTTTTTAGACAGTTTACCCGCTTCATATACTAACTTAATCCTTAACTTATCCTTTGTTTGCACCATTTCAAGGAATTCCTCTTTTTAGTTTCATATTTAAGCGTATCAGATACGCTTCTATACGCACTATAAATCTGATTTACATTTATTTCTACCTATATACCAATAAATAGCATTCATTAATAGATTAGAAAATTTTGGTACATATAAAGAAAATACAAATTAATCTGAAATAGGATAGGTTTTTTTTTTTTGTTCTTTCCCTTTGCATGTTGTGTATATATATTTATAATGTAACCTAATATAATATTTTAATGTAACTACTGGGGGTATATATATAATGATGTATATATGTAATGTGCTCTAACATTCTTCGTAGATATTTCAACCCGGTGGCATGCTCTATTCATCCAACCAAACTTATTTAAATTGATGCGACACTAACGACACTAGGTACTGGAGTGTGTGTTGATATTGGTTGGTTAGATGTTTTCCAGATTGGTTTTCCAATATCCACTTAGACCAAATAACTCGGCATGAACTTTTCTATTGCAGTCTTTTTAAAAGTGCTTTATATGTGATTAGATTTAATTTTCATGAGACCTCCAATGGTTCTAAAGTAGGAAGATCATATACATTAAATTTGCAAATTAATATAGTACTTTTAGCTGGAATTAAATTGTAAATTTTATTTCTAAAACAAAGCAAAAAAAATGTGAAATGTTTGTTTTAATCTTATCTTATCTGAATAAAACTAAAGTACTCAGACAAAGTTACTACACCTTATGACAGCAACATTTCTTCCTAGGCTTAAACTGCCGTAAGGCTCTTATCAAATTTTTCTCAACACTACATTACATAAAGTTAAAATGGTGATTCTAACAAAACCTTGATGAACTCTTTTTTTTTTACCTTAAGCTTGGAAATTAAACCCATCTCAACGCCCACGTTCTTTTAACTCCGTAATTTAAAGTAAAATTTTAATTTCCTCTGGAATAATTTCTCTTTCTTGATATGACAAGAGCCTGATTAAGTATTTTTAATTTTTAATTGAACAAATGAATAAAAATGTCAAATATCTGTATACCATACATATTCTCACGCTCGGTGTTGTTTATTAAGTAAAGTATTTGAAATTAATTATTCACAAATAAATGAACTCATAGCAATGGCAAATATTTTATTTACTCCCTCTATATTTATTATGTTGGGAAATACTGGTATCACAATTATTATAAGTAATAGTTAAAATTAAAATTATTAAGCAGTGAAGGGAGCGAAACAGACTACTCTCAAGTTAAGGATAAGAATAATTTCATAAAAAGTGACAAACGGGTAAACAGTTTTGAAATTACATATTAAGCTAATAATTTATGAGAATTTTTAATGAAATAATCTTTCTTTTTTGTGTAATCACGGGTTTACCCGAGCTGGTTTTTTTTTTAATATTAATTACTCGTTTCGAGGAAATTTCTTTAAAATTCGACCCAAAGTCAGCTTAGCTGACTTTTCGTATTTCGTTCTCGTATTACGAGGAAAAAAAACACTCAGCGAATCATTTTTATAATGCGCCTAATTTAAAAAGTAATAAGTTGTTTTTGAAAATAAGAACTTTAACACACGTGATACGCATAAGCAAAATAAAAACTCAGCCTTTTGCAAAACTGTCATCTAATTTTTTAAGGAGCAGATGGTTTCTGGACAAGCTATTTATGTTAAATTCTCCAATTAACTTCCTAATGAAGTATCAATTAGGGACATGAAAGGGATCAGTCACTAATTAAAATTCATGGATTTGCAGCATGGGTGGGAAGTCCAGAATGGATTTTCTAAAGGGATCAGCAGACTAGCATAAATTTAATTTTACTGTAAACAGTATTAAACAAATAATTCTCCAAGAATCAGCTGTCCATTCCATTTACTTCATTTTCAAATATTTAATACTTTGTCCAATTCTTTATTTTTAAATCTTTTATACACAATATAAGTTTATTTTACGGCCCTATTGTCGAAATGTTTTCTAACGCGTGTTTTTGAGGTCAGCTTTCGGTAAGCATTACATTATTTTTTTATTCCTCTAATTCAAGTGTCTATCTTTGCGATGGTTGAAATTAGAGTGAAAATCAAGTCAACGTAAAATTGTACGCCAGATCGATACCACAACCAGATTTATTATTTACCATTTGATTATTTAATTATTTATTAAATAATTAGTTATTTATTTAACGGAAATAATGTTTAAGGTATCGATCTGGTGTAAAATTGTCCTCAGATTTCAAATCCTTTCAAATTTTTACTCAGAACAATTGAATGATTTTATTTCAGAGTTCGACTGTTACAAGGGTAGGAAGTCAATAACCTCTGACCTGGATGCAAGCTGTCAACCGTCGTGGCATCGACTGAAAAAGTTCCCGGATGGTGTCCTGAGGAATTTCTTGTCAAATTGTCTTCAACTGTCGTGCTAGATGGTCAACATTCCAGGATAATTGCAATAGCCTTCCCATAACGTCCGAAATGTGCACTATGGGAGAGAGATTAGGAGAACTAGCTGGCCAAGGAAGTTTTGGGAAAGCTTGAAGACAATTCATAACAACACGTGCCGTGTGCTGCCGGGCATTATCTTGTTGAAAAGTAAGTCCGGTGTACCATATGGTACTAGCCGACCTTTTTCCCTAACACGTGGACGCTGGAATGTTTCGGAATGCGAAAACAACTTTAGTCTTTGCACGTGCGGCTCCTCGGCGGCCCATTTGATCCATACACAGCTGGAGTTTCCGTCGGTTCCCCAATCTCGGATCTGGGATCAAGTTTTTGCGGTGGGGGACTCAAGTCGGCATGACAGACGGTTTTCGCATCTGTGTGGGGGTGTTTCTGTTCTGGAGAGGACATAAACATCTCTAGAGGGCTCGGAATTCACCCCCCTCTCGTTGTCAGCGGCGGTTCTGCGAAAATTCGGTTCTGCGAAGCGAATTTGGATTTTGAGAGGATTCGGACTCGAGCTTCGACGAGAGACAGACGTCTCTGTTTTGCCAATTTTGTTACTTTGGCTTCAGGCAGGTTTCGGTTGTCGATGGCTGTGCCCATAATTATCTTTTTAAATTTTCTTATAAATATTTAATTTATGTAAATAAATAGTTTAATTTTAAACCAGCTGTCCGTCAAATTCTTACATGACGGTACACCGGCGTGCCGCAAAATGAGCAGTAACACAACTAGTCGTTGAATGTCGTGTACGTACTGCTGTGCTGTAAGTGTGCCAGAAATGACAACCAAAGGGGTCCGGCTATCAAAGGTGATAGCACTCCAGACTATAACACTCTGTTGTGAGGCATGTGTGGCGTGCGATAGTAAAGGCAGGATCCCGACGCTGGATCCAGGAGAAAAACGGATCTCGCATGGAGTGATGACCCACCCAGACCCACGGTGAGTGGGTCCGGGGAGGGTCGTTACTCCATTCGAGATCCGTTTTTCTCCTCCGACAATACTTACAATTCCTGTATTTCTTAAAGAAATTACACAATTACAATTGATATTTACACACGCTGATCAGTTTATAGTCATCTTCAATCTGACTCTCGGTCTTCGTCCAAAACGAAGCGTTGCAAAAAAAAAAAGCGCAATTTCTTCTTAATTTTTTTTTACAACAAGCTCCCAATCCATAAGGGGTAAGTCACTTCTGTTATAATTCCCTTAATGTACTTTATTTATCCTTTTACCCTACAACACACACATAATTACTAGATAACCGCATGTGTGGGATCAAAAAATTATAGGATTTTTTCTATTCGTCAAGAAGGTTAAAACTGTTTAAAAGTCATGCATGGAAGAATAGACGGAGAAGAACGCTTTAGTGTTTTGTTACGATCTTCAATAACCTTCGCTTCACCTTATGTATGAGCGGAACTTGTGGATTTCCTCAAGTTTGGCGAGAGTCGAGGCGAAAAGGGGTTCTTATAATAACGAGAAAGGGTTAATCGTCCCCTCTCTATCTTGCCAAAAAAGAGGGAGATGACGTGAGACAATGAACGGTGGAGGACCGAACTGGGGGCTGTTCTTGTGCGCCTCAAGTGACCCGAACGTCAACTCAGGACGCTAACCACCGTAAATGATTAGATCCTTCCACTGATGAGATGACCAGCAGATTGTCGGCGAGTCCACCCCCTCTTCATCTGACGGAAAGCCTCAATCTCTTGCCATGACCCAGCGGCTCCCCAGGTAAAGCTGATTTTTCCAAAATAACTCTGGACACCAATAAAAAAGAGTTTCTCAGGAATTACTAGTTACATTTATTTATGAAACTGAATCACAACGCTACATAAGAGAGCTATCAATCCAAGTGGTTTTGCCGACCAACCGGTATAGTGGTTAAGGTGTTAGCCTCTAGATCGGAAGGTTCCTGGTTCGAATCCGGGCCCGGGCATGGATGTTTGTAAACGTATGGTGTAGAGGCGGCTGGTGCACCTTAAATCTGTCGTGGCCGAAAGTCCTCACGTTGGGTTGGCGTGGAAGTTTGGAGAGTGGGGTGCCAGCTCAGGTGTTGCTTCGTCATCTGACCGTGGTTCAAAATTACGAGGTGTTGTCCTCGGATCTTTCCCTTAAGGGACTGATCCCGGACCGTCGTCAATAGCCTTTTGTGTTGCTCTAGTACGACGTTAACTAAAAAATTACCAAATTACCAAGTGGTTTCGAGGAGATATCTCGTCCATCAAGATCTTACCAATTTTGCTATTGACGAGATGTCCCATCATCAAGATATCGACGGGGTTTTTTATGATAATCATCAAAAGTTGATGATAATTTTAGTCTGCCTTTTTCTTAATGACGAGACATTTCGACCATCAAGATCTGATCAGTTTGGCAAATGACGAGATATCTCGTTGAGAGACAAATACCAGAAGGGTTTAAAAACTCCCACGATGTCGCGTAATTGGTATTGTATTAACTAGTGATTGAATTTAACATGTGCTAAATTCTAGTGGGGGAGTACTGTTGGAACAGCCACGACTACAAAAATTGACTTAGTTGTAAAATATTCTTAAATCATGTCGTCTTCGCATGTGATAACCTAGGAATATCTTTTTCGCCGTTACTGTTTAGTTTGATTGTGATGCAACTAAATTACTCAGTTGAAAGTACACGATGTTTAATAGTTAAATAAGATCATTAGAAGTACATGCGCATTAATTATTCGTAGCTACATTTCTTTGTATCATCGTAACTCTGTTCAAGATTACATGGAACAACGTTTCTTGTTTTTAATGCTTACATACTACTTTTTTATTCTGGTGTTGCCACACGCTTGCATCTAAAACTGACTGCTGTTTTTAAAACATTTATAACAAGGCTCGTTATTTACTGGACGTTAACACAATCCTATGTGAACCAGTAAAAGAAGTCACTGACAGTGAGCACCTTAAAATAAATATTTACATTGATTCGTAAGCAGCAGTATTCTAGCAATTGAAAAAGCAGCACCAGTAGTGATGGGATTATTACCCAACTTTTATTTTTTCTGACTTACTTACACACTTATGTATCACTTTCATTTAGCGTGTATTTAAATACTATACGACTCGAGACGGTGTTTACTTTCCCCGGGAGTCGAGGAGTTGAGTTGTACTTTCTACTCTTTGTGAAACTGTTAATTCGTTAGTTTCGATTGTAACAAGTTCGATCGCAACTTCAATGTTTTTCCGTAAATGTGCTCTAAAATCCGGATATAGTAATCTATACTTTTATCGGGTTAGCAACTGTAAATATGTAAATTTTATGTATCTGGGCAAGTATAAATTGCATATAAATGTGTGCTTGTATAACCCAAGTAAGGGTTACTTTTTGAGTTGGCTCGTTGAAGGTTTGAACTTGCTCCTCAATTGTTATTATGTTCAATTCACTTTCTTTAAAAAAAAAATTTAAGTTCATTTTCCTGTGACATTAAAATCCATTGCAATAATTTCCCATCAAGTTATGGTCCTCAATTGCAAAAAATTAGCCCTTCTAATTTTAAGTTTCAATAAAAATTCTGAAATAAATTTTCAATGGATCCCATCACGTGTTGGCTTTCCAGATAAGGAGAATGCTGACTTATTAACAAAAGTCGGAGCAAATAAACAACCTGGCACAAGAGGAAGTACCGTTCTACTCTCCGAGGACAACCACATGTCCGTACTTATAAACATATTGCGCAGATTATTATCTCTAGTAGCTTTTCATCACTGGTACCTAAGGCAACGGGAAAGCGGGATGGTCTTCAATTTGACACGAAAACTTTCTCTATACATCCCGTGCTCCGATCTGGTCATTTGAAAAAGATGATATTCTTTGATGGCCAGAAATCCTTCTCCACCTGTACGAAGTGCAGCATATTACCAGCCTCTCCCTTATACATCCTGAATTGCGTTGGAGACACACATGAAGACATTTTTATAAACATTTGCAATCGCCCAAAAACTTTTTTTGCATAGATTCAATGACTTAGTGTGTTTTCTTTTTACACTGGGTTAAGAAAAAGGACTTACAATACATTATTGCATATGGCATTGCAAATTATCTCCAGCCAAAAGTACTGTTTGACTGACCTTGAATTGTCCTTCGTTGCCACACTCTGCGCGGGTGTCAGTTGACAAAATAACGAAAGCAATTGCGTCAAATGAAATATGCAGATCACCCCTCAAGAGGTTATGTGATTCTAAAAGGGGAGAGAAAGAGACACTATAAGAAGGAACGCGCCCTATTGCACGTATTACGCGTAAACTTCTTACAACATGCGATTAATTAATTTGCTGGTCACCTACTTCCACGACGTTCTCAGTAACACAGCAGTCCCTTAATAAGCTTTTCTATTGCGTGTCAATAAATTGGAGAGCGCACATTTTTATCGTGCCTTTTTTTCATTATTAATAACCACCTGGCAATCATTTGTTTTTTACACGAAGAGGGGGTCGTTATTTTTAGAAAATAAAACTTGAAAAAAAATGCGTAAATTAGTTTGTGATTTATTTTCCGACATTACGCTTGGAAAGCATATTAACTGCAATTCCAAAGTTCAGAAGAGCGAGGACCTGGAAACTTTATTTCACTTAAGAATGTGGAATAGAAACGCATTTTTAAGTCAAAGGCCATGAATTATAAACACAGTTTTTTTAAAAGATGTAATTTTTTTACAAAGAAAATGAATTGGTATGAAAAGCAACAAAAGGTAAAGTGATTCGTTGGGTTTTTTCGTTCTTTAATGTATTCAACTTCGACCTAAAACGCTGGAAATTGAACCTTTCATCAAATGAGCGTGTAAAAAAAGAATAAGTGAACGATGTACAATTAGTAAACAAGTAGAATGAAAGAAGTAAATAAATTAAAACCTTTTCAAACTTTTCTTTCGTCATAATTTTTTATCTTGTTTTGTGATCTGAATCGTCAAATTTTTCGTGTTGCATTTTTTAGGAGCAAAGAAACCGAATATATCTTTTGTCAAAAAAAACACTGGACTTAAAATGTCTCTCTAATTTCATATGGGGTGGATTATACATCGCTGTTTTACTATATATCCTTAAACCGATGAAGCATTTCTAAAAACATTAAATTTTTGCAATTAGCAGTTTTTTAAACTAAGCACTAGATGAAAGCAGATTCAGAGTCAAATATGGTTGATTTTAGAAGGAAATGTCGAAGAATTACTATTTGTAGTTATTAACTATTCGTGTCAAACTAAATTAAGTTTTGTCTTTAATCTTTTACTTTATTGTAGCAAACTTCTCATAACACCCGTTTAAAATGTTTCATAAGATATAATGGTATTGCATGTGTCGATACATTTAAAAAGGAAATGGTGATCACCAATATTAGAATTTTCAACTCATTTTTGTTTCCTTTCATATAAATCAAGCCGACCAACCGGTATAGTGGTTAAGGTGTTAGCCTCTAGATCGGAAGGTTCCTGGTTCGAATCCGGGTCCGGGCATGGATGTTTGTTAGTGTATGGTGTAGAGGCGGCTGGTGCACCTTAAATCTGTCGTGGCCGAAAGTCCTCACTTTGGGTTGGCGTGGAAGTTTGGAGAGTGGGGTGCCAGCTCAGGTGTTGCTTCGTCATCTGACCGTGGTTCAAAATTACGAGGTGTTGTCCTCGGATCTTTCCCTTAAGGGACTGATCCCGGACCGTCGTCAATAGCCCGTTGTGTTGCTCTAGTACGACGTTAACTAAAAATTACCATTACCATATAAATTAAATATAAAAAAGGTTTTTATATTGAAATTGCGGAGTTTAGTTATAAATAAACTTTGGTTTTTAATCGGTAGGTAGTTGAATTAACGTCACACTGAATGAACACAACGGACAATTGGTGACGATCTGGGATTAATCCCGAAGGAAGATGATCCGAAAGTACCTCTTAATTTCAAACCATAGTCGGAGGGGAAAATTTTTAAACCGAAATTTAAATATTAAACCTATTTAAACACAGATCATAAAATCATACTTATAATATCCTTAAAAATATATCAAACAAATATCCCACTTTTAATGCTCCGAAAAATGTATACGGCAAATAAAACATGTATCTATTGAAATGATAGTATCCTTCTCAAACGGGTCACGATACTATGGAAGAGCATAGGTTTAGCAACAGGAGAATTGCGAGTTCGAATCCCACCAAAGACCTTCATGCACAAGGGTTACTGGTGCACGTTAAATCTGTCGTGGTCCCAAATGTCCTCACGGAGACGTGGTGTGGAAGTTTTGAGAGTGGTGTGCATGCTCAGGTGTGACCAGGTCAAGATCCAAGAGTTCACCAAATGATCCTCTGCATCGTTTCGCCTGAGATCGAATTCTGCAGGGATCCGCTGTAGGTGCGGCCGTGGTAGCCCGGTTGGAAGAGTATCGAACTAGTAATTGGAGGGTTGCGCGAGTTCGAATCCAACCATGTTGTGTAGAAAAGGTGCTGGTTCAGATTAAATCTCTGTCGTGGACTCAAATGTATCTTTTCACGTTGGCGTAGTGTCGAAGTTAGGAGAGTGGAGTGCCAGCTCAGGTGTGACCTCTCCATCTTACCTTGGTTCAAAATTACGTGGTGTAGTCCTCGAATCGTTTCCTTCTGGGGTTGATCCCAGTCCCCAATAGCCCGTTGTGTTACTTCAGTGCGACGTGAAATCCACTGTGGTCCACTCTCAAAAGTCTGGTGATTAAACTGTTAGACTCTAGTTCGGAAGGTTCGTGTTTCGAATCTGGGTCATTGCATGAATACTTGTAAGCGTGTGGTGTACCTTAAATCTGTCGTATGGAAAGTCCTCACGTTGGGTTGGTGAGGAAGTTTAGAGACTAGGGTGCCAGCAGTGTTGTCATCTTACCGTGGTTCAAAATTACGTGGTGTTGTCCTCGAATAGTTTCCTTCGGGGGTTGATCCCGGACCGTCGTCAATAGCCCGTCGTGTTGCTCTAGTACAACTTTAATTAAAAAATTACCAAATTACCACTCACAATAGAATGATAAATGCTTGAGTTTGGTAATATGTGTGTGAAGGGATCTGTGGTTTCGGGCTTGCCTTCATTTTAAAGTTGAATAAATTTATAGCGCTAGCATGAAGCACGTTTTGCAACGCGATATATTTCTATTATTTAAAACACGTTGTTAACTCTTCCACAAAAGCAACTACAAAACCATCGACGCGTCCTTTCGTTTCTTATTGTTTACTTCCGTAAATGTCTTTTTACGGTCACATTCAAAATCACGAACGCTTCCTTCTGCATAAAAGTCACATTTCATTCTGCCACATTTCGCAGCAGAGTTCAAAGAAAATTGCATTTTCCCCCTTTTCCAAGAATACCCCGAGCGGAAAAATTGTCCAGACGAAAAAAAAGGAAGTCGGTCGGTTGTCCTGGCCGAGCGAAAGTATGAATCCGTCGCTAAATTTCTTACCCAATATATATGGAACTTCGGGACGTCATTTACCATTGTGTCTGGAGATATATAAGCAAGATGAAAACGGCATTGTGTGAGAAATGCATTCCTTTTTTTTCACCGTCCTTTCAAAATGTTTTGAATTTCCTGACAGGACCCTCTCTATAAAAGTGTGTAACTATTTCGGAGAGTGAAAAAACGGGAAAAAATGTCCGGGATCTCGGAGGGGTCCTGACACGTGCGTCTGTCAGGTGTGATGCATGGGTGAAATGCAAAATTGCAATACCTGGGCGAAAACGCGATATAAATAAATAGTTCGGCTCGCATATTTCCTCTGGCGTGTCACAATATCGGAGTGTCATAATGGTGGATACAATTTTTCGCTTGTGACATGTCTTATTGCTTTTAGGAGTTTTTAAACGAAATAACCACTTTGAAAACAGCAAGAGAAATGGCGTTGGAAGTTGGAATTGAGTTTGTGTTGTTTGTATGGTTTGAAAGCGATTGGATCGTGAATCGATATGAGCTTGTCATTCTTTCTTAAGTAGTCAAGCCTTAAAAGTTAGTTCCTTTAAATGCAATCACTGTCGGTAACTGCTGTTACAGTGTGGAAAAGAGTTGTCGTTACGGTTATGTTGCACCTTAGGTTAAAGTGATTTGGTTATGAATGGATATAAATTTGCTCAAAGCATACCACAGAAACGAATATAAATGGAAAATAAATTTATTCACACTTTAGAGAACGTCACAGCTCTTATTTTTTCTTAAGCATTTAACCCTTAATAGTTGTTGTAGTAAATACAATCACTATCGGTGACTGCTGTTTCAGTATGGAGAAGAGTTGTCATTAGGGTTATGTTGCACCTTAGATTAAAGCGATTAGATCATAAATCGATGTTTGTTGTTGTTGTTTCTTATGCCTACACTGGCAGACCAGAGGAGTGCCAGGCCCGTCGAAGACGGCAAGAGGCGAGGGGGGTGCGCCTTCCATGTTATTGAGCCCCATTGGGAGGAAGTCTCGACATACATGACACATCCGTTTTACGGGAAGGTCCTTTTCATACATCCATTCACTCACACATATCTTAATTTAGATTCCAATCAGAGGCCGATAACCCCCTGATCAGGTACCCCCAGAGGTATTGATTTGGTATGGGAACATGGGGGACATTGTGACCACGATCTATTTAACGTGCCCCAGTCACCATTAGTGAACACGACGGTCTTTAGCCAGGTCGAAGCGCCGATCTCGAAATCATCAGAATTGTAGGCTCCACCGAGGACAGAACCCACAACCCTTCTGATGTGAGCTCGGCGCTCTACTGACTGAGCTACCGCGGCTCATAAATCGATGTACACTCTATAACAAAAAAAATCGACGCACCAAGAAGGAATCATCCGATTGCTTTGAAATTTCGTATGCAAAAATGTTTTGACCAAATATGCAAATGATTAAAATTTGGTGTCCAATGAATGAATAGTGCGATCTTCAGCGCATCGGAACTGCGCATCCAGCATATGTATATAAGGTGTTGTTCTTGAACTGTTGTTAAAAATTTCTGCTGCATTGCGATTTAGGATACCTTTCAACGACTGAAAAAATGCCTCGTTGCAGGATTCGAGCTCATTACGAGCAACTTTCAGAGTTTGAAAGAGGTCGTATCATTGGATTGAAAGAGGCAGGTTGGGCAAATCGGAGAATCGCTCGTCATGTGAGTCGACGCGATGGGGCGATTAGAAGATGCTGGCAAGAGTGGGTGGACAATGACATATTTCAGCGTCATGATGGTAGCGGTCGACGTAGGGCCACAACAGATCGCGAGGACAGAGTGATTGTCAGATCAGCTGTCACAGCGCCTGATTCATCGCTATCAACCATCAGTCGTGCGACCCACACACGAGTGTCCACCATGACCATTCACAGACGGCTGAAAGAGCGAAATCTACGCTCGTACCGACCATTACGCTACCTGTCACTTACGCCTTCAAACTGTCGAGACAGATTACAGTGGTGCTTGGCTTGATAAGGCTGGAATGATGCTGACTGGGGACGTATAGTCTTTAGCGACGAATCACGCTTCCAACTGTGTCCTGACGATAATCGAAGACTTTTCTGTAGACGCCCAGGGCAGCGTGGCGATCCTGCTTTCACTATTGCACACCACACGGGCCCTCAACAAAGAGTTATGGTCTGGGGTACCATTTCCCTTGATAGCCGGACCCTTTTGGTCGTCATTAGAGGTACACTTACTGCACAGCGGTACGTTGACGATATTCTGAGACCTGTTTTGCTACCGTTCCTTTCGCAGTACCACGGGCTTATTTTTCAGCAAGACAGTGCCAGACGACATACAACACGTGTTGCTATGAACTGTCTTCAAGCTTGTTTAACACTTCCTTGTGCTGTGTAGCAAGATGCAACCGCTATATAAGTTGCGATTCAATGGCCAAAGAATAAGTAAATCATTAGTGGTCACATGATGCGTTGAGAATTAAAACAATAATCAGGTAAACCTTATACATGCTTTGTAAATGTGCTTTGGATGTAATGAAACCCTTTATAAGAGAAGAATTCCAAAGTTAAATTACTGAGAAAAAAATTTAGAGTTTGTAACACAACACTTGGCCAGCCAGATCACCAGATCTCTCTCCCATCGAGCATGTCTGGGATATGATGGGAAGGCGACTGCATCCGGTAGGGAATGTTGATGACGTAGTCCGACCATTGGAGCAAATTCTGCAAGAAATACCGCAGGAGACCATCCGGGAGCTTTATCGGTCTATGCCACGCCGTGTGGCAGTTTGCAATCAGGCTAGAGGCGGGTCAACACCTTATTGAGCTCGTTACTGTAACTCTGAAATAAATCATTCAATTGTTCTGAAATTTTAATCATTTTCTATTCTGTACATAATTTTCCCATCCACCAATTGTTGTCTCCATCGGACAACTCCTTCTTGGTGCGTCGATTTTTTTGTTATAGAGTGTACATTTGCTTAAAGGGTCCCACAGATCGAATACAAGTGAAAAACATATTTATTCACAATTTAAAGAAAGTTATAGCTGTTATTGTTTCTTAAACAGTCAAACATTTATAGTCAGTTGTATTGAATACAATCACTGTCAGTAACTGCTGTTACAGTGTGGAAAAGACTTAAAGCAATTGTATCCTGAATCGATACGAGTGTGTTGAAAACGTCCCACAAATTGAATACAAGTGGAAAACATTTATATTAGCGCTATAGAGAAGTTATAGTTATTGTTTCTTAAGCAGTAAAGAGAGCCTTGATAGTTCTATTAAATACAATCATTGCGGTAACTGCTGTTACAGTGTGTAAAAGTGTTGAAGCGATTAGGTCATGAATCGATATAAGAATGCTTAAGGCATTCCACAGGTGAATTATAAGTGGGGAACACATTTATTAGTTGCTTTATAAAACTTGCTGTGCAAGTTGTAGAATTATGAAAAATTGTTTTATGTGATTATACAAAATAATTGTGTTGTTTTAAGGTTTTTTTTTTCATTTTTTACTTACAAAATGCGTTGTTTTTAAAAGAAAACCATAGCAGTGCATGAGCAATTATTGAATACGTATTCTTGGCTAATTTGAGGGATGTATTTCTTTAAGTAAAATTTAATGGATGTCCTACGCAAAGAGAAATATACAATATAGCTTATTCAAATAGAATACGAAAAAGACCAAAAAAGTAACTTTTTTTAACCAAATTCTAAATATTCCTCGACTTGGAAAAGGTCCTTTCAGAAACATATATTTGACACTCCTGTGATTTTGCTTCTCATATTTAAATAAAACAAGCATTAACAATTAATTATTTTCATGTTTCATACCACATTTCCATTTGTTTCCCTTTCATTTTTGTTATTTTGTTGAAAGTATCTATATATATAATTCTCTTACGTGGCACGCAAAAAAGACGTTATTTGTTATTGCGTTTTGGCAACATTGTGCGATTATTTGTTTACCATCACGAAGTCTCGCGCCTCAATTGAATTCATAACGTAATCGGATGAAATTTTATTGAAAAAAATTAATTTCAGTCGAGCTGTTGTAGTTTGTAATAGAAATCAAAGAAAACGGGGTATCTTTTCAGGGCCAACAATTGTAGTTCAACAATACGCTTGAACTTCAACTTTAGACAACAAACTCAATGAAAAAGTGAGTGGCTCGAGTGCTGGGGAAATGTACACACAATTCAATTTCTGGGTATTCAATTTCCAAAGCAGCGATCACATTTCGAGTCAAAATTTGCACAGTTTTAATTTGAATTCTGATTTCAGAGGCACTGTATATATCTTTTCTGGGTGGAGTGGTCGTTCACGGTAAGTCGTTGGTCGCCAACTAATTTTTGTCGCCAAATCAAGATGGCGGCCGAATTCCGTAACAGCAGATAGGGTTGCCATAACAAAATGGCAGATGTGAAGAAAATACGCAAAAGGTGAAGGTTACTAAATTTGGCGACAAATCGCCTTCTTACCGTGAACGACCACTCCACCCTTTTCTGCAAACAGCAAATTTAGATTGGGAAAAAAATTTTTTTTTTTTTTTTTTGAATATCATATTTTGTAAACAATCCCTTCTGCTAGGACACATGTCTTCATTGATGCGAGCGAAGCGAGCATAGGTTCGCGCAGCGAACCAGTGAGGATTGCAAAGCAATCCTCCGGGGGTTGGCGAGCGTTAGCGAGCAGGGGGCTGGCCCCCTAGTAAACTTGATAATTTCGAAGAATTTCTGAAAATATTTAGAGCCGTGGTAGCCCGATCGGAAGAGTAAACGATTAGCAACTGGAGGGTTGCGACTTCGAATCCAACCAAAGACAGTCGTGTACAAAGGGGCTGGCGCACGTTAAATCTGTCGAGGCCTCAATTGTCAACATGTTAGCATGGCGTGGCAGTTTGGAGAGTGGAGTGCTAAGTCAGGTGTTGTTTTCGTCATTTGACCTCGATTCAAAATTGAGAGCGAGATGTTGTCCTTCTATCTTTATCCACAAGCGAATAATCCTTCGGATGTTCAGCTCTTCCCTCCAATTGTAACATTTGAATAGAATAGAATAGACTACTTACTAAAAATATTCAAACACAAAAAACTTACTCTTCCAAGAAATGCATTTTGTACGATTGATGTAATTTTTACATTGAAAAAAAAACTAGTTTCTAGCATTATACACAGGGTGTCCCGAAACTTCGTGTACAAACTACGTAGAGAACATCGGTAGGAACATAATTACATGGGATAAACAAGGGCAGGAATCGATAGGTGGCGCTGTACGCGAGCTCTCAAGGTCGGCACGTAGACTGCGTGCGATCGACATGAATCGTTTCACAAATGCCGAATTGACGGACATCCACTTCATCTACGGCCTATCCAACGAAAATGGACGTGCTGCTGTTCGGTTGTATCGGGAAAGATATCCAAGGAGGCGCCAACCAAATCATCAAATGTTCGCTCGGGTCCTTGTGGAACGTGGATCCTTCACCGTCACAATCCAGGTTTCTGGGCGGCCGCGAACTGCACGAACACCCATACCCGTACCAGTGTACGGGCGCTTACCGCTGCCACTGGAACGTCTCGATCAACTGTCCATCGCATACTGCAGGGCCTTACATCCCTTTCATCTACATAGAGTTCAGTTATTGCTACCGGATGATCCCCCACGACGTGTCGCGTTTGCACAGTGGTTTCTACACCAAAGTGCGGCCAACACTCAATTTTCCAATTCTGGTATGTTCATGATGAAGCAACCTTTTCATGTGAAAGGGTGATCAATACGCACAACTCTCACATGTGGGCTTTAGACAACCCACAAGGAACCCGACCACGAACCGCACAACAACGCTTCACTATTAATGTGTGGTCGTGTATCGTGGGTGACAGTTTAGTCAGGCCATACATCTTACCACCGCGACTGGACGCTCTCAAGTATCTCGTCTTTCTTCAAGAGGTACTTCCGGAAATGCTTAACGATGTCCCCGCACATGTAAAATGTGGTTTCAACATGATGGGGAGCCATCTCATTTGTAAGGTGTGTACTTGAGCATTTGGACCGGACATTTGGAAACAATTGGATTGGGCGTGGCAGTCCCGTTGCTTGGCCTCCCAGATCATCCGATTTATCTACTATTTTCTCGGGGGTGCAATGAAGAGCATTGTGTACGACACGTCCGTAAATTCTGAAATAGACCTCGTGGCACGAATCTCTATCGCTGCTGCTACGCTCAGCGAAACGCCAAGTATCTTGTTCGTCAATCCATGTCGCGTAGGTGTCGTGCGTGCATATGTGCCAATGGGCGCAATTTCGAACAATTATCGTTCCTAACTATGTTCTCTACCTCCCCTGCATGTTTGTACACGAAGTTCCGGGACACCCTGTATATGCGATACCTTTCCAAATTAACATTTTCATAGCTTTACTTCTCGAGTGATTTAAACTAGTTCTGTCTTTATAAAGTGTTTAGCCCACACACACAACTATCAATTAAACTTTATACTTACCTGACAATGAAAGAGCATTTTAAAGATGTATAAACACCTGTTTAGAATCCTTTAATTCAGTTTACAATAATTTACAATTTTAATTGAATTTCTTAGTTTTTCCCATAGATGATGAAAGGAGAAATTGGGAACAAAACTCAGATGAGAAATGTTTTCTTAAAATTTCTTCAGCCACTTTTATGTAATCCTTTATATTTTATTTATGCTGTAGTTAATACATATTATGCTACTTGGTTATTTTTTAAATTTTTATAACGATATTTTTTTCATTTCAAAAATAAAACATTGACAAATATAAACATCGATGTTACAAAAACATCGACCCCAATATATCGATGTTAAATACATCGATATTTTTTTTCAAACATCGACATCGTTGTCGCATTCCTACTCGATAGTAGCTCACAATTGCGAGATTGCTGGATCTTGCGCACGAATGGCTCTTTCGATATCTCATATAAGCTCCACGTTGTTCGAGTTTGACAATACAGGTGGCCAAATCATGTACTGGAATCGACCAGAACGCTCCTCAAACCGAAGAAAATAGGCCTGGTGACCAGGAGCATTATCATTCCTAAAACATCTTATCGTTATTGGGAAAAGTGAAGTCGATATACGGTTGTAAATGAACATCAACCAGTTGATCATAACAATTTATATTCAATGACCGGTTCAATTTGACCAAATCAGTTTATCACCGAACAGTCACATGACTACACGTCTATACGCGGCCACACTTCTCGAAACTCCTCTCAATAGCAATGCTCATCTATATAGTATATAATTATCTTACGTGGCACACAAAAAAGACGTTATTTGTTATCGTGTTTTCGCAACACTATAAGAGTATTTGTTTACCACGAAGCCTTTTGCCTCAATTGAATTTATACGCTATCGGATGAAATTTTATTGAAAAAAAAGCAAATTTTAGTCGAGCTGTTGAAGTTTATAATAGAATTAAAAGAAATCAGAGGATCTTTTCAGAGCCAACATTTATATTTCAACAAGACACTTTCACTACAACTTTCGGCAACAAACTCGATGAAAAAGTGTGGGTGGCTCGAGTGCTGCGGAAATATACACACAAACATGCTGAGTATTCAATTTCCAAAGCAGCGCTCACATTTCGAGTCAAAATTTGCTAAAAGTTTTCATTTGAATTCTGATTTTAGAGGTACTGTATATATTTTCTGTAACACAACAAATTTATACTTGAAAAATATTTTTTGGAATAACATATTTTGTAAGCAATCCCTTCTGCTAGGACACATGGCTGCATTGATGTGAGCGAAGCGAGCATAGGTTCGCTCAACGATATAATGAGGATTGCAAAGCAATCCTCCGTGGTAGTGTGTAGGGCCGGGCCCCCTACTACAACGTACATTTCACGTCTGTTTAGAGAAAAGAAGAAATAAAAGTGAGGCATAAAAACCTTCGCTGAGTGCCTATAAAGAAGCGAAGTCAATGCACGTGGGAAAATGAGAAGCCACTTCAACCACTTCAAAGGTAAAAATATATTTGGTGCCTGTGGTAGAAGTGGGGCAGTATCAGACCTGAACACAGAGAGGAAAAGTGAAAAAATAGAAAAAAGGTATCGAAAAATTGACAAACCTTTAGACTGGAAAATAAATATCAGAAAAGAAATACAGGTAACCCTCGCATATCACGGTTCTTCTATTACACGGATTCTCTATAACATGGTACCAAAATTGACGCATCCCTCATATAACACGCATAAGCTCTCCATATTACACGGTTTACAATAACAATGATCATCTATATAAATAACATTGTAGTGTTTGTTTATGTGCATCGAATATGTTCGACCTATTCAAGTTTTCCATCCGTTTTGGACCCGTCTGATGCCGAAGAATCTTGCGCGTTTGGTGTCTGTCTGTCCATCTGCGATGAAGAAATAAGCGATGAAGAGTTCCAGCCGCCCAAGGAAGAAAAAGCACACGACGCGTAAAATATTTCGATTCCAGTGACGAAAATTTAAAACGAGCCATCTGAATTTTCTATAATTTTAAAAGCATTTTTTATGGATGTATGTATATAATTTAAATGAATTTAACTTGTATATTTGTTGGTGAATGTTGAATAAAGAAAAATATCCACTTCTGTATAATTTTTATGTATTCTACATAACATGATTTTGGTTTCCATATAACACGGTACGCATTATGATCTCTGAGTTTTGGTTAACATGGTTTTTAAATAGCAAGTGTATCCTATTACGGGATTCCCATATAGCACAGTACGCAATATCAAAATTTGTGAGACTTGTAAGTTTCGTATAACACGGATTATCTTTAGCACGGCACCAATCCACCGTGCTATACGAGGGTAACCTGTATATTGAGCTAAGTTACAGCAGATCAGTTGTCAAGATCTAAATTGGAATGATAGTGGAAAAAGATGGAAAAAAATTGACTGTTGCAGTGTGGAAACATCACCATGAATGGAAATATGGTATTCCGCGCCATAACTAGTCGAAGAGATAAAAATAGATTGGTTTTTAATTTAGGTTAAAAGACACCTGTACACACACACGCCTGATAAATTTTAACCAGTTGGATCAAAAAGTCAGGAAACGAAATGTGGATCATAAAATTGGAATGGTATGAAACGAATTCTTGGTTCAAGGTGTTGGCCTCTGGATCGGAAGGTTCCTGGTTCAAATCCGGGTCAGGGCATGGATGTAAATTGTGCTGTCCTTTGTTAGGGACAACGATGGTCCACCCACTGGGTGCCCCTTCACAAGTGACCATCACTTCTGGCCTTGTATAAGGCTACAATGACTTCGGTCAATTCTATACTGTATTGTATTTGTCTGTGCAATCTGTACCCAGCCTTGCCATTGAAAATTTAAAAAACTTTCAAACATTAACTTCGGTTTCTTTTTAGATTGCGAATGCTTATTGACTAAATATTCACTAAAAGTGTAAACATCATGGAGTAAGCGTTAACACTGTGCCATGAAAACTATAGCGAGAATAATTGACCGCATGCGATACAATCCTCTAGGGCAAATCTTTGAGTATGTACGGGCATCACAATCCCGAGGTACATGAGTAATCTGTCCTCTATTCTGTTTTACCCTGTCCTACACTGCTTTTGCATTAAACTGTGGGGTGCCAGCTCAGGTGTTCTCGTCGTTCATAAATGCGATGCGGAACTTTCCTACTTTCCTTGGTACTTTTCCTACGGGATTTATTCCAGGGCGTCTCCAATAGCTCGTGGTGTAGCTCCAATGCGACATCAGTTACCTACCTACCTGCTTTTTTAATTTATTCCTCCATCGTTGTTGTTAGATTTGGTGCAGCTTGGCTCAAACCTCAAAACCATATCTAAACCAGACTGTGATGATATTTAAACAAATGAAATGTAATAATATCTACTGGGATATTTCTTTTGCATGAAGGCTATAACGCTTCTTGAGAAACTCACTTCGTGAAGTTATCTTGGTCAGTATAATTACCACCCCATCGTTTTGCCAGAAGTAGGTTTGTTTGGGATTTAGCTGAGCTACATTTGTTTTCAGAACTTTGTGTGTCACATTTGTAAGCCAACGATATAATGAAGATGGTTTGGTTTGTTATTGTTTTGCTAATATTGTGTGTGTGAAAAATGAAATAAGAGAGCGAAGGTATGGTTGTATTATGATCAGGAGGATTAATCGGTAACCATCAGGTGGGTTAATCTTTGCCAGTAGATAAAAACCTTTGTAAAACAAATGTAACCAATTATTTTCTTTGTCCACCATTTATGAGAATGCTGTCGTGTGTTTTACGTTGAGGATAAAGCCCTAAAACTCCAGACTCCACTCCTATATCACGGCGAAGTTTGACCAAATATGGCCCTTGCATCATGAAACCCCAAGACAACCCATCAATCTTCTAGAACGAACTAATTTATGTCGTCATAGCAACTTAGCCATACGCTCAGGCTGGTGTTGAAAGACAAAAAACTTTAAAAATTCTTTGGAACTGTTGTTCTTGGGTGAGGTTTATATATTCTGTCCAAATGTAAATTTTTAATTTATACTAATAATCACTTTACTCAAAAGATTAGCTAAGAAATGTCTTTGGCTATCGAAGTGTTTGCATATCGTGATCATGGTTACAGAACCAAATCTGGAGATTGAAATTAGAACAGTTGGAGAAAAATTGACAAGGGAGAACAAGGGACCATAATTCATGGTAATAAAACTTGACCGGTGTGGAAAAGTATGGCCTGCCAGGAAGGGCGTCACCTTCCTCAATCGATAAAATTGTTGTAATGGAACAGGTCGGAGCATTCTACTACAGATCGACTTGATTGATAAAACCTTTCCATTATGAACGTGTAACAGAAAGGTGCTATTCCGAGAATTTAGTCAATATATGGAGCTGTAAATGTAATGAAATGTAGAATACATACAGTACACAAAGCCTCTAGCTAGAAAGAACTACATAAATAATAGAAAGGAAAGAGAATTGGAATGAAATCTGAATTATTTATGGTTTTTATGCTCTGTTCAATACAGGGATTCGTCACTAAAATCCATCCATGGAAATTTTAAAAAACCATTAGGTAAGTAGATAGCTATGTAGGTATTTTAACTAACTTCGTATTGAACAACACAAGCGAAACCATTAGGAGGACGATATTATTAAAAGGTAAGCAATTTTATAAGTAGTTCACATGACGAGGACAACACCTGAGCGTTACTCTTCCGACAGGACTACCACGGCCTCCACCAACGTATAGGACATTCTATAGGTATGGTAGGTATTTTTAGTTAACGTCGTACTGAAGCAACACCACGTGCTATTGGCTATGAATCGTGGACAAACCGAAATTGAAAAATCCAACACCTCGGTCAAATTATGAGGCAACACCAGACCTTGTACCAACTCGACAAACCTTTCACAAAACTCCAACGTGAGGATATGTGAGGCTACGACACATTTTACGTGCACCGACCCTTTTTGTACACGACTGTATTACTCTTCCAACCAGTCTACCGAGGCATCGCAAGCGTGAAGACATTTGATAGGCATGGTAAGAGTTTTTTTTATTAAAGACGCACTGAAAACACACGTGGGCTATTGGCGAGAATCCGGGATCAAACCCGAAAGGAATGGTAATGGTAATTTTAGTTAACGTCGTACTAGAGCAACACAACGGGTTATTGACGACTGTCCGGGATCAATCCCTTAAGGGAAAGATCCGAGGACAACACCTCGTAATTTTGAACCACGATCAGATGACGAAGCAACACCTGAGCTGGCACCCCACTCTCCAAACTTCCACTCCAACCCAACGTGAGGAGTTTAGGCCACGACAGATTTAAGGTGCACCAGCCGCCTCTACACCATACGCTAACAAACATCCATGCCCGGACCCCGGATACGAACCAGGAACCTTCCGATCTAGAGGCTAACACCTTAACCACTATACCGGTTGGTCGGCCAAACCCGAAAGGAGAGAACCGAATAAAGCACCACTTAATTTTGAATAACGGTCAAATAACCTGAGTTCGCACCCACTCTACACACTTTCACACCACGCCTACGTGAGAGCATCTGAGGCAATGACAGGTTAAACATGCACTAGCCCCCTTGTACACGACAGGTCTCTTGTTCAATTCGAGGATAGAAGGAAAGACCATGCATCGCAGTGAGTAATATCATAATGGCTTTACCATATGGAAGCTGACTTTGAAATTGGTTAGATCATTATAACGCAACGGAGCGACGGATATCAATTAGCGGATTCCGTAACCGCTGTGGCACAGTGGGATCCTTGTTGACGTATGCAGATTCGCGGATAACCGTAACACATACCATTTGTGATCCGGAAAGAGAACAGTCCGGGGTGGATGGAATATGATCGAAATTGGGGCTCTAAGGACGGCCAAACGGATGGCGGGGTATCGATTTCGAATGAAGATGTTCGAAAATCCAATACTCTGTGCCAACAATGGAGTCCATGGAAAACAAACTAACTTTTACAAAAACCACTTATATTTGATGACGAAAATATTAGTCTTGTGTCTCCAATGAGTAGGTTCCATTCATGTGGCTGTATACAAGAGTTATCCAATAAAGTGGGGGAAATTTTATTTTATCAGAAAAAGTATCCAATTTACTCCTTTTTGAAGCAAAGTGCCTGTATTATATTCGTCAATTTACTTGTGTTTTCCCAAAAACGGTTTTCTTCCGGCGTTACATCGAGGGTAAATGTGACGTGTTAAAAACTTAAAAATTGATGTAAAAGATCCTTTTGAAAAGGCTATCGGAGAATGTTATATTAAATGTTTACTCAAGGAAAACTTTCCTCGTCTTCATAGGGAAGCCGTAACCTTTTTTCAAGAGTAATGGACTAGCAAACGGAGGGTTGCGCATTCGTATCCAACCAAAGACAGTCGTATACAAAGAGTAAAAGTAATGGTAATTTTTAATTTCCGTCGTACAAGAGAAACACAACGGGCAATTGACGACGGTCCGGGATCAATCCCTCAAGGAAAAGATCCGAGGACAACACCTCGTAATTTCGAACCACGGTCAGATGACGAAGTAACTCCTGAGCTGGCACCCCAATCTCCAAATTTGCACAACAACCCAACGTGAAGTATGAAAAAGGGAGCTGGTGAAAGTTAATTCTGTGATGGGCTCAAATGTCCTCACGGTTGCGTTATGTAAAAATTTGGAGTTGAGTGCCAGGTCAGGTTGTTGTTCGCGTCATCCGACCTTAATTCAAAATTACAAGGTGTTGTCCTTGAATCTTTCACCACGTTGTGTTGGTGTGGAAGTTTGGAGAGTGGGGTTCCAGCTCAGGTGTTGCTTCGTCATCTGACCGTGGTTCAAAATTACGAGGTGTTGTCCTCTGATCTTTTCCTTGAGGGATTGATCCCGGATTGTCGTCAATAGCCCGTTGTGTTTCTCTAGTACGACGTTAACTAATAATTACCAATTACCTTGAATCATTCCTTTCGGGGGTTGATCCCGAACCGTCACCAATAGCCTGTTGTGTTGCTGCAGTGGTACGTTATTTAAATACCTACCTCATTTTCATAATGTTAACGTCGTACTAGAGCAACACAACGGGCTATTGACGACGGTCCGGGATCAGTACCTTAAGGGAAAGATCAGAGGACAACACCTTGTAATTTTGAACCACAGTCAGATAACGATGGCAATGGTAATTTTTAGTTAACGTCATACTAGAGCAACACAACGGGCTATTGACGACGGTCCGGGATCAGTACCTTAAGGGAAAGATCAGAGCACAACACCTTGTAATTTTGAACCACAGTCAGATAACGATGGCAATGGTAATTTTTAGTTAACGTCATACTAGAGCAACACAACGGGCTATTGACGACGGTCCGGGATCAGTACCTTAAGGGAAAGATCAGAGGACAACACCTTGTAATTTTGAACCACAGTCAGATAACGATGGCAATGGTAATTTTTAGTTAACGTCATACTAGAGCAACACAACGGGCTATTGACGACGGTCCGGGATCAGTACCTTAAGGGAAAGATCAGAGGACAACACCTTGTAATTTTGAACCACAGTCAGATAACGATGGCAATGGTAATTTTTAGTTAACGTCATACTAGAGCAACACAACGGGCTATTGACGACGGTCCGGGATCAGTACCTTAAGGGAAAGATCAGAGGACAACACCTTGTAATTTTGAACCACAGTCAGATAACGATGGCAATGGTAATTTTTAGTTAACGTCATACTAGAGCAACACAACGGGCTATTGACGACGGTCCGGGATCAGTACCTTAAGGGAAAGATCAGAGGACAACACCTTGTAATTTTGAACCACAGTCAGATAACGATGGCAATGGTAATTTTTAGTTAACGTCATACTAGAGCAACACAACGGGCTATTGACGACGGTCCGGGATCAGTACCTTAAGGGAAAGATCAGAGGACAACACCTTGTAATTTTGAACCACAGTCAGATAACGATGGCAATGGTAATTTTTAGTTAACGTCATACTAGAGCAACACAACGGGCTATTGACGACGGTCCGGGATCAGTACCTTAAGGGAAAGATCAGAGGACAACACCTTGTAATTTTGAACCACAGTCAGATAACGATGGCAATGGTAATTTTTAGTTAACGTCATACTAGAGCAACACAACGGGCTATTGACGACGGTCCGGGATCAGTACCTTAAGGGAAAGATCAGAGGACAACACCTTGTAATTTTGAACCACAGTCAGATAACGATGGCAATGTTAATTTTTAGTTAACGTCATACTAGAGCAACACAACGGGCTATTGACGACGGTCCGGGATCAGTACCTTAAGGGAAAGATCAGAGGACAACACCTTGTAATTTTGAACCACAGTCAGATAACGATGGCAATGGTAATTTTTAGTTAACGTCATACTAGAGCAACACAACGGGCTATTGACGACGGTCCGGGATCAGTACCTTAAGGGAAAGATCAGAGGACAACACCTTGTAATTTTGAACCACAGTCAGATAACGATGGCAATGGTAATTTTTAGTTAACGTCATACTAGAGCAACACAACGGGCTATTGACGACGGTCCGGGATCAGTACCTTAAGGGAAAGATCAGAGGACAACACCTTGTAATTTTGAACCACAGTCAGATAACGATGGCAATGGTAATTTTTAGTTAACGTCATACTAGAGCAACACAACGGGCTATTGACGACGGTCCGGGATCAGTTCCTTAAGGGAAAGATCAGAGGACAACACCTTGTAATTTTGAACCACAGTCAGATAACGATGGCAATGGTAATTTTTAGTTAACGTCATACTAGAGCAACACAACGGGCTATTGACGACGGTCCGGGATCAGTACCTTAAGGGAAAGATCAGAGGACAACACCTTGTAATTTTGAACCACAGTCAGATAACGATGGCAATGGTAATTTTTAGTTAACGTCATACTAGAGCAACACAACGGGCTATTGACGACGGTCCGGGATCAGTACCTTAAGGGAAAGATCAGAGGACAACACCTTGTAATTTTGAACCACAGTCAGATAACGATGGCAATGGTAATTTTTAGTTAACGTCATACTAGAGCAACACAACAGGCCATTGACGACGGTCCGGGATCAGTACCTTAAGGGAAAGATCAGAGGACAACACCTTGTAATTTTGAACCACAGTCAGATGAACGAAGCAACACCTGAGCTGGCACCCCACTCTCCAAACTTCCACACCAACCCATCGTGAGGACTTTCGGCCATGACAGATTTAAGGTGCACTAGCCGCCTCTACACCATACGCTTACAAACATCTAGAAGTTAACACCTTAACCTCCAGACCGGTTGGTCGGCATCATTTTCTTAATATTCTCTATTGTTGGAACAACCGGTAATTTGGTAATTTTTTTAGTTAACGTCGTACTAAAGCAACACAACGGGCTATTGACGACGGTCCGGGATCAGTCACTTAAGGGAAAGATCCGAGGACAACACCTCGTCATTTTGAATCACGGTCAGATGACGAAGCAACGCCTGAGCTGGCACCAAAACTCTCCAAACTTCCACGCCAACCCAACGTTGGAACAACCGATCAACCGGTCTGGTGATTAAGATGTTAGCCTATAGATTGGAAGGTTCGTGGCTCGAATACGGGTGGTAAGAGTAAAATCACTCGTGACCTCAAATGTCATCACCTAGGCATGGAGCTCAGGTGTTGCTTCGTCATCTGACCGTGGTTCAAAATTACGAGGCGTTGTCCTCGGATCTTTCCCTCAAGGGACTGATCCCGGACCGTCGTCAATAGCCCGTTGTGTTGCTCTAGTACGACGTTAACTGAAATTACCATTACCATTACCTAGGCATGGTGTGGAAGTTTGGAGGAGCCGCCTCTGATATTGACCTCGTCATCTGACGTGGATTTAAAATCTCAAGTCGGTGTCCTCATGTCTTTCACTTCGAGTTTGATCCTATCCTTTCACCAACAGTCCATTGAGTTGCTCTAATGTGACGTTAATTAATTAGGTAGGTATTTAATGAACGTAGTACAGGAGCTACACAACGGACTATTGACGACGGTCCGAGATCAATCCCTTAAGGGAAAGATCCGAGGACAAAAACCTCGTAATTTTGAACCACGGTCAGATGACGAAGCAACACCTGAGCTGGAACCCCACTCTCCAAACTTCCACACCAACCCAACGTGAAGACTCTCAGCCACGACAGATTTAAGGTGCACCAACCGCCTCTACACCATACGCTTACAAACATCCATGCCCGGATTCGAACCAGGAACGTTCCTATCCAGAGGCTAACACCTTAACCACTATACTAGTTGGTCAGTTCAAACCTTTAGGAAAGTACCACATAATTTGTAACCAATCAGATGACGCTGTGACACTTAATCTTGCACCGCACTCTCCAAACTTCCACACCACGCCAACGCAAAGATACTGAAAATTACGACACATTTGATGTGGACCATGCCCTTTGATAATAGACGATCTATGGTTGGTCTCGAATTCCCAACCCTTCGGTTGCTAATCCATTACAATTACAATTGGGCAACTACGATCCATGTTAACTAATTACCAACATGAAAATATGAATGAAAGCTAAAGTGAAAACAGGAATATTTCATCTTAACCTTGGTTTTCTTCTGAAATATCTTCGCTGCATGTTTAGTTTTATCGCGCAGCTGTCTTTGTTGCAATAAACGCACGTGTTATTGCCCAATGTAGCACTTTCTGAAAAATCTATTTCTTTACTCGAAAGTAATTATATACGCCACCGATATACACTGCATCATTTTTCCGTCGGGATACACCCACACCAGCATTTTTTCCCTCGAGTCTTTACTTTACACAAAGGCAAGAGGGGGGGAAAAGTCACGAGTTTAGTCTCGGGAAGAGTCTTCCTTCCGCTCAGTTAGACCTCCGAAAGCTTCCCTTTTTTCGCTACCTATGGTCATGTAGGAGCTTCAGCCGCTCACTTCTACACAAATGAAATTTAATTAGCTCAAATTCACGCTCAGATGGTCTTGAACGCATTATCACGCTTGATGGTTGCTCAAAAGAGCGTTCACGCGTCCTTGTTGATAATTTTGCCGCAGATGTTATACGGTATTTGCCGCTTTAACGCTACACAGTTCCCGGAGCGCCTCCATGCATAGCCGGAAAATTATCCTTCCACGTTTTAGCTTGGATCAATTTTTCATGCAAAGGGACCCACAGAAATCGGTTTGCACTGCATTTACGGGGGCCGAACAACCATACTAGAGAAACGCAATCGATTCCCAAAGGAAAGATCCGAGGACAACAACACGTAAATTTTTAACCATGGGCCGATGACGAGGCCACACCTGAGCTGCCTACTAAAAGATCCCAGTATAACACTGCGTAGTTTTGGATCACGGGCAGGTTTTTTGGTCTAGTTTCATTTAGTAATGGTAATTTTTAGTTAACGTCGTACTAGAGCAACAGAACGGGCTATTGACGATGATCCGTGATCAATCTCCTAAGGGAAATATCCGAGGACAACACCACGTAATTTTGTACCACGGTTGGATGACGAGGCAACACTTGAGTTGGCACCCCACTCTTCAAACTTCCACACCAACGCTTAAAAACATCCATCGATGCGAACCAGGAACCTTCAGATCTAGAGATTAACACCCTAAATACCAGACCGATTGGTCGGCTTTTTGATTTGGTTTGGTTACATTTAGGTTTGCTTTAAAGTTTTGACCAAATTTTCAACTTCTATATTACGCCAATTTCAGGCCTTTTGAGGCCACAGATTTAATGTGCACCAGCCCTCTTTGTACACGACGCTCTTAGATTGGATTCGAATTTGTAACCCTCCAGTCCCGTATCCGACACTCTTCCAACCGTGCTACCTCGGCCTTAAAAAAAGAAAGATTTTTATCTTATTTTGAATGATTGAAATTAAAACAATTTTTAACAGCAACGAGCTACTCTAATTTTGAAATTCTATTCCTTTTAAATCTCATATAATGCATCCTGTTGTTTCTATCTCTTCGTAGTTTGATCCAGGACAGTTACCAATAAATTGTACTGCCCCAGTGGGACGTTAGTTAAAATACCTAACTTCCTACTAGAGATGCGACATCGATGTCGATGTTTTATTTAAAAAACATCGATGTTTAATAAAAACAACATCGAGGTATTGGAGTCGATGTTTACACTTATCGATATTTTTACGTTGTCGAGGTTTTATTTTTAAGTGAAAAAAGTACCATTATAAAAAATTTTAAAATAACCGAGTAGCATAATTTTTATAATCAGTAAATTGAACCTACTTTTAGACCAAAGTGGCCAAATGTGAAGGGTCTTAAATATTAGGAATGCGACATCGATGTCGATTACATCACATAAATTTAACATCGATTACACTGTCGATGTTTTAGTTTTGAATGAAAAAAAGCACCGTAGTAAAAATTAAGAAAAATAACTGTGCAACTACGTAAATGTCAGTGGTGACGAGATCTGTCCCATCAGAGAGAGTTTTTATCAACTGATGAAAAAAGAGAAGTCGGCTTAAGGTGGAGAAAGTTAACAAACTTCTCTTTTTTACGAACTGTAAATATCAAATATTGAGGACTATAATAACTATAGGCTCCAATATTTTTATTTACAGTAAATAAAAAATAAGTTTGTTGTGTATTCTCCCAATAGGTTGACAAATAATTAATAATAACTAACAATAAATATTGTTATGTACCTACCTAAATATACTTATAGTTAGTAGTACCTATTAAGGATGATACATCGATGTCGATGTTTTCAAAACATCGCTGTTTTATAAAAAAACATCATATTGTTTTATAAAAAAAACATCGTTGTTTTATAAAAAAAACATATAGAGTTGTTTTATAAAAAAACATCGTTGTTTTATAAAAAAAGCATTGTTGTTGTATAAAAAAAACATTGTTGTTTTATAAAAAAAACATCGATGTATTGGAGCCGATGTTTCTTTAACATCGATGTTTATACTTGTCCATGATTTATTTTTGAATAAGTACCATTATAAAAATTTAAAAAATAACCGAGTAGCATAATTTTTATAATCAGTAAATTGAACATACTTTTAGACCAAAGTGGTCAAGTGTGAAGGGTTTGAAATGTAGGGATGCGACATCAATGTTGATGTTTTCAAAACATTGATGTATTTACCATCGATTTATTGGAGCCTATGTTTGTTTAACATCGATGTTTCAACATTGTGAATGTTTTTACGGTGTCGAAGTTTTATTTTTGATTGAAAAAAGAACCATTATTTAAAATTAAGAAAAAAGAACAGAACAACTAAGTATTTGTCAGTGATGGGGACATCCGTTCCATCAGAAAGAGTTTTTTTCCCTAACTGGTGGTATAGTTAGTGAAAAAAGGAAGAGAGAGAAGTTGGCTTAAGGTGGAGAATGTTAACAAGCTTCTTTTTTTTAGAAATTGTAAATAACAAATATTGGAACATGTAATAATTATAGGACCCAATATTTTAGGTTGTATATAATAACCTGTTGTAACATATACCTGTTGTTTCTATAATAAATATATTTTAGGTTTATTATATAAGGCGTTGCGTCGTGTTACTACACAGTTCGGTTTTAACCTTCCAATAACTGCTAATGTTGTGTGTATAAATTTTACTTCTAACTCATATAAAAGGATCGACCCCTGAAGTTAAAATTTTGAACATTTTGAAAACAATAGAAATTTCTGCTCTTTCTTCAATCGTCCACAAAACTAAAAACGGATGACAACAATTTCAATTACTTCTCATCTGATCATGGTTCTAAATTACGTGGTGTTGTCCTTGGATCTTTCCCTTCAGAGTTGATAGCGGACCGTCACCAATAGCCCGTTGTCTTGCTCCAGTTTGACGTAAATTTAAAAATACCAAATTCAATTATTTATGATGTTTTTGAAAAAATGCATCACTACATATAGTTTGTATAATTTTTTTTGGTTCTAATTTTAGTGTTTACCACACCGCAAATTTTAGACACATTTATCAGCCGAAACACACAATTTCAGATATAACGTGAGCTTTCAACGGCGTTTACTCAGACTCCCCCAGAACCATACACGATAAATTTATCCTTATAGCGTTGTATAATTGTTTGGTTCTAATTTTAGTGTTTAGCTCAGCAAACCTTAGGGAAACTTGCCATCCGAAACACACGATATTTTCCGTAAATAGATCTACCTCCAGGGTAAACTCCCCGACTATCCCAGAAACAAACTCATTAAATTTCAATTTTTTCCGTTGTTCTGAAAGTATATCCTTTCAGCGTTGTATAATTCGTGGTTCTAATTTCAGGGTTTAGGTCGGCAAAGACTAGAGAAACATTTTCACCCGAAACACACGACTCAGTGTACATGAGTAGAACTTTCAACAGGGTTAACTAAAAATTCCTTCAGAAACCCGCACTCATTAAATTTCAATTTTTTTTCCGTTGTTCTGAAAGTATATTCTTTTAGCGTTGTGTAATTCTTGGTTCTAATTTCAGTGTTTAGCTACTCAAAGCCTCGAGATATATTAGCACCCGAAACACACTACTCAATTTATATAACTAGAACTTTCAGCAGGGTTAACTCAGAGAGCCTCCCTCAGAAGGGCACTCCATCTAAACTTGTACCCAAAACCCATCTCAGACGAGGCAATGTTCAGTGGAGCGAGAGCTGATCGCTCTCGGCGAAGAAAACCGCACTTCCCGCAAAAGACGGCCGGCGTAATCGGCGTCGTTTCAACGACACTGCCGCAACGCACTTCCAGGCGGAACGCCGTGTCATGCGGAAAAGGCAGCGTTACAGGAGATATAGCGCTGTGAACTTCCCCGGCGATTTACGCATTCAAAGTTGGAGACGACAGACGAACTTGGCAATCGGAATGCTCACTATCCTTGATACTTGGGAGGGTGTGGATGCAAATTTGAGGGGGGGAGGTGACGATGGAAGACTATTATATTCAGCCACACGTGATGATGGATGTATATAAGATCAAAAGGTTCTGCGACATTCGATCCGAAAGGCTGATACTACTTGGATTTAGTTCGAATATTCGAGTACTATATCCGTGTTTATTTTGTTTTTCAACCAAACCTGTGTGGTAAAGGTGGATTAGAGTTAAAAATTTGTTGTGGGTTGGACGTTTGGGCTTACGGCGAAAGATAAAATTTAGAATCCGAAAATCTATAAGCTGCGTTTTAAAACATTTAAAACATGAAATTAGGTCCCACCACAAACCTTCGTGTACATGGTGGTTGGTTCACGTTGAATCTGTCGTGTCCTCAAATGTCCTAACGATGGATTTGTGTGCAAGTTTGGAGAGTCGAGTGACAGCTGATGTGGTTTCCTCATCATCTGACAGTGATTCGAAATTACGTGTTGTTGTCTTGGGATCTCTTTCTTCGGGATGGAACCAGGACTGTCGCCAATAATCCGTTGCTCCAGTGTCATCTACCTACCTCTTTTCTAAAATGTGTATACATTTTTATTTTTTATTCAATAAATAATTATTTCTTTAGTAGTATTTGTGACGACCAGGTGCACACCTATGAACCACACAATAATGCCCCATAGCCTATCTATCGAGATGGTCTATCATGGTGGTCTTCTTACCCTCCAGATGGTCTTTAGAGGTGCTCTACACCCCCGTGATTTAACTGTCTTCAAGGGAAACTAGCGGGACCATAACTATTCCAGAGCTCAAGTTGAGCAGAAGATATATTTTGTGCTCGTTCCAACCGGTCATTTGAGTACATCCCATTTTCCTTGTTCGCAGCGCGCCAACCAAGGGACACAATTCCCTGAACAGTGCAATTGTAATATTTTGGCGGTGTCGTAGTGTTTATTGGTGCACCACACGGTCCATTACTTTGCAAAGTGAATACATTTGTATATTTGACTCCCTTTTGGACCCATTAAAAGTCAGAATTAACGCATTTTTTTCATTTACATGAAAGATATACTGGTGTTGGACAAAATAATGTGAACACCTGTGAAAAGATAATTTTTTTTTATTAATAGGTAGTTGGTACTCCTTTTGCATGAATTACAGCTTGTATCCGACGTGCAATTGACAAATACAAGTCACGTACAGCATTCAGAAGGATACGCTCCCACTCAAATTGCAAAAAAGTCCCTAATTCAGAAAGTGTCCTTGGAGTGGGGAATCGAATGCGCAGCTTGTTTTCCAAAATACCCCACAAAGGTTCAATTATATTGAGATCAGGGGACTGAGGGGGCCAGATGAGGTGCTCTATTTCATCGTCGTGTTCATAAAAGCAGTCTCAGGCAATTAATTCCACAGGTGTGAATGGGGGCATTATCATCTTGGAAGACTGGTCGTTTATCAGGAAACACAGTTTGCACCATTGGGTGTAGATGGTCGGCCAGAAGACTAACATAATCCTCCTGTAACAAGACCATTCAGAACAACAAGTGGGCCAAGACCACGATGTGATATCGCACCCCAGATCATCACTGAACCGCCGCCATGCTTAACCGTAGGCCGAAGACAGTCAACTGGATAGGCTTCTGGTGGCGTTCTCCAAACATAAACGCGTCCATTTGTCGGGTATAATGTGAACGACGATTCGTCTGACCATATTACATTCTACCATTGTTGTTGTGTACAATTTTTATGCTCGCGACACCATATTCGTCGCTTCAAGGCATTGCATGGTGGAATCAATGGTTTTGAAATCGCCGCTCTGCCATGAATATTTGCCATATGAAGTTCACGCCGGATAGTTTTTGATGAAACTGCTTCCTGTAGATGTGTGTTCATCTCAGATGTTATCTGGGATGTTGTTATCTTGTGTTTTTTTTTGCCACAATTCGCTTCAAAACCCTTCTGTCTCTGTCATTCAGCTTCGATTTTCGACCACTATTGTGCTTTTTAGATGATGTTATTCCCTGTTTCAAATATGCGGACATTACAGTCGACACTTCACTTCTCCCAACACCTAGAAGGGTGGCCGTTATCGTTACTGAGGCTCCAGCAGGATGGGCCCCAACAATCATGTCTCTTCGGAGAGGTCAGCCATAACGCAATTTTAACACAGAAATATATTTCTCATACGACTTCTATCACTGCTAGTAGCAGACTGATGTGTGTACTTTCTCATCCGTTAGGTGGCACCCTTCACCGCTAGAGGGCAGGAGTATACGAGAGGTTTCTTTCGAGTGCTATTTTTTCACAAGTGTTCATATTATTTTGTCCAACCCTTGTAGTTCTGTAACAACTCCAAGATGAAGTGTTTTGGAGCTCTCAAAAATGCTCTGTCTTCCTCCCATCCCTGCTAAAAATTTAAATAAATATAAGATAGTTCAATAATCTCTTTTTCCTTGACACCGAAGATATAGTAGAGTAACCCAACTCCACCATGAAGTGTATTTGGGTCGTCAAAGTTGCTCTGTCTTCCTCCCGTCCTGCTAAATATTTACATGAATATAAGACAATTCAAGAATATTTTCCTTGACAAGAAAGATATAGTAGAGTAACCCAACCCCACCATGAAGTGTTTTTAGGTCGTCAAAGTTGCTTTGTCCTCTTCCCGTTCTACTAAATATTTTACGTAAATGTAAGACAGTTCAAGAACACTTGTAATGCTAAGTGCATTTCAAAAATTGAGACTTACGTCGAGAAGGATTCGAAACTTTAATCTCTTACTCGGATTAAGTCATCATCTTATCACCCCGAAATAACTAATAATAAGTTACATTCTATCAATCAATGTTATAGTTCACTTAGGTTCTGTGGGAGGAAAGAAAAGAAATGGTATCAGAGAACTTTTTTAACGAAACGAAAAAATCGGACGGAACAACTGATAAAGTACCTCGATCGAGAAGAAAAAATACAATCTTTGCGGCACAAGTGAGGAGGAAAATTTCAAAGAATTCTTTGCAACAAAATATATCTTTGCGGATGAAATCAGCTAAATCAAGAGTCGGAAAAAAAGGTTTTGATCCCGAAAGATAAAAGCTTTCCTCTCATTCGTATTTTTCTTTGACGTTACCAACTACACGATTTATTACTGATCAAACGAGCTGTGAGTTCTTGACGCAATTTTATGTAATGGATTACTGTGTTTTATAAAATTGTACATGGAGATTCGTTATTTGTGGGTCAGACTTTTAAGTATGCTTCAAAATAAACATTCTTTCTAAAAGACAGGTATGCAGGTTGTTAATTAATGTCACTCTGTACTTCACATGACGGGTTATTGTTGATGGTTCGGGATCAATATCCAAGGACAACGCCATTAACATTTTGAATGGTGGTGATCATCACCCTCCAACTTTCTTAGCACACTAACGTGCGGACATTTTGAGGACGCGGCAGGTTTAACATGTACACGGTGGTCTTTACCTGGACCGAATTTTGGACGCATTCCAGCCAAAACTCCTCATTTCTGCCGTTTAATCATCCGGTTGCTAATCCTTTGCTTCCAACAAGGCTACTGCGGCCACTTTTTGTGGTGAAATGCATGTCTTCAACTGTCGCTCGTAGGAACTATAGGGTCATAATGAAACCAAAAAAAGATAGCCGATTACCTGAGAGTTACAAGCCAATTAGCTTGCTCCCAGTCCTTAGTAAAGCCGCCGAATATATCATTAATACTCGGCTTTAAGCTTACTGCAGCGACACCAATATACTTATACCAGAACAATTTGGTTTCAGAAAACGGCTTTCAACTACCCATCAACTGTTTGGTTCGTTTTCTAATCGTTCGCTTTTTACAAACCCTCATGTTGGTCATGTCGACGAGGTGTCTGAACGTTATCAAAACTGACCAGATCTTGATGGACGAGATAACTCGTCCATCAAGATCTGGTCTTCTCTTGACGAGATATCTCGTCCATCAAATCCTCGCCATCTTTTGTCATACCCTCCGTATCTCTTGTCAAGAAAGCTTACCATAATGTTGATCTCGTCATCACCATAAATGAATGTCAAAATATTGATAACGAGATATCTCGTCACTAGTGAAATTGGTCAGATTTTGATGGATACGATAAGTCGAAATCACTTGGGGGGGGGGTTAAATTTCGTCATTCGTATGATGGAACAAAACATAATTTGGATGATATGCACTTAAAGTATGGGGCAAATGTGACAGATGTGCCTAATCGTCTAAGAATTGAGAGTTCGTATCGCAAGCTGTGTGAAACCGTAACATTCTATGTCGGAAGGCATGACGCGGGTTGACCTAGAAGTTTGAGCTCTCTAGAAACGGAAGAAAATCTACACGACATTGAGAGAAATTTGGGCGAATGAAACGTTTTTAATACCCTTTTCTGGAGTGTTTGAACATCTTGGTTGTACCCATCATGGCTTCTGGCATTCTGTTGGGATCTCTATTGAATAATTATACGCATTGATAGTGAATCGAATTGTTGAACCCCTAACGAGTTTTTCACGTAACTTAATGAATTTAATGGGAAGGTTTTCCCTAAAATATCTAAATAGTTTGCGAATTGGGGTGTGGAGAATATTTTATAAATGTAGAGTTAGAAGTAATATTGAAATAAATATGAATACGTTCTCATATACAATAAAACACATATTTATTTATAATAGACATGATTCTCCAATGAAATGAACATTTATTTATTTTCGTAGACAGTATATTTGCAAGTAAAGCGCACACATATTTATTGCAGGCATAATTAGCATGTATCGCATTTCTTTATAACGACATTATTTGTGAGTAATGATGAACATTTATTTATAATAAACATCTATTTACAAGGAATATTTATTTATAGCAGACATTATTTCCAAATAAAATGTACATTTATCTATAATAGTTGGATACTTTTTTAACCGATTAAGTTCAAAACAGTTAGCTAATTCAAAATATAACTAAGAATCAGTTTTGATCATATGTAACAAATCAACAAGTACAGTTGGAAATTATTTGTGTTTAAATCTCAAAATTACTCTTAGAAAGTTAAGAGATGGCTTTTTAATTATAAGAATATGTGGGGCAGTATTCAAGAGGACGCGTTGCATCTCAATAAGAATTCATCGGCGCTTTTTCGAAAACATCATAAAGGTAAGTTAATGTGGAATAAGTTAAGTTTTTTGATGAAAGAAATAACTTTGCCTTTTTTTGCATCGAATCTAATGAATTTAATGAAGCATTTAAACGTTTAATGAATTTAATCTAATGAATACCGCATTTATATTTTATAATGAATACCGCATCTATACTTTTTACATATTGAAATCTGCAAATAGAAATTTTGCCTGCCCTCTTTTTTCACTTTTGGCTAGTCAGTATCGAGTAACAATGACACTTGAAAAATTACATCTTTATAAAGTTGAAGAAATGATATGTAGATGGCGCCACGAAAAACAGATATTTAAATTAATATTTCGGTTTGTAAAATTTTGTACAATCAAAGAAAGAAAAACCTTTAATTTTGGAAACTTGAGGAAATTGAGACTGTTGACGCCTTCAGTCCAAAATGAAGACAAAGATTCACTTGAACACTTTGGATGAGCATACTATGTAATTAAAGCCACATTAGTTTGCAAAAAAAATTATTCTTCCATGTACTTATTTTTGCTTGTAATTAATTTTTGTCGTTGCATACAAACGAGTAAAGAGCAGGGTTCTATTAGCAGTTCCTGTTAATGAGTGTCAGAGCGGAGTAAAGAAAAGCGCCCCCTACCTTGTCCGGTGCTCTCCAGTCGTCTGTAAGAAGATAATTTTATAGCTTTGTCACTTTTATTTTTTTGTTTAGTACACAACAAGGCCCACACAATGAATTAAATAACTTCTGTGACTAGAATAAATTTGTATACTTATTTCTACCATGTATCGGTCATAGCTGAACTTATTCAAATGTATCCTCATACAGGGAGTAACCTCTTATGAATATGCTTGAAATTTTTGCAAGGACATGTTTTCGTATTGAATTGCGTACAAGTTTCATGATTTTAAAATACAATACTAAATTCTGATGGCAGATTTTAAATCAATACCAAAATTGAACCATAAAGTTTCAAGTTATTTGTTCTAGTATTTTCCTGATTGTGTAATAAACGCACATTTATTTATACCAGACAGGATGTGCGAATAAAAAACTGCACATTTATTTTTTACTGTAGAGATCTAGGGTGTTTGCCCTCCACACGCGTGCAACAGATGGCAGCCTTGGAGACCACAAGTTATGACGTCAGGTCAAAGCTGGAATAAAAAAAATTTCCCGCCCTTTTCAAAGAATGCATCTTTAATGTTCTTGTAAAGACGTGTCTCGCTGGTGCTCCTCGGAGCTTTTGTTTTCGTTCTCTATGTCCGTCTAACATCACCCCCCGTCCTTAGATGGTTACCTAAAATCTATCTTTTGTTAAAATCCCTAAGACCCCTTGCAACTATAATTTGTCAACGTAAAGTAATTATTTCAGAGTGGCAATGCTTTTTCATTACTTTCTAATTTGTAGGACTGTGAGTTTGATGCCCTACTCCAAACTGTATTTTAGGATGGTCTTTCCACAAAAATTACGTTCCCTTTATATGATCCAACGGACTTGATTCTATAATCCTGTGAACGAGAAATGATAGAAGATATACACCATCCATGTACAACTACGGAGAAGTACCATGTACATCCAAAAACAACGGACGGAGAGACCCGACCCAGAAGTGTCCTGTCGTCAAAATCTCAAATAAGCTAAACTTATAATTATTGTTTTAGTTCTGATAAACGTGTTAAGTCGGAAAAATCGGTTCATTCTACTAAATGGTATTTTTTTAATCACTTTGCATTTCAAAACCAAAAGTGTTCTTGTTCCCACGCAACTGCATTTCTTCAAAATGTGTTAAAAAAAATAAGCAATGGAAATATGATTTCATGTATTAAGATTTAAATAAAAGACTGAAATTTTCTCTATTTGCCGAATGATTTGCAAAGAATTTTAAAGGAGAAATGAAACGCAAGCACTGTTATTTAAATTTTGTTTTTCGAATTACTTCTGAATCCTATTTGTTTCGCTAAATGATAAAAACTAAAGTTTTGTTCACGAAAGAAAGAGTCGAATCTTTGTTGTTGTCTGGTATTCTTGTTGTAAAAAGCTGTCTGAATCTGATAAATGTTTTATTTTGTTCGCCATGTGTTTTTTAATCTGTTATGGTGGATGTTGAATGATAGCACGAATTTTATTTTTTTGCCAAGTCATATTTTTTACTGTGTTACTTTGATTTTTAATGTGTTATGTGCTTGTGTGAACTTGGAAGAAGTGCAGTGGCCACTGCGTTCCCCCTCCCCGTTATTTGAAATTAATAATTTTGCTTTAATCGACTCAGAAAATATTTAGTTGTGGGTGGTAAGGTGATTTTCACGAAGTGCTAATTGCAGGAAAATTTTGTTTCTTGAGACTCGAAAATAGAGTAGTGGGTGAAAAGTGCTTCCCGTTCAGCATCAAATGATTCTGTTTTGTTGATTCAAAAATTGAATCGTGAGCGAAATGGTGTTTCTCCGTTGATAATTATTTGATTGTTTTGTTGACTCGGAAGAATCGAGTCTTGGGTGAAAAATATTTTCCCCAGTGTGTTAATTTAGCCATTAGTTTTTTTTTTTAACTTAAAGGGCTAATAATTTAGCAAAATAAGATACAAAGTATAGAAAGCGTGATATAACACAGTATAAAAATAGACACAGCACGGTGAGACTTAAAAGTTTATTAATAGAAATGTATACTCATTAAAACAGCTTCTAAAGAAATCATACAGATGACCAGTACTTGGATCGAACTTGTGGATCTATACCAACTCCCTTATATATTGGTCTCTGACCAATCAAAATATGGGGGGGGGGTTCCATATGCAAATCGGATCAGATTTGCATATCTATTGAAAGATCCGATTTAGATTAAATAGCTATGCATTCGTAACTGCACTGTGATCCGATCGATCAATAGCGACATGATCTCAAAATCAAATTGTTTACAAACAGTCAAGAGAACAGAATATCCAGCAGTTTTCTTTTGACTCCGGAATCGAGTCGTGGGTAAAAGTGTTTTCCCCGGTGTGCGAACTGTATTTTTTTTTCTCGACTTCACAATTGGGTCGTTGGTGGACCGTGTTTCTCCTGGAATTTTTTCCTATGGGACTGGTTCAAATTGAGTTCCATTAAAGATAGTAAATCATCCTTGTGACGTTACGACGCTTTTCTTTAAAGATCGATTATTTACCCCTGTTATTATTGTTATTTTATTTTGTACTTAGACGGCAATATACCGTGATGGTTTACTTAACCAAAGGTTGTAAGACAGATTTATTTAGAGTTTGTTGCTGAATTGGGCTTGACGCCGACGGAAGGTAGCAATGTCGCCGACCTTGGAAAACTAATTTAAAAAAGTGACGTCTACGATATTGTTTTTCGTATTCTGAGTCGAATCATTGAAGATCGAAAGGCGGAGGAAGTCCTTTGGAAACCCAGTTAGAATAATATCTGACAAGCTCAGCGTTCACGTCCAATGCTTTCGCAGAATACTGCAAATAAGTATCCAACACCTTCAAATAGTCACAGGAGTGCCTCGTGGAAATGATTGTTGAGAGGATTCACCGAACTATTATTTCTGTTTTGACAAAACTAGCTCTAGAGGAACCTACTAAGTGGTTCAGACATGTCGCAAGGCTACAAAGAGGTTTGAACAGCACTGCAAGCCGGAGTACCAAGTAGATACGCTCCATTTAAACTCTTGCTAGACATCAAAATTCGTAATAAAGATATAGTTGTCAAAGGCATTCTTATGGAAGAAATGATGGGAAAATATCACGATAATCGAAATATTCCATGACAAAATGCGAAGACGAAAAAAAAAATTCCCAAGAAGAGAATAGGAAGTACTATGGCAAGGAAAATATGCCGAGACGAACCCTTAAATCAGCTGAATTTGTAAGCGATGAAAGGTGCTGTCTCAAAATTGGTACCTTTTAATAAATTTACTTTCTTTTACCACCTCGGTTTCCTGAAACACCGCTGTTAACAGCTATGGTGTCATGCTAGCAGATCTGTAGGGTTTTTGCCCCTACACGCGCGTAACAGATGGAAGCAGGATGCAGGATGGACAGCGAGTTATGACGTCGTCATGCATACAAGAGAGTTTTCCCCGGATTTCCAAAAAACTCTTCTCCGATGATCTTGTAAAGACGTGTCGGGCTGTGCTCCTTGGAGCTTCTGTTTTCGTTTTTTATGTCCGTCTAACATCACTCTCCCTGTCCCTAGACATTTAACTAAATCTCGTTTTTGTTAAAATCCCATTGTCCCCTTGTTACTGTAATTTCTGCGCGTAAAATAAATTATTTTAAAGAGTACCACTGCTTTGTCATTATTTTCCAATTTGTGAGACGATGATTATGATGCCTTACTCCAAACTGACATCTGGGATATTATCTTTCTACAGGTACTACACTCTATAACAAATAAATCGATGCACCAAGAAGGAATCATCCGATTGCTTTGAAATTTCGTATGCAAAAATGTTTTGACCAAATGTGCAAATGATTAAAATTTGGTGTCCAATGAATGAATAGTGCGATCTCCAGCTCATCGGAACTGCGCATCCAGCAGATGTATATAAAGAGTTGTTCTTGAACTGTTGTTAAAATTTTCTGCTGCATTGTGATTTAGGATACCTTTCAACGACTGAAAAAATGCCTCACCGCAGGATTCGAGTTCATTACGAACAACTTTCAGAGTTTGAAAGAGGTCGTATCATTGGATTGAAAGAGGCAGGTTGGGCAAATCGGAGAATAGCTCGTCAATGTCGTGTGAGTCGAAGCGATGCGGCGATTAAAAATGCTGGCAAGAGTGGGTGGACAGTGGCAGATTTCAATGTCATGATGGTAGAGGTCGCGTAGGGCCACAACAGATCGCGAGGACAGAGTGATTGTCAGATCAGCTGTCACAGGTTGATTCATCGATATCAACCATCAATCGTAGGACAAACACACGAGTGTCCACCATGACCATTCACAGACGGCTGAGAGAGCGAAATCTACGCTCGTACCGACCGTTACGCCACCTGCCACTCACGCCTGCACACTGTCGAGCCAGATTACAGTGGTGCTTGGCTCGATCAGGCTGGAATGATGCTGACTGGGGACGTATAGTCTTTAGCGACGATTCCCGCTTCCAACTGTGTCCTGACGATCATCGAAGACATGTCTGGAGACGCCCAGGGCAGCGTGCCGATCCTGCTTTCACTATTGCACGCCACACGGGCCCTCAACTAGTAGTTATGGTCTGAGGTGCCATTTCCATTGATAGCCGGACCCCTTTGGTCGTCATTAGAGGTACACTTACTGCAAAGCGGTACGTTGACGACATTCTGAGACCTGTTTTGCTACCGTTCCTTTCGCAGTACCATGGGCTTATTTTTCAGCAAGACAATGCCAGACCACATACGGCACGTGTTGCTATGAACTGTCTTCAAGCTTGTCAAACACTTCCTTGGCCAGCCAGATCACCAGATCTCTCTCCCATCGAGCATGTCTGGGATATGATGGGAAGGCGACTGCATCTGATAGAGAATGTTGCTGATGTAGTCTGACAATTGGATCAAATTTGGCAAGAAATACCGCAGGAGACCATCCGGGAGCTATATCGGTCCACGCAGTGGGGCAGCTTGCATCCAGGCTAGAGGCGGGTCAACACCTTATTGAGCTCGTTACTGTAACTCTGAAATAAATCATTCAATTGTTCTGAAATTTTAATCATTTTTTATTCTATACATAATTTTCCTATCCACCAATTTTTGGCTTCATCGGACAACTCCTTCTTGGTGCGTCGATTTTTTTTGTTATATATATATATATATATATATATATATATATATATATATATATACAAAGGGACGAAAGAAAAGACACTTCAAACGTCGTGCTCGCACCAAAGAGTGCGAAGCTGAACTAAATTATGTGAGTGGCACGATGCCTTAACTTTGAGGCGCTCTTTCCGATCCCGTTGACGCTCAGCATCGGGTGTCCGGAACATTTTTCTTAGATTTCCCCATCTCATGATCTTTCTTCCTGTTGGCGTTTATATAATTTTTCTTGTGTTTATTATACATATATTGGGACATTTTGAAATTTTTGCGAAATTTCTACACTTTTAAGTTCGATATTTATACAAGTATTAAATACTAAAGTTTTATTTCTATTATTATTTATAAAGTGCAAAGAGACGAAGCAAATGACACCTCAAACGTCGTGTTCACACAAACGAGGCCAGAGCTAGACTAAATTAATATGATCGGTAGTGCGCATTTTCTTGACTCAACTTCACGCTGCGTTTGCATCAGCCGGTGACGTCAGCACAGGATTAATGAACATGTGTAACATTCTTTGTTTTATGCTCTTTTGAACTCGATACCCTTCATTTCTTTTTATTTCAAGTTATTAAATTTTTCGCATTTACGCTTTCTAGCGACTTTTAAAAATTAAGCGTGGTACCCCGGTTTCGAAAGGTAAGACGAATTTTACGTCAAATGTCAATTCACTCATCTGATGATTGAGTGTGTTGAGAAAATAGATTATGGATTGAAGTGAAAAGTTATTGTAATGATTACGACTAACTGCAATGATGAATTTTTTTATTGCATGCTCAAAATTCCAGTGGACTGCGTGTTCTGGGGCTGCTATAACATTTATTCTATGCTGCTCATAAAGAAATCCTTTTCTGATGTTATGTATAAACCCTTTTTGTGTGCTAGGAATATACCTATGAAATCCTTGTCAATGCTGATAAAATTTGAAAATTGAGTATTTTTATAGCAAGTTTTTGTGTTTTGTCTCATTTTATATTATTTTCTTACAAATTTCAAATAGGGTAATTTTTACAAGCTAAATATTAATGGAAAGTAAGAATTTTTTCATGATGCAATTTCTTTAATTTTATTTTCTATTGATGACATGATTTATTCTGAATTATTAAATTTGAACTAATTAATCATTTTGTATAAAGAACTAAACAGATGCTTATATATCGCTTAATTGATCGGTTAACCGAAGGTGATCTGGAATTTATAGTATGAGGGCGTAACTAGGAGATCTCGCGCTACCTAGAAAATGTTCTAGGGCCTTCACTGATTTCAAGTACACGCATCAGTGATTGACAAATGACTGCGGGGGGTCCGCGGTTGGTTCCTTACTTTCACAAGCATCGTTGGAAGTTCGTTGTGAAAATAATTTCAACGAACAGATCATGAGCGGCTCGCGAACGGTTCGGCTCGTAAATGTATACGCACTCTTAGACATAGCATCAGATTGAGAGTGTATATATATATGCTTGAGCAAATATTACAAATATCTGCATTCTAAGTAACGCTAGGCTCCGATTTGCTACTTTTTTAAATATTCATTTTCTTAAATGAGTATCTTCTTGGGATACCTGTATGCCCAGTCTGCTAGGCTTATAAATCCATTTAGATAACGGTATGAGTCGGTTTGGCAGGGTAAATCTATTCAAAGGGCCGTATTTGAACTAGAGGCCTGTCAAAAATATTTTTAGGGCCTGGACTGTGGGTAGGTTAGAAATATTTGGAGGACGGTATCTGGTCTGCGGTGGGAGAAGCCTGTTCGTACGGCCTAAATATTGGAGAAACGTAACTGGTCTGTGGATCCGATACAAAATACTTTGAGGATGGTATTTGGTCTGCAGACCTGGTAAGTCTGTTCGGTGAGTCGGATCTGGTCTCGAAAAAATATTCAGAGGGCCATACCTGGTCTGTAGACCTGATAAAAATATTTGGAGTTCGTATTTGGTCTGGGGTCTGGATAAAATGTATGTTAAGGACGGTAAGGGGACCCGGTAAACCTATTCGGAGGGCTGCCTGTAGTCTGCGGGTTTTATAAAATGTCTTGTACAGTCTATAACAAAAAATCGACGCACCAAGAAGGAGTTGTCCAACAGTGGTGCCGGTCGGGATCAATTTGGAACGGCGCTATCTGGAAATGTATAGTCTTTTGTGACTAGTCAAGTTTTCAACTGTACCTTGACGACAAACGCAGTCGTGTCTGAAGACGTCCAGGGTAGCGTGGGGATCATGTCCTTACCATCGCACCTACTGCCCACAATAAAGCGTTATGGTCAGGGGTGCCATCTCTTTTGAGAGCCGAACCCCTTTGGTAGTCATTTCTGGAACATTTACAGCACAGCGATAGGTAAACGACTTTCTACGACCAGTTGTGTTACCGTTCCTTTTGCGACAACCCGGACTTTCAACAAGATAATGCCCGGCCGTACTCGGCACGTGTTACTATGAATTGTCTTCAAGCTTTCCCAACACTTCCTTAACCAACTAGGTCTCCTGATCTATTTCCCATAGAGCACATTTGAGACGTTATGGGAAGGCGATTGCAGCCATCTTGGAATGTTGACCATTTAGTCCGACAGTTGGAGATAGTTTGGCAATAAATTTTGGAGGACACCATCCGGGATCTTTGAGTCTGTGCCACACCGTATGACAGCTTGCATTCGGGCCAGAGCTGGGCTTACGCCTTATTGACATACTTCCTTTGTCAAACTCTGAAAAAAAATTATTCAATTGTTCTGAAATTTGAATCGTTTGTTTTTCTATATATGTTCTTCCCTTAAATATCTCTCTTGTCCCAGATTCAATGGATACAATGGCTGGTTTTTAAATGGGAACAGAGGATAATAGGAGGCGATGCTTTGTCCTCTGATAGAACAATCAAACAATCGCCAATATCAGGAGTTTCGACCCGCAACGAGCTCAAATAAACAAAATACTTACCGATAGAATGTCAATGACAAATATAACTATCAAAGATTTTCTGACCAAACCATATGGATATTTTGTGCAAAATAAAATTGATGTATCCAGTCAGAAGGATATCATGATAAATGAAACTGTGTTTATCAATAATGTATTTGACAAAGGTCAATTATCTGTAATTAACATTCAGTTTGAACAGTATAATTATCGTATGTTGCTTGATTCTGGCAGTTCAATCAGTCTTTTGCCTAGTACCATTTTTCACGAAATCAAAACAATCACTTAAGTTAAATTTCTTTCTAGAGCTGTTAAAATTAAAACTGTGAACTCTGAATTAAATTTTTCTTCTTATACTTAAATTTCCTTCAAAATTCAAAAACAAAATTTTTAAAACATTTTCTATATTGCTAACTTCTAGCAGGAAGGTTTTGATGGAACTCTTGGCAATGGTTTTATTTCTAAGACCAACTTAATAATTGATACCAAGCTTGCAAAGGCAAAACTTGAGAATTTTGAAGCTCCTTTGTTAAACTAAAACAAGGACAAGATGGTTGAAAAATCTGAGTCAAATAATAATGTATAATAATAATCCTGTATATCTTTCTAAGAAAGTTGTTATACCTCCCAAAGAATCTATGCAAATTCAGGTTAATGTTTCTAACTATGTTGTTACTGGTAATAGGGAACATGATGTTTTATTTACACCCACTTTTCAAAGCAAAAATAGTCAACTATTTCCGTCAATTAATGAAGTAAACAAAAAGGGCAATTTTATAACTATTGTGTCAAATATTGGTGAAGCACCTATGCATAATAACAAAAACTATTGGATAGGTAATAATTAAAAACAAAACAAAATTTATGGAAATGTTAATAGAGAAAAAGACAATGTGATTGAAAGGAATGAAACATGCCATCACATTTCTGCTTCAGCAGAAGTTATTAAACAAAGAAAAACTGATCTTCAACAGTTCGATTTTAAGTTAGAACACTTAAATGAATCGCAAAAACAAAAATTTCTTGGTCTACTCAGAAATAGTTCTTCAGCATTTTCTAAGTCATTACAGACTTTGGGTTGTACAGATCTTTTGGCTCCCTCGTTGTCCCTCAGGAGCGAGAATCCAATCAAGATTTTACCTTTTGAAATCCCTCAGGCACTACATGAAGGAGTTAAAAGTCAATTAAATGACATAATCGAAGCTGGAATAGTTCAGCGTAACATTTCTTATTTGGGTTGTCCAATGCTATTTGTAAAGAAAAAACAGGATCCTTCGAAGAAAACTGACAAAATTTCATATAGCATGGCACTTACGTCTTTTAAACACAGTTGTGGAAAGCTCGAGTTATCCGTTTCCAAGAATTCAATCTATCATTAACGACATCTCTGAATTTAAGTATTTTTCCATGTGCAATCTACACTCAGCCTATTGGTAAATTAACTTACCTGAAAATTTTTGAGATATTCTCACTTTTACATCTCAGTTTGGATCTTTCTGTAATAGACGTCTCCCTTTTGGTTTAAAAATTGCATCCTCTATAGCTCAAAATTGTGTTGATAAGGTAATAAATGAACTTCATCAACAAAGCAAAACTAGCATCTTTGCGTACCAGGATTATTTTCTAATTGGTGCAAATAATTTTGATGTAATGCTACTCAAAAGACTGGCAAAAGCAGGTTTTAATTAAGTATAATATAAATTTGTCTTCACAAAAATGTGCTTTCTTTCAAATTAATATCGGCTATCTTGTGTCACATCCACCTCTTTTCTCTATCTCTGGGGAGTGTGTGGTTCGTTTTATATCCACTGGAGAGGGCCACGCTTCATAGCTTATATTTTCAACATTTATTTGATATTCTGGGTTATAAGTATTTACAGAAACAGTTACAGTAGCATCAGAGAGCCCCTCATTCGTACATCTTCCACTGTCTCGGCTGGTTGAATTCCTTTTCTTTTTCCCCTCTCTTCCCCTTTTCTCCTCCTGGTCATGGTGACCTTTTGACGGCACCCCTGCTAACGTCTCTAAAAGATGTCTCGTTCACCCCGCCAACGTCCCTAAAGGATGTCTCGTTCACCCCTACAGCGTCCCTAAAGGATGTATCGTTCACCCCGACAACCATTCCTCCCAGTGTTGGTAGGAGAACCTCAGAACCTCACATCTTGGCTTCCATATGGAACAAAATATATTCTTTGCACCATGAAGGAGTCATCAGAATTAAATGAAATTTAATACACAAACGGCTTGTATTAGTACAAATAAATAAATAAATTTTCAAAGCAAAAAAAAAAATAATATTAAGTTCCAGAATCAGTATTTGGTGTAGCCACAACGCGCTGCAATAAGTGCTGCTATACGACGTGGCATGGAGTGAAACAGATGTTGAATGTCTGCTAGTGGAAGAGAATTCCATATTGTTTGTATGCGCACCCAAAGTTCGTTTTTTGAAGCTGTAGGACGCGGATCACGAGCGATACGCCGACCAACCAAATTCCACACGTGCTTAATAGGCGACAAATCCAGCAAATAAGCTGTCCAAGGAAGAAGTTGCATGTGTTGGGCTGAAAAGAAGTCTCGAACATTCCTTGCAACATGTGGGCGTGCATTATCCTGGTGAAATATTGCTCCAAGGATGTCTTGAAGGAAGGAAACTACTTCGGGCTCTAGCTCACGGACGTACCTGTTGCTATTCAGATTACCCTCAATTCGTAGCAGCTGAGATCGTCGATGATACGAAATCGCACGCCAAACCATAACTCCGGGTGTTCTGCCACTATGACGTTCGATAACGCACTCTGGAAGGCAGCGTTCACCGGCATAGCGTCTAACACGAATGCGGCCATCATGGTTCCGCAAATTAAAGCGGGATTCGTCAGAAAAAAACAACTTGTTGCCATTCAGTCCGCCAGGCTCTGTGCTCATGAGCCCATTGCAGACGCAGCCGTCGATGGTTTGGCGTGAGGGGATCCTGTATAAAGGAATTCTTGCACGCAGTCCACGGTGCAGCAGACGTCGGCGAATTAACGAAGCCGACATTAGTACACCTGTAGCAGTAAACCAAAGTGCTGCCAACTGCCTGGAGGAAGCTGTACGGTCATTCACCGCCATGTCGACCAGATGTCTATCAACGCGCGCTGGCCTCACCTTCCATCGTCCACTCCCAGTTTTTCGAGCTGTCCGGTGCTAGTCGGTCCACTGCTTCCAAACTCGCATCATTGTGGTACTGTTCCGCTGCACATGAGCTGCTATTCTGCGATAGGAAAACCCTCCTTCACGAAGGCCGTTGATTCACCCCCGTTCAAACTCCGTAAGTTGTTGAAATTTCACCCTATTTCCTCGTGGAGGCATACTTAGGTCTTACTAAACGTTCACCACTAAATAATAACCATGCACTTTTTTCAACGTCCCGCTACAGCCCTCTATTTATACGCTTTTAGCATCAGTTCAGAGGGCGCTGTTCACACCACGCACGCGTGGTGGCTCTAAAACTTTACTACTTTGCATAACATCCTATAATTGACATTTGCTGCAAATTTCATTTCATTCGTCAGACCATTTTGAAGGATAAGAAACAACACAACACTGCCATTCGAATTTGTAGCTAATAGAAGCCAACTGACTTTGATTTTTATTTCTTCATCTGGTAAAGCTATTCGTGAACAGATATCTCTCGACGAAAAACAGCTATGCAGAGCTACATAGTGTTTTTTCTGTAGAGCGTTTATTTTTCAAATAAAAGGTTGGCCCGATTACATCGCTTACTCCGTGTAGTCCATTTTGGTGCTCCTGACACTCGTCATGCTATGTTTATTTAAAGTACGCTTTCAGAGTCCTCATACAAATTCCACAGGCATTACGTTTTGTTTTTTATATGCAATATAAATTTGTGAAATTGATCTTGAGACTCTTCATGCTCGGTGGAGCAGTTTTTGGTAGTGGTTTTCGCAGACGTTTTGATGGCTTTTATGCCTACCTTGAATATCACAACCCTCAAGCCAGAATAGGACAACCTGTCTCACCTTACTCTTGTTAGGTTTGATTGCCAACAGTATCAGCAGACTGTACAAGTCACTCTATCCTATCATCTAACATTCAAAATTGTCGAATTCATGATGGCTAGAGAACATGTGAATTGTTCACTACCGCCGAGATTATATTAAAAGGGCTCGGATATATGGTTCCATAACTCTAACATGAAAAATGTTCTCCACCTCAAACTACGTTTAGTTTCCGCTCAATGTGCTTTTTCTTCGAAACGTAGTTATTTCACTTTTCCGGTGCAGGGACACACCATCTCGCAACTTGCCTGCCCTCAGAACTATTACTGTGCATGTGGAGAGCACTGCATTCCAAACAAGAATTTTGAAGCCCTGACAGAAGAAAGCATGAATTACCCAGGCATCACGAACTGTCTTCCTTCCAGTGTGGGCAGTGGCTGTACTGTTATCTCCAGAAAGGGTTGCCTCTTCTACAGAATCTACTTTGTTCCCGACTTACTACATTCCTACGAAGTACGCAGTATACACGGTCACCAGTGTACTTACACCATTGCAGTAGAGCGAGTATTGAACGGTACACAAGAGCTGATTATCTTACAATCAACTGCAAGAACAGCAAACGGAATTTTTCTGGAAATTTGTATTTCATACAACCAGGCTCCTTTGTACCTTTCGGACTCCCTTGTTATTCGAGTGGGTCAGAAGCATACTTGTTACAAACAAGTCCTCTAAACAGCCCAATTGCTGGACTAGTTAGTCAAGTACAAGCAAACCAGTGTTTTACAAAAAAAAATCATTTTTGACAGGGATCTAACCCATTGTGACTTCTTCGAAACAACACTACGCTGTGAAACAAAGCCAGACGGCTCGGTGGCTATGTTTACAAACAAGGACAATACATTGCCTTTAACACGTGATCTACATCTACTTTCTATAGCCAAAGGAACTCTAAAATTACAATTGCTATCTACAGCTCCTGTGAGAGTCCAAATGCATTTTAAAAACTTTAAAATACACTTGGAAAACATTGATGTCTGTCCGAAATTTTCCGATGGAGATTTCCAAACAAAAGGCTGTTATGCCTGCCAAATCTAAGTGAACTTGAATTTACAGCGGCTTCCAGTTGTCAAGCGGGCACCGTTTCCATTGAATTTCAAATTATTAAATTATTTACTCAAACTGTGCTTTTAGAAACTGAGCTTAAGGCATTTAAAATTCAATTTATGGCGGAACAAATATGTTACGACGAAAAGATTTGTTTAGTTTCTCGAAACATGAAGCAATGTCGTCTTGCATCGTTTTGTCTTAACGAACCAAGCTAACAATTAATAAGCTTAAACACTTCCTATACAAAAGCTTATGTTCAAAGTGATTTCTTTGACTCAGGATTCTTCGATTTTTTTCTCTATGCCTACGTTTACAGGAATTTGTTTTGAATGAAAGTTATTGGTAGTCTTCTACTAATAATTTGCTTAAGCATAATGGTCTTTTCCACATGTCTTACGTGTTGTAAAAAATGAAGTTACTTGAAAATTAAAGAAATGTTTAACAACTTTCAAAAATAATAATTTTCTTATTCTTTATTTTATGTCAAATCTTGCATTTACATGATAAATATGACAATGTTTTATTTTTCTTATTAGATTAACATTATTTTAATTTATATTTATTGATATATATATATTTATTTACTATTTCCATGTGGTGTTATAGGATTGAATATATTAGTACAATTATCTATTTATGCATATATTACATAGTTAACCTACCTGTTTCAATAACTATGTCATAGGTTTTTTGTATGTGTATTGATGTCTCAAGGGGCTCTCTTTGCCAATGTCAACACCGTATGAATTAATTCATTTTCTTCGGGGTTTTTTCCGGGTTCAGCTGGAGATGTGACGTTGCTATAGTCAAGATCGCTTAAGTTAAGTTTAGAAAGATTCTGGAATAGAAAACCGTGTTACCACCTTTCTCAGCAATTGAAAATCAAACACCAGTGATCACTTACTTTACTTTCCCAGACTATTCTGGATCACCCTTTGGCCTTTCTACTCCTTTTGATACTTAAATCACGGGATTCTTCCTGATTATCTCGAGGTCAAGGGCAGAGGTGTAATACATCACGAATTCGGATCTTTGTTTCTTAACCACCTAATCTAATTAAGTTTCTGAGTTCATCTGAGGGACGTGGGAAACAATTGATGATAACAGCGTGTTAGTTATCACTGGAAGTTTCTATGACAAACATTGTACCCTCATAAAAAGGGTGGTAGTGATTTGAATTGACAGAGCAAGAGAGCAACCGAGGGAGAGAGAGTGCAATTGATGAATTACCCAGCAGGCCTGTAGTAGAATGATTGTGACAGTTCATGCAGCACGCTACAACACGTTGGCAGGTGGGGATTCTATATTCAACTTATTCTATCCTTCATTAGATCCTTAACTCTATCTTTTATCATGAGGTATAACACAAGGCAATGGATATCAAATGTACTTGAACTGTATGCATAAATATATTTATATATATATCTCAACCTATAAAGAAATACTTGCTATTTCAAAGACAATAAATAATACTTCATTCAACTATGATTTTTTTCTTGAAGCATGCACCACCGTAAAGTACTACTGTTGCGCATGCGTCAATGCCTTGCCTTTGAAAGCTTGTCACACGGTTTACGTGAAAAGATTGTGTTAAGGTTTTCGTGCGGCTTTCACTGTAAAGCTTGTTTTGTCAAGCTTTCAATGAGGTTTTCAAGCGATTTTCGCGGTAGGCTTGTCAGCGGCAGCCTATAAAAAGGGAAGCGGCAACTTTTTCGTAATCTTGCTTGCTATCTGGGCTAGTTATGCCCTCGGCATCGTGACTACCACGGCTGTTAGATAACGGCTCCACTTTCTTAGGAAAGCGAAGCTTTAATGGACTTTACGCCACGGTGCCTGTAGCAAGTCATTGACTGCGACGGCCACTACACATCATATTAGTATTTATAATGTGATTGTATAATATTATTAAATTATTTTTATGCTTTTGTAAGAAGAGTACTTTATCACGCTTTGCTAAGTATAATTGAACTTTATAACATATATGATTTAAGCACCCAACTGTTGGTTTCGAGAGAGACCAATAGACTCAACCACTGCGCAGTTAAGTTGCGCAGATGTATTTTAAGGAAACCCCGGATGTAAGAAAGTTGTGTTATGTGATGCTTTAAAGCGTAAAAGACGCGATCCGACTCAATCACGGCCTTCGTGTACTATATAGAGTCAAGGATTGCTGCAAGTAAACCGCAGTAACTACGACCAGGCAGTCCTGTCGTTTTATTTAATCCAACACCCACACAAATTTTTGTAAGTTGCCCGGCGCTCGAGTTGAATAATGCTGGGAAAAGTTCCTTCAGCCCAGTCGAGTACTTACATTGGGCTTGATTGATGAATTGACGGAAATGCTGCATGGAAATCGCTGGTAGCGTTCCGCAGAAGCAACACTTTTGAGTCTGAAGATCGCGGCAAATCGGGAAAAGCGTTAGCTTGGATTTGCCTACACGTGGAATTGAAGTGAAGCGGTCGCTTGGAGTCGTCGCACGTGGAAAGAGAGCCATTCTACAGGAAAGTGACAATCTGGAACATCGTCTTTCTTGGACCCAGATAAGAAATTTGATTGATTTTTCAATTTGTCTAGCTTTGTGGATTTAGTGTGATTCAAGCTTCGATTTAACTTCAGCTTGAAAAATTTTATCAATTTAGTGTGATTCAAGTTTTGATTTAACTTCATTTTTCATAACTTTATAAATTTAGTGTGATTCAAGTTTCGATTTAACTTCAACTTGCATAAATTGGTAGTTAGAAATGCTGCATCGCATATGAATCTGAATTTGTTTTGAATTAAATAAGTTAAAATTGCTTCATAATATATGAGAGGCTAGGGAGTAAGATTTAAAGTGTTCATATATTTTGTGTTCTCTCTTTAATTAGAAATGCTGCATCGCATATGAATCTAAATTATTTTGACTTATATGAGTTATATTTGTTACATGATATATGAGGCTAGGGAATAAGATTTATTGCATATGTATTGTGTGTTCTATCTTTTTAGGGTATAAGATTTAGTATTGTGTCTTCTCTTTTAAAGTATAGGATTTATTGCATATATTTTTGTCGTTCATCTATATTGTATGAAATCTAGTACTTTCATTAAGTCATTTAAAAATCTATTTTCAAAATTCATTGTAAGAGGAACCTCTTTAATCGGTTAAAAGCTGGTTTCGTAAAAAAAAATGATATTTTTGGCTAAAGGTAGACGGGAGGATCTTAGAATCCTAGCAGATGAACTAGTTGAGGTCTTAAGAGAAAATCTCAAAATCTTTGAGCTAAAGGATATTATTGTCAATTCAGAGCATTATGAAGAAACATTCGGAAAAGAACTATTAAAAACAATCATAGTGGACAGAGAATCTGAAAGGGAAAGAACCTTTGAACTAGAGAAAGCTGAAAAAGAAAGAGCATTTGATCTGGAGAAGGCCGAAAAGGAAAGAGTTTTTGAACTCGAAAAGATAAAGATGCAACTGGAAGCACAGTCTGTGAATTTGACCACAGAGACTAGGCTCAGTGGGGAAAGTGAAAACCCTAAATGGGAATTGAGAAAACTAATTCATAGCTTCAACCCAAAAGATGACGATATGAGTCTCTTCCTAAACATTTTTGAAAGACAGTTAAAATTCATAAAAGTACCAGAGGATCAGTGAGTGGCTTATTTGATAGGAGCCCTACCACCATATATAGCTAAACTGATTGCTAGAGAGCCAAAAGAGGAGTCTAGAAATTGCAGATACATCAAAGAAATGCTTCTGAAACGTTACAAACTCAGTGCCGAAAAATTCAGGCAAGTGTTTTCTCAACATAAAAAGACACATGAGAACACCTGGAGAGATTTTTACTTCGAGCTGAGGACTTATTTTGAGGGATGGCTGTCTGATCTGCACATCCAGGATTTTGATCAACTCAAGGAACTAAAAATATCCGACCAGATGAATAGGAGAACCCCTCCAGAAGTAAAAGAACATTTCCTTTATGAGTGGGCCGACTGCACTTGCCCTGAGGAACTTATAGAAAAACTAGAGTCGTTCGACAATTTGCGAAGTAATATGAAGAATAACCCTAATCGTGATTTCAAGAAGAGAGTTTTCAATAAACATAAGGATGAAGTTTCCAGAATGGGAAATTCGAAGAACCATTTTTATCAGAGAAGGTTTGAAAGGCCGAGGCAAGAAACGAACCAAGATGAGCGACCTGCTATAAGATGCTATGGTTGTAATGAACCAGGTTATATAAAAGCCCGATGCCCAAAGTGTAATCCATCTGTGCAGAATAACCCGGCTCGAATTGGTTGCATCCAACTACATTCTAGTACAACTGAGTCATCTAAAGTTGCAGTGCTGAGAGTGATTATCAATGGAATACGTGAAACAGCATGTGCTGACTCTGGAGCGAGTCACTTCATCGCTGGTGAAGCACTGTACTACCTTTTGCTAGAGCAGGGAGCGGAATATACTTCTACTCATCTTAGTATATCCCTCGCGGATGGACACAAATCGGAAATGACAGTATACACTACCCTTGTGACTGTGGAGCTTGAAGGAAGATCCTTTTAAACCACTTCGATTGCATTACACGAAGCAAAAGAAAACCGAACACTTTTGGGAACAGATTTTTTGAAGATATCTGGCGTCGTTCTAAATATAAAAGAAGAGGACTGGTGTTTCGGAGATAGTCCTCTCCACAAATACCCATTTGTAGAACAAATGAAACCTGAGTCATTTAAGGAATTCGGAAACAAGATGAAAATTAATCCGTGTTCACTTCGAGAGGTGGAAAGCCTTGCCCTTACTTCAACACAGCGTGAAACGATGAACCGCCTCCTAAACGAGTATGAGAGGTCTTTTCATAAAGGGAGAGAAGCTACCCCTTTCATTGAACACTGGATAAACACCATGGACCATCCACCTATAGCAGTACCTCCGTACAGAGTTTCCCCAGTAAAGAAAAGTATAATGAAAACCGAGATAGAGAGAATGTTAGAAGAAGGCATAATTGAGAACTGCGAGTCACCATATGCAGCTCCTGTGGTTCTGATTCCAAAACCAAATGGAACCTACAGATTTTGCGTTCATTATCGCAAACGGAATGCCATTACGAAGACTGATACCTATCCTCTTCCACTCATTGACGACTTGCTCCACGAAGCCAAGCATACATCTTACATGTCAACGATTGACTTGCGAGCGGGTTACCATAAAATTAACGTGGCAGTTACAGACCGTGACAAGATTGCTTTCACCTGTCCATTTGGCACTTAACGTTTTATCAGGATGCCTTTCGGGCTGATAAACGCACCAGCTACCTGCCAAAGACTCATTGATCGTTGCAGAGGGGATCTGAAAGACATGCATCTGTACTTACCTTGACAACATAATTATCTTTGTCAGAGACCTTTGATTAGCATCTGTCACACTTGAGAGCTGTATTTAAGCGACTCCTTCAATTTAAGTTGCATGCCAACTGAAAAAAGTGCAACTTTGTGTGCTCCAAGGGTTAAGTACCTAGGTCATTGGATAACTCCATCCGGACTCCAGGCTGACCCTGAAAGGACTTCCGCTATCCAATTAATGCAAAATCCTAGAAATGTGAAACAGGTCCAATCGTTTCTGCAAACTTGTTCTTGGTATCTCCGTTTCATCCCTAACTTTTTTGACATTGCTAGACCCCTTAGTAATTTGACCAAGAAAACTGTCTCATGGAAATGGACAGAAGAAGAACAGAGGGCTTTCATCACCTTAAAAGAGTTGTTGATCACTTCCCCTATTCTCAAGCAAAGTGATCCATCAAAGCCCTTCATAATTCGAACGGATGTCAGTAGTTATGCCCTGGGTGCCGTCCTAATTCTAGGAGACACTCCTAAAGAACATCCCGTAGAATATGCTAGCAGATTCCTTTTTCCTGCAGAACAAAATTACTCTTCCACTGAGCGTGAGGCCCTAGCTGTTGTCTGCGCCCTGGGGAAGTTTCGCGGTTACATCGAGGGACAAAAGGTCACCATAGCCTCTGACCATCAACCTCTGAGGTGGTTGCTGAGCCTGAAATCTCCAACTGGGAGGTTAGCCAGATGGGTATTGCAGATCCAATCCCACAATCTGCAAATAGTATATATTCCAGGAAAGGCTAATGTTGTGGCTGAATTGTCTCGCCCTGTGTGTGAACACACCGAAGATCATAGTGATATTTGTATGGTATCTGTTGACACATTCCTACTAGAAGTTCCAGTGACATAAGAGAAGAACAATTGATAGATGACGAGCTAAAGAAGATTATAGACTACTTTGAAAGTGTAGAGAAAAGCGCAGATTATGGAAATTGGACCGATAGAGGGTACATCATGAATCTAGGTGTGCTCTATCGTTTTTCCCCCGACTCCGATTCGAAAGAAGCCCAGCTAGTCGTTCCGAGATGTATTTTAAGGAAACCCCGGATGTAAGAAAGTGTGTTATGTGATGTTTTTGTGAAAAAGACGCGATCCCACTCAATCACGGCCTTCATTTATATAGGGTCAAGGATTGCTGTAAATAAAGCGCAGTAACTACGACCAGGCAGTCCTGTCATTTTATTTAATCCAACACCCACACAAATTTTTGTAAGTTGCCCGGCGCTCGAGTTGAATAATGCTGCAAAAAGTTCCTTTAGCCCAGCCGAGTACTTACAACTTCATAATTCAGATATTTCTGAAACATAACCTACATATACTGCTGTAGGTTTGGATTGTAACAATCCACTTATTGGATAAAACGACACTACCTATGTCCCTATTGTGTCATATTCTTACTAACCTTCTTCAAACAATAATTGAGAGCGGCACATACTCGCGGAATCGGACTATCTGATCGGAATCCACCCTTTCTACTATACGGAGTTCAATTTTTTCACGCTCCCTCAATGGTTTTTATGGATATCCTAGGCAAATTTTACGCCGTTTTTTCATTATTATTTCGTCAAATCCGCCTGAAATTCTGGGTAGAATTTAAATTATAAAAGGTGGGGGTTCGTATAGAAATCATCGGAGCAAGCACCCAATTTAATATGAAGACGGCACCGTAGACAAATTTTAAACATTGATATTTGTAGAAAACATTCATTCCTATCGATTGCTACCTTCTGTTTTGTTCTGCGATGTTTTTTTATTTCCAATGGCAAGGCTGGGTACAGATTGCAAAGACAAATACAATACATAATGCAATACAGAAATACAATACAGTACAGAATTGACCTAAGTCATTGTAGCCTTATACAAGGCCAAAAGTGATGGTCACTTGTGAAGGGGTACCCAGTGGGTGGACCATCATTGTCCCTAACAAAGTACAGCACAATTTACATCCGTGTCCTGACCCGGATTCGAACCAGGAACCTTCCGATCCAGAGGCCAACACCTTGACCACTAGACCGGTTGGTCGGCTGTTCTGCGACGTAAATTGTGCAATTGCAATCGGATGAGTCTTTTTTTTTTTTTTTTTTGACGACTGTACGTATTATGTGTTTAATGTAAATGTAATGTTGAATTTATTGTCTTAAATTATTTCGAAATGAAAGTAACATTGACTTTTTTTGTATACCAGTTACCATGGCATAACTATTTTTTAGCACAAGGAATGTGTTTAATGTCACAAAATCCATTAGCTTGTGAAGGTCTAGCAGAAAAAAACTGTCAATATAAAGGCGAATCTTTGAAATGGGAGGCGCTAAATCATCCTCTCGCATCTCTGCAATAAATGTCTCTCGGACCTGACATGTAGTTGAACAAAAACTTTCGAAAAAGGAACTAAAGCGAATTTTTTTTTTTTTTTTTTTTACAAAAATCAAATTTTTTGATGTAGCTAAGAAATTACAATGTTTCTTTCAACAAAAAAAAAAAAAAGATTTCTTCACTCTAGTTTTCTTGAATGTAAGAACACGCTGTTCCTGTTTCCTTTGAATAACAGGTTAGAAAAAAACAGGTTGTTATTTTTCTTCATCTTGGCACGGCACTCGGCAGTGCTCACTGATTGTCGAAACATGATAATCGAACTTGAGCCCACGGCAAGATGATATACCAATCTTGTGAAAAATTTCTCTAGTGAAATGTATATATATATATATATATATATATATAGACAGAGAACTCTCAAATGATATTATGGAATGGTTGAAGTTTCTGAGACAAAAAAGAATAGCTTAACTTAGATGCACAAATGCCATTTATTTTCTATATATTTTTATAATTAATAACTGTTTTGATTGTAAAGGTTCACCAGAACACTTTTAGTTCCGATTGAACCAAATATTGAATAATTTGGTAATTTTTAATTATGACTTTTTGTGGGGGTGACTCCAAAGTGTGCCAGCACCGCGACTAGTAGTCTATTGTACTGAGATTTTTAATTAACGTCGTACTAGAGTAACACAACGGGCTACACGATACGCTTACAAATATCCATGCACTAACCTGGATTCGAACCAGGAACCTTCCGATCTAGAGGTTAACACCTTACCAAATATTGAAAAGTTTGTGTACAAAAATGGTATTAGTCATGAACGACACTATTCAAAATTGCAAGTGTCGAGTCAGAGGTTTTTCTTAACACATATATTTTTTATTTATAATATCAAACATTGTTATAAACAAGAAATAACAGTATTTACTATTTTTGGTTTTTAAGAATGATTGTTTGACTATTTCAATGGAAAAGTTTTTAATTGGTGCTTAATAAATGAGTTTTATTTGTCTGGAATTTTCCTGCAAAATGTCGTTAATTATAATCGAATCTGTCTGGAATTTGTTTTTTATTTTCAGGTCTGGTATTATTTTTTTTTATTATTCTTTTGTTTTTTATTACTATTAATTTATTTTTATTATTCTTTTGCTTATTATTACTATTATTTTATTTTTATTGTTATTTTGCTTATTATTACTATTACTTTGTTTTTATTATTCTTTTGTTTATTTTTCTATTATTTTATTGGTATCTTTACTGGTATCTAATTTACACATTAAACATTCCGCTTACTCCATATGCTTTTGGAGGCTGCTTAGGTCCGAAGTTGATGACATGTGTTTCGGATTTTTCTCATTTATGCCACTTTTAGAGAATTAAGAGCATTTTAATATTTTATGTAGGAATTTTCATGTGAGTAATTTCTACTGTTTACCGAAGTCGGTAGATGACAGCACGCGAATCGGACCAAACTACTATTCTATTACTAGTACTAAATTTCTGTTACTGCGCAGGTGAGTTGCGCGATCTTTCTAGAACAGTCTGGAGCCTTCACAGAGTATGAGCAGTCAGACATTTTTCGATCGCCAGCATGGGTGTGTTGTTCCTTTTCGCGGTAATAACCAATTTTGTAAACTAAATCTTCTTTGACTTTAAATAGTCCTTCGTTTATAGATTAAGCTGTTTAAATCAACTATTTTGTCCCAATTCCTCCGTCATAACAGGTTTCTAAAATACTTCTGTTTTGAAACGGATTCTTGCTGTCAACTTGTCAATTCTTATTTTAATGTCATTTTATCTTATTTGTAATGTAAATAGTAATTTTTGTTAATAAATATAATTGTTTTCTAAAATAAGTCTTCGACCTGAGACAACCCCTAGACATAAAAATAACCGACCCACTAACCCAACATATATTTTGGGGGCTCGGCCGGGATTCGAAAAAATTAATTGATTTAGGTTCGAGTTTATTCTTTCGATTTGGAAAAAAGTTAATCTTATTTTAGTATTTCGTAATAACACGGAGCACACCCATACGTCTTAATTCTCGAAAAGTAACAACGATAGAAGCTGCCAACCACCTGGAGTTATTCGTCCAGGAAGAGTAAATCATCTCGGGAGTGCATCCACGTGCCTCTACAACTGTCTGGAGCTCCTACAGTCCTCTCCAAAGTGTTTATCCTGCTCGTCGTAATCAGCCCGCGTCTCCGATTCACTCGTCGTAATCAGCCCGCGTCTCCGCTTCACTCGTCGTAATCAGCCCGTGTTTTCGCTTCACTCGTCGTAATTAGAGAGAGTTCGACTATGAAATTGAACATCGACCTGAATGAAGCATGTAGATGCTCTAAGTAGAAATCCAGTCTTAATAATTGAAACTGATACCATCACTGCCAGATTAAAGAAAGCTCAAACAGAAGATGAAAATTTTTGTACTTTAGAAACTCTTACGAGTCTTCAGAATTTTGTGAACGAAATGGAATTTTGTACAAATTCGTAAACGGTCGTGAATTGATTGTAGCCCCGAGGGATATGCAAACATAATTAATCAAACTTGCACATGAGAAAGGACATTTTTCAATCACCAAAACAGAGATATCCTCAAACAAGAATTTTTCATCCCAAATCTAAAGCCGTTAGTTCGTAATGTCATCAGCAACTGCGTACCATGCATCTAAGCTAATAATAAGAGTGGAAAGAAAGAAGGGTTTCTGAATCCAATTCCAAAGGAAGACATTCCCTTAAGTACGTATCACGTAGATTTCATTGGCCCAATACCCTCAACCAACAAAAGATATTAACGGTCGTTGACGCATTTACTAAATTCACATGGCTGCATCCAGTAAAGAGTGTCACCGCAGAAAATACAATACATAGGTTAAAGCTACAACAAAAAACTTTGGGAAATCCTAAAAGAATTGTTACAGATCGAGGATCAGCATTCAACTCCAGAGCTTTTACTGATTTTTGTGCCGAAGAAAAAAAAATCCAACACCTACAGATCGCCACCGGAGTACCACGAGGTAACGGTCAAGTTGAGAAGATACACCGCACTCGTATACCCGTTTTAACCAAATTATCATTAGACGACTCGACAAAATGGTACAAATACGTGGATCAATTACAACGAATACTCAACAGCACAACTAATAGAAGCACCAAGTGGACACCTTTTGAACTTTTAATTGGTGTCTCCATGAGGAATAAAGATGATCTAAAAGTACGAAACCTTCTCATGGAAGAGATGGAAGATAAACTTCAAGAACAAAGAAACTTACTGCGACAAGACGCAAAAAAGAATATCCAGAAGGTTCAAGCCGAAAACAAGAGAACTTACGATAAAAAGCGCAAGAAAGCTTCGAAGTACAAAGAAGGGTATTTGGTGGCAATCCAGAGAACACAGTTCGGTTCTGGGTTAAAACTAAGACCTAAATTTCTAGGACCCTATAAAGTCATTCCAGTTAAACCTAGTGATAGATATGACGTGGAAAAGGTAGGTAACCAAGAATCTACTAACATGACTTCCACGTCAGCTGACCTAATGAAGTATTTTTCTCCTGGATATAAAAATGACTAAATGTAAATATACTTTAAAAATAATTCATAAACAGCGTCAATCTTTTCCTATTTACGTCATGTTACGGTGCTCCTGATTTCGTTTTGCATAGTTGTGCAATTCTTAGTTATTCGACATTTTTTCCCTTTAGTATTATCCGATTAGAGATATTTTTTTAAACATTAAATTTATTCTTAAACAAGAATAGGTTGTGATTAATATCATTTGATGTTATAGCAAATATTTTATCGATGAGGCCATCGATTTTGCAGAATAGCCGAGTTGTAGGAATTTTCATGTGAGTAATTTCTACTGTTTACCGAAGCCGGTAGATGACAGCACGCGAATCGGACCAAACTACTATTCTATTACTAGTACTAAATTTCTGTTACTGCGCAGGTGAGTTGCGCGATCTTTCTAGAACAGTCTGGAGCCTTCACAGAGTACGAGCAGTCAGACATTTTTCGATCGCCAGCATGGTTGTGTTTTTCCTTTTCGCGGTAATAACCAATTTTGTAAACTAAATCTTCTTTCACTTTAAATAGTCCTTCGTTTATAGATTAAAGCTGTTTAAATTAACTATTTTGTCCCAATTCCTCCGTCATGACAGGTTTCTAAAATACTTCTGTTTTGAAACGGATTCTTGCTGTCAACTTAGCAATTCTTATTTTAATGTCATTTTATCTTATTTGTAATGTAAATAGTAATTTTTGTTAATAAATATAGTTGTTTTCTAAAATAAGTCTTCTACCTGAGACAACCCCTAGACATAAAAATAACCCACCCACTAACCCCACATTTCTGAGCATTTTTTTGGTTTAAAATCTTCTCAACGGGATAGGTAAATATTACCAATAAGAGACCAAATAATATGTTTAGTCTTTAGGTCCAAACCTCCTTAAAACGTTTATAAATGGGGCCGGGGACTTCCAAAAATCAATCGGCTCTAGTACAAGAGGTCACAGGCTTCTGCACTGTAAGTAACTTTAATCTGATAGCCGACCAACCGGCTAGATCGGAAGGTTCCTGTTTCGAATCCGGGTCTGGACATGGATGTTTGTAAGCGTATGGTGTAGAGGCGGCTGGTGCACCTTAAATCTGTCGTGGCCGAAAATCCTCACGTTGGGTTGGCGTGGAAGTTTGGAGAGTGGGGTGCCAGCTCAGGTGTTGCTTCGTCATCTGACCGTGGTTCAAAATTACGAGGTATTGTCCTCGGTTCTTTCTCTTAAGGGACTGATCCCGGACTGTCGTCAATAGCCCGTTGTGTTGCTCTAGTACAACGTTAACTAAAAATTACCATTACCGACCAACCGGCATAGTGGTTAAGGTGTTAGCCTCTAGATCGGAAGGTTCCTGGTTCGAGTCCTGGTCCGGGCATGGATGTTTGTAAACGTATGGTGTAAAGGCGGCTGGTACACTTTAAATCTGTCGTGGCCGAAAGTCCTCAGAGAGAGTCTCACGGGCGCATGGTACGTGGTTCGCTAATACGAAGCTATGCCCGGAAAAGGTAATGAAAATTACTTTTTGTTTTACTCGGGGATTGTCTTATGATCAGACAATTTTAAATTCATCAGACAGGAGTGGAACAACCAGCCGGGAGACAGTAGCTGACTGGTTCAGCTACTGTAGGGAAATTTTAACTGATTTTATGGTGAACCACCAAGTTGGCCAGAGTCTTATAGGTAGCCCTGGAATGGTAGTTGAAATTGACGAATCTAAGATAGGAAAAAGGAAGTACCATGTTGGTAGGTTGAGGGAAGGGACTTGGGTGTTGGGCCTCATTCAGGGGGAGACCAAAGAAATTCGGTTTGAAGTTTGCCCCAACAACAAAAGAAATGCAGCAACTCTTATGCCCTTAATTTTGAAGCATGTTGCTCCAGGAACTACCGTAATGAGTGACCAGTGGAGAGCATACTCTGGACTTCGGAGGACGGGATTATACTTTCATGCAACCGTCAACCACCCACAGAATTTTGTAGATCCTCTGACAGGGGCCCACACCCAAACGATATAATCATTCTAGAAAGATCTAAAAATGAAAATTAACCGGGGCGGCCTTAGAAAAGAAATGTTGTCGGACAGGTTATTAGAATACGTTTGGAGAAGAACATGCCGCAAGCAAAACTTGGACTATTTTTCTAAGTTTATAGAAATCGTAAAAATCTACTATCCAGTCCCATAAATCTATACGCGTGATCTCAAAAAAGGCCCTTTTCAGGGCCATCATAAAAAACGGCTCTTTTCATGGCCATCATTTAAGAAACGGCTCTTTTCAGAGCCATCATATAAAAAGGTTCTTTCCTTTGCCATAATAATTAAAAAATAGAAAATATCACACGCAAACACACGTAAGTGCATGCATACGCATATAAAATCATACATATACACTTATAAGCATGCATACTTACGTATGCATAACATACGTGTATACATGCTCACGCATGAATACCATACTTGTATACATGCGCGCGTGTGTCAATGTAAAAATTTTAAGTTCTATCATATTTGAACCTAAAGCGAAAAATTTCTTCAGAACCCTTGATTTTATCTTAACACAACATCCTGATTAAAATGACTGATTATCAAGCACAAACCTAATTGATTCTGTTGGGTAAAAGAATAAAGAACATAATACGAATTTTATGGAACGAGTAAGAACATCAAAGAGTAAAACATAAATTTCCCCTCCAAGAATGACTTGGTTTAATCCGAACATATTCAATGTTAACCTATGAACCGCTAACTCTGAATTGTTTTTCTGATTATATTCTAACAAAATACCACACAAAAAACCAGTAAAAGGATAATTAGTTCTTATTTGATTTAACTCTGAGTTTAAATATGATTTTTTATCTAATTTAAATCTGTTTTGTCCTGCAATATAAAGAACAATTCATAGTAAAACCAAAAAAAATGAAAATTCCAATTATGTAGGTGATTACGACTTGGTTCGACTTTTCGATTGATAATAGGCGACATTGATAATTGTTCTGATGATATTCACTGTTCCGGAAAACAATGATGCAAGAAGTATTCATCAATTTATTCAGAAAAGAAAATCATGTTCATGTTTTCTATTAATTACAACATGCTAGAAATTTTGATGGTAATGAAAATACGATTTCTAATTGCGTATCACGTTACTTTAAAGGGGACAGTAGACTTTCATAATCATCACAATTGGTCTTTTAATCAGTTTTTACATTTACAGTTAAAAAATTAATTGATATCAAACTAAATGGAAAATGAATTTTTCAATTGCGATAATTTTTGACGGATTTACATGTAAACATAAATTTTAATAGATAGGTTATTGCAGAAGACTTACTACACTTATCAATTTTTGTGGATTTATAAAAACTTTTGGCCACATTTTATGAAATAACTTTCGCACACCTTCATATCTCTGGACCAAACTTTATGTTTTGGCTTTTTAATAAATAAAAGTGCCAACCAACCGGGGTTTGTTGATTAAGGTGTTAGCTTATAGATTGGAAGTTTCCTGGTTCGAATCCGGGTTAGTGCACGTATGTTTGTAAGCGTATGGTGCAGAGGCGACTGGTGTACTTTAAATCTGTCGTGAACAAAATTCCTCACGTTGGGTTGTTGTGGAAATTGGGAGGTAATGGTAATTTTTAGTTAACGTCGTACTAGAGCAACACAACGGGCTATTGACGACGGTCCGGGATCAGTCCCTTAAGGGAAAGATCCGAGGACAACACCTCGTAATTTTGAACCACGGTCAGATGACGAAGCAACACCTGAGCTGGCACCCCACTCTCCAAACTTCCACGCGAACCCAACGTGAGGACTTTCGACCACGACAGATTTAAGGTGCACCAGCCGCCTCTACACCATACGCTTACAAACATCCATGCCCGGACCCGGATTCGAACCAGGAACCTTCCGATCTAGAGGCTAACACCTTAACCACTATACCGGTTGATCGGCGTGGAAATTGGGAGAGTGGGGTGCCTAGTCATTTGACCGTGGTTCAAAATAACTTGGTGTTGTCCTCGGATCTTTCCCTTATGGGATTGATCAAGTACCGTTGTGTTGCTCTATTACGACGTTAAAAAAATAACCAAATTCGTGAACATCTTTATTTTAGCAGACAAAAAAAAAATTCAAATTGGATTATTCACTGCAGCTAGATCACTAAATACAGGTATGATGAAAATAAAGTTCAAACTACATTCGTAGAAGTTTGGGCCGACCAACCGGCATAGTGGTTAAGGTGTTAGCCTCTAGATCGGAAGGTTCCTGGTTCGAATCCGGGTACGGGCATGGATGTTTGTAAACGTATTGTGTAGAGGCGGCTGGTGCACCTTAAATCTGTCGTGGCCGAAAGTCCTCACGTTGGGTTGGCGTGGAAGTTTGGAGAGTGGGGTGCCAGCTCAGGTGTTGCTTCGTCATCTGGCCGTGGTTCAAAATTACGACGTGTTGTCCTCGGATCTTTCCCTTAAGGGACTGATCCCGGACCGTCGTCAATAGCCCGTTGTGTTGCTCTAGTACGACGTTAACTAAAATTACCATTACCTTACCGTAGAAGTTTGGAGAATGGGTTGACCTCGTCATCTGACAATGGTTCAAAATTACGCGTTGTACTAGGATCTTTCCCTTTAGGATGGATCGCGGACCGTCGTCAATAGCCCGTTGTGTTGCTCCACTGCGACGTTGATTGAAAAATACCTCTCCTCTGCGCAATAACAAGTACTGTATAATTGTTCTTAAAAAACTAGACTATAGTATATTCCCCGGTTCAATAAGTTCTGCGTTCGAATCCCGGTATGAAGTAAGGTACATATGACATAGTATTTGCATAAATGTCTCTTACAAAGGTTTTATATGTGTTCCTCAAGTAGTGAGGACAATGCAGAAATGAACTTCAAGTTGAACTCAAATTGCATGTAGTTTATGAGATCAATTTGTTTTGAGTAACGCCGACTCTGAGGTAATGGTAATGGTAATTTTAGTTAACTTCGTACTAGAGCAACACAACGGGCTATTGACGACGATCCGAGACCAATCCCTTAAGGGAAAGATCCGAGGACAACACCTGAGCTGGCACCGTACTCTCCAAACTTCCACACCAACCCAACATGAGGACTTTCGGCCGCGACAGATTTAAAGTGCACCAGCCGCCTCTACACCATATGTTTACAAACATCCATACCCGGACCCGGATTCGAACCAGGAACCTTCCGATCTAGAGGATAACACCATAGCCACTATACCAGTTGGTCGGCGCCGACTCTGAGAGAGAGTGAGAAATCACGTATAAGTATAGTTTAAATACACTTGTTCACGTAATTAAAACTAATTTACATTGAGAAATAAAAATTTACAATCGCTATCGTATTCAGAATAACAATTGATTACGGAAAATTAATACAATTAATTGGATTATTCATCTGCATTACAAAAATGCTTATATTTTTAAATACTTTAATCTGGTTTCGGGAACCGTCAGAATTATATGTTACAGTTCAATGGTAATGGTAATGGTAATTTTAGTTAACGTCGTACTAGAGCAACAGAACGAGCTATTGACGACGGTCCGGAATCAGTCCCTTAAAGGTAAGGTAATTGGTAATTTTAGTTAACGTCGTACTAGAGCAACACAACGGGCTATTGACGACGGTCCGGGATCAGTCCCTTAAGGGAAAGATCCGAGGACAACACCTCGTAATTTTGAACCACGGTCAGATGACGAAGCAACACCTGAGCTGGCACCCCACTCTCCAAACTTCCACGCCAACCCAACGTGAGGACTTTCGGCCACGACAGATTTAAGGTGCACCAGCCGCCTCTACACCATACGTTTACAAACATCCATGCCCGGACCCGGATTTGAACCAGGAACCTTCCGATCTAGAGGCTAACACCTTCACCACTATACAGGTTGGTCGGCTGTTACAGTTCAAAAAGAGTCCTACTTCGTATTGCATTACGAAAAAATACGCCATTTTAACGAACAAATTTGGAATAAAATCCCTAATATTGTTTCCCTCACATTAAAAGGGAATTATTTCTTCCCTATAAGAAAAATAAGCGACTGCGACTGCAATTGACGACTTTTAAGTTTGCATGCTGATCGTAGAAGCGGCTCAATCCCATGCTAGTACTTTACGCAAGTCCAACTTGATTGGCTAGTTTCACGGGCTTGGCTTCACTTGGATATCTCGCCAATCTGATTGTTGAAGTCTATGATTGTTGCAGTAACCATTTGATTTTGAATATGCGCGTTGTTTCGTAGAATTACAATACATACACTAGCGCCTCAGCGTACAGCGTAAGTGTCCGACAAGTTGACTCTGATTTGCTCCTCGTATATATGTTGTATAATTGTTGTTAGTAGTATTTCTTGCCAACTTATATTAAGGGTACTTATACTTTAAAGAGCTTCTTTTCGTGAAGCAACGATGGCCTAATGGCTAAAGGTACCCACCATCAGATTAGCGTCGGCAACGGAGGATGACTTCCCGAGTTCGAACCCAGCTGGCGGAAAAATTTTTAGATCCTCCAAATTATTTTTAAAAAATTCCAATTTAATTCCTTTTTATTCTAATTTACTTTTCCTAATTTTTAATACCCTTTTCATATTTTTCCAAGCTTCCGTTCATTTTACATAAATAATCTAATCATACATAAAACACTAACTTATATAATTATTAACTTATATAATAAAAGGATACAATTTTCGGCTCCCACCTCTACCCACCACCCATAGCCATGGATCTGAAAAGAAAAGAAGAAAGCAGAAAGGAAGAGATAAATTGCCAACATCTATAAACCTTGATGACATACGTATCTAGGTCATGTGATCCGATTAGCCAATCAAGTTCGACTTGCGTAGAGTACTATCATGGGATTCAGGCGCCTGTGCTGATCGTTCTCTCTCCATCCGCTTGTGGAACTTTTGCCCATTTGGGCATTCAGTGATTTTGTTTCAAGTTGACGTTAGTTTTCTAACTTTATTTCATCTCGTTATGGTAAAAGGTACATATTTTTGTTTTATTTACGAATGAAAGTTTTGAAAATTTCAGGCAAACAGTTCAAAATAGCAAAAAAAAATTTTACCTTTAATATTCACCAACGTTCCACGATTTATTTGTAACCTGACTTGACGTTTCTCGTTCTTGAAGCTCTAAGTTGATAGAAAAGCCACAAAACAAACCTTGAAGTCAATCATGTAGAATTTATGTTCGTATTTCTTGTCTTCTTGTTCAGAAACGTTGCAAGCTTTGCAAAAAGAAATATTTTATTGCTGAGCCACGTTTTCAAATTGTGTTCATATTATGAAGTCAAAAAGTGTTATCGAAGCCTTACTCGATGTGTTGCGTTTCCGGAAGATTAAACAGTTGAAAAAAATCAATTATATATTCCTGAGCTGAAAGAAAACGTTTTGATGGGCGTAAAGGATTTCTTTCATGATTATGTTACAAAAATACGAAAACATGTTTTAACTAATCAAAATAGCAGGATCATCAAATTGAAAATTAATCTCAAAGGGATTTCCCCTTCACAGTTGCCAAGATCTCAGGTTTGTAGGCCAAATAATAACGGTATTTATCTGTTATCTTTGGTGATAGCGTTCACATCGTTTTTGATAAATTCTGAGCGTGTTACTTTGTGTGTTGGGTGCAAAAATTAATCTTGTGTTTCACGTCATCCTGACGCATATCTGCTAGATTTCCGTTTCTTTTTTTTAGTTATGTACTTGCATGGTTTTGAAAGAATGTGAGCTTGCCATACATTCATTTTGATTTGTGATAATCTGATCTACACAGTAATAGATTCCTTTCCAATTCTACTTTTGAGATATGGCAGACTGTTTGCCTATTGATCCAAATAACACTGACATTAGTTATTCCTAATTTTCAAAAGTATGAAGTAAACAGTTGTTACAATACCTCCTATTTTTATATCGGAGAGGCTAAGCATTGTTTTTATCTGACTGTTTATCCTCATGGTTTTAACAAGCGAGTGAAAGACTATGTGTCATTGTGGGTGCGAAAATATTCCAAGGATGAAATGTTGCTTGATTTTACATGTTGCATTCTTAACGATCAAGGCGAAAGGTTTTATGATAAAGCCACTAAGCAAAATCTGGTTTTGGAGTCTGTTCTGGGCTGGAATACATTTTGCAGACGACATGTGATTGTAGATGAAAGAAACAAAATTCTCAAAGATGGGAACTTAACTCTTAAGATCACCTTTGTAATCTGTGAAAACAGTGCGATTCCAAATCCAGAAACTGAATACCATGATCCTTTCTTCAAGAAATCTTTTTCAGAACTGTCCAGCAACCTCTGTTCTTTGTATTCAGAGAAAACATTTTCTGACTTCACCATCAGAGTTGATGGAAAGGAATTAAGTGTTCACAAAGCCATCTTAAGTGCGAGGTCTCCAGTGCTCAAAGGTATGCTTTCAGAAACTCTGAGTGAACTTGAAATTTCCGATGTCAATGCCGAAACGTTTGCAGAAGTGCTGAATTTCATGTATACAGGAAAAACGGGTACTATCACGGGAAAAACTGCACCAGCGCTTTACTATGCTTCAAGTAAATACGGGCTATTATTTTTGAGAAAGGTGTGCTCTAAGGTACTGGAAAATAATCTAGAATCTGATAGCGTGATAGAAATTCTTTTGTTAGCTCATAGAAACACTGATCCAGAACTACTGGATGCATGTCTTTGCTTTCTAGATAAACATTTACGACAAATTAAAGGGAAAAAAGAATGGCTTGAACTGATGAAGAGTCATCCAGATTTAGCTAACAGGGCAATTTTTTTCCAAGCCGAAGCTTAGCCTTTCAATTAACTGATATGTGCTACAGTGTGTCTACTATGTTCAGTTGATTTAGGTGTTAAAGTATGAGGGCTTAAATATGTCAAAGCATGAGTAATGATTACTGAGGGATTTTCCCCCTCCTACTTATTACTGATATTGCTTAGGACACTGATAAACTTTAATAATTGATGCATGTCAAACAATGTCACTGAATTGCCACATGGCAGACGGAATATAGTATCAGATTCAAAGAGACAGTCCTCACTGTTCATTTGAATCTTTAATTATGAAAAATCTTTGTTTGAGTTACTGCTATTTAATTTGAATTCCCTTACGAATACTGTGAGAAAGACTATTTTGTAGAATGGTCTAATTTCTACTATTATAATATTTTCTTCCTTTTCAATTGTACAGGAATCTTGAACGCATGTAAAGTGTTTAAGAGTATAAATAAGTATTTTATCTATTTTATATTTGTTTGATTTTAGAACCTGTTTTTCTGAAATGCGGAAATGAGTTTATGAAAGTTTATTAACAAAATATTAATATATTTGTTTAAAAAACTTATTTTGTTTGGGGCATTTAATCACACTTTAAAAAAACGTTTAAACTAATAAGACAAATACAACACATACATGAATTACAAATCTTTATTATATTTTTGACATGAAATTTTTACAGATGTCCGTAATATGCAAAACATTTGTATACATTTATGTTGTCATACACTACTTTTTCAATGTCGCAAGTTTTCGCTTTTTACGATTTTTTTTCTCTTTTATATTAATAAAATTATAATTTCTTTTATTACAGATTTTTTAACATATTTGTAGACACATAGTAATAATTTACAAGTGTAATCACTATCATGACCATTTAAACAATCGTCAATACAGCTATTTCCCTGTCCTTCAGTATATTTAATGTCATGCTTATAACTAGTTGCCTTTCATTGTTTATTTTTAAGAAATCTTGAAATTCAGAATATAAGCTGTTTACTGTGATATAGTTAAGTTTAATAATTTAGCTGTTATTTTTTAAAGTGGTACAAGTCCATTTTTTCATACATCGAGATATTTATGGGTTTGCGTTTAAATTAATTTTAAAATATTGGCAAACGTTACACAATTTGGTTGATGTTTTTAACACTATAAACCTGTTAAATTTTACTATACAATAATAATTATTAAAATTGTTAAAGAAAAAAAAAACTTTTTTGTGTTGACACTTATTTACAAAGAGTGACTTGTACCCCTTTCAAAAATAACTGCTCAATAGTTACCACGAACTGAGTAGGACAATTTAAGTCCACCATTGTGTAAATTTTTTATGATAATAGTTTTCATCTAAATTTATATCTGAATCCAGAACCAGGAATTTTTTGCACCAGTTACATTTCAGTTTTTTAATTGCAATGTGACTACAATATCCCCCAAAAAAGTTAGGACTGGTAAGTAATTGTTTGCCCTTTCAATTTTACCATCATCAATATTAATATGGGGCAAGCCGTTGAAACTCCTGTTATTCCCTTCTGTATGTGAAAAATTATTAGAGATTGCAACATCAAAATGTCTAAGTGGAACCATACTAGAATTCAAAAGTAATTGTATTTTTATACATGATTGTAATCATAATTTATTTTCACACTCTGATAACTGTCTCATAGAAATGTGATATTGAGATCCAGCCATTTGTCTGTATTTTCCAAATCTAGCTTCCAGACAATCTGTCTGAATTTTTCCTGTTAAAGTATAGTATTTAATTTTGTGTTCATCAATGCAATATTGAACTAATTCCAACATACCATGTGTTTGGACAAGTGTTTTATGGGTCTCTTTAGGTAACGCACCAGTAGTGCAGGTCATATTTTTTCAAAGCATCAAGCCAAATCAGGAATTTATTTTAAAATAGGTTCTTTTAATTTAATTTAATCTTCATTCAGTGGTTCCATTAGTACATTTCTTTGATAAATCCCTTTATAAATAGTTTTTACATTAAAAATATTCCACCATTTTAAAATTATATCAATAAATCCTGATGTGTCTAAACACACAAAAATTGGATAATATACTCTGATTCAAAAAGCAGCATTGAAGCCCTTGCAAATACTTCAATTAAAAGTCATCCGTTAATACTCAAAACAATAAATCTATTGCTAAGTCTAAAATCACAAATTTCAATCATGCTATGTTGGATACCTGGACATTTAGGTATTCCCGGAAATGAGAGAGCAGACATTGCAGCAAAGACATCAACGATACAAAACTACTTACCAATTCCTATTGAAGACGTTGAAATGTTTTTAAAGACAAAAATAAAATCAAACTGGCAAAATTCTTGGGATAAGGAAGTTCAGAATAAACTCCACCCTATACAACCATCTGTTGCAGGACTCACTAATACAAATTTAAATAGAAAATATGAAGTACAACTGACAAGACTTCGCATTGGCCATACCCATTTTACCCACAGGCACTTATTGATCGGAGAACCTGCCCCATTATGTTCAACCTGCCATTGTATTTTTACTGTCGGACACATTTTGACTGAATGTAGGGTTTTTAATAACCACAGACTAGTCCGATTTGGAGTTTCAATCCCAAGCCTAAAAGATCTTTTAGGAAATCCTTACAATAAAAATGTGTTTTTATTTATATCTGACATTGGTTTTGCAAATTTTATTTAGATTTTATACATTTGATAAAGTTTTGATTCAAAATTGTAAATAGATAAAGTTTTACCATCAATCTTTATTTCGTCTAGACTTTTTTGTCTTGTGGCTGGTGCAGCTTGGCCATGTGTGACCTTTGCGCCATAAAAACCCAACCAACCTGATGTGTCTTCAAAGTGAGATATATATATATATATATATGTGTTTAGGGCCAAGGGTTAACAAAGCCTGTGGTACAAATTTATTGAAATTTTTTCAAACTAATTTGACATTTTGTCTCTAAATTTGACTTTTTTAAGTTAACCTTTTGCATAAGTAATAATTTCATTGCTCTCAATTTAATGTCTTAGAGCCACAAATAAAGCCGTCTTAAAATTTGAATTCCAAATATTTTCAAAATCAGGGTGAAAAAGCAAGTACCAGGATTTTTTGTTTTAACCAATTATTTCATATTTTTAAATATGTACACAGAATCTAAGAAAAACATAGGTCTACTTGTATTGAATGGATGTGGATACACTGATCTTTGTGAGGGCTCTGTAAATAAAGACTGCTTTACTGTTTACAAAATTGTCTGTTATGACACAAATTACTTTTAAACCTATATTTTCTAAACCAACTAACTTTTTTTGATATACCATGTAAAATTTGGAACTTTATAGAATTCACTGGTAATATATATACAACTTCTTTAAATGGTGACAAAACACTTGACACCATAAAAAAACATATGCATTGGTAGCAGCATTATTTGTGTCAAAGGCAGTAACAATGATTATTTCACCTTTATAATCTAAAGAGGGCTTTATGCATTTCATCAGTTAAAAGTATTAGAGTTTTCTCATAATCAGTAAGAAACTTATTTTATACATTAAATTTTTTTTAACTTTTAATAATTTTTTTAATAACAACTTGTAATATACTTTAAAAAGTTGTCATTGTCCAATTCTAATTGGGGTGAAATCTGTAAGATTACAGATTCTCTTTAAATTATCTTGATGTTGTAGAGTCACATGCTTACTTCCTCGGAGAAAATTGTATGCATGAGGTGAAATTGTTTTTAATGTGCATGCAAAAATTAAATAATCATTGCTATAACTAAAATGATTTTTGGAGAACAATAGAAAGCTTAGTTGCTGCTGAATACATTGTATGAGATTTTCATTTTCACCAGTAGTGGTACAGTCTAAAAGGTTAATAATTAAAATAATCACAGATTTTTCCTTATTACATCTATAACAAATTAGTTTCAATGTAATCTAGAACATTTATATTACTGAAATGCTTAACTTTTACTGGAAAAACATAATTTGTTAAGAGGTTTCTATTCTATTGACACAGTTAATTCCATAGTTATAGAGATGTTTACATTTTTTGTATAAATGGGTCAGGATTAAGTTCAATATGTGATAAATACAATGAATTTGAATTATCCTTTTCATAAAGTCCAAAATTTTGAAAGACCAGAATCGTCTATACATCGCTTAATATCACTAAAACAATTTATTTTGCGAGATTCATTACATTTTTTGATGTTTGAATGCTTTCAGATATACCCATTTGCAAGCCTTGCATTTCTCTTTCAGAGTTTGTTTTCAGGACACTTTCTTGTACTGTTAGTATTTGAAATATTACAACGTGTATAGTTCGTGAATATCGATGGAATAGCTGTGGCTTAGAATCTTCACAGTCAATGGCACTGTTATCTTCTTGCCTGTCTTTTCATCATATCCACAAGCATCTCTTACAAGATCAGACTCCTTGAAATGTAACTCAGAAATCTAAAAAAATACCAAATTAAGACACAGGGTCTTTCTTTTATAATTTTTAAAGTAGAAGTTATTTTAAGAGAATTTGATGGAAATAAGTTATTTTCATTTTTAAAGAGTCTATAATGCATTGCATTCAACTTTATCGTACCACTGGTTAATGGGACCAGTCGCTTATTGAGGACAGTATCATTTTCTATTCATTACCATAGAAATCACATCGGTTAAATGGAACACATTACGTCGGTTAAACCGGCCAGATTTAATGCAATTTTGCAAACAAAACTGTTAAAAAATTATATCTGGCTGACTTCCTAGGTGATCAAAGAATATAAAAAAGATTCAAATTGAGACGAAACTGCCCTTTATAATAGGGCACCTGACTTAGGTCTTTATTTTAAACCCTGCTTTAATGCAAAGCCGGGTATCAAGATTTAAATCGCCAACTAAATGCATGATTTTAATCAAATTATTTTTTTTTTAAATCTTTAAATTAAATCACAATCAATCTTACAATTTTATAACTAAGTAAATTACAGAACTCGTAAAAATATAATTATCGAAACTATGTGTAGGGCCTACAGAAATTTAAACAAAACAGTCTGATTTAAATTTGAAAAATCAGATTACTTGATATATATTTTTTAATCATGATTGATTTTCACCCTGTTGCAAAGTAATTGCTTTTTTTTCCTATCCCAATCCCAGACTTTCAAGCTAATCAAAATGCTGACTGCACTGACCATCTATCTTATCATTTTAAACCAATGATTTAACCATGTTTCATAACCAAGCATTTTATATCCAATTTAATGAACTTGCAAATTTATACAGTCTGCACGCAAAAAGAAATAAATACTAAAAATTATAGAACTGGAATGAATTAGGAATTATTTTTAAACTTTCTGATTGCGTCTTCCCCCCCCCAAAAAAAAAAAAATGTCAGCTGACACATACTGAACCAGGTGCATATTTTATGCTAGGAAACATATTTCAAGCAAGAAATTTATTTCATTGATTTGATAAAATCTCAAGTTCCTGACAAAAGGAGGCAATCAGTATGACTGGTAAAAACATTAAGGGGACAACAAAATATAATATAAATAATAATAAGCACATGTAGTTCCCACAGAGACTGAGATACTGGATTAGTTTGTTTAGCTTAGACTTACACTGGATTTTATTTGTTCAGCTTATTAGCTTAAAGATGTATATTAATATATGCAGACTGTTCTACATATTAAGTTGTACTTTGAATTCAAGAAAATTATTTTGGTCAATAGCATAATTACAAATAATAATCAATGGTTAGTGTATCGTGAATTTATTTAAATAACTATGCAGTAAACTTTTTTCATATTGAGAACATAAAGTGCACTGTAAAGGGTTTGAGAAAAACTTGCTTAGTAGGTATGATATATCACACATTTAAATTAGGTGTTTCGTTATACTGGAAAAACACAAAACAGGTGACGAAATATTTGAAAATTATTTTTGTTATATCTATGTATAATGTGTATATATATAATAATTTTCCTTTTCTATTGTTATTCCTTGTCCACACTTTTTAAAAATAATGATTTTAATAATATGATCTAAACTTTGCATTTTTGAAATAGAATTCTGGCTGTGCTACTGGTAAGGAATGTATCCATAACAAATTGGATTGTTACTATTGAAAAAAAATTTAAGCGTTACACATACAATTGCTCAAGAAGAAATATTTTTAAAAAGTTATTATAACTCTATTAATTGGTGTGAAATGAAAAACTTTTATGACCATTCTCTACTCTGTAATACAGTGCATATTTTATTGAATTTTTCATTTTAACAACTTCCAAGAGCAGTTCTGCTGTTTCTGTAATTATGCCTGTTTTTGCTACTTCCTTGCAAAAATACTTCATGGCAAAATCACCAACTGTTATTCTGACAATGCAATCGTATAAGAACATGTAAGATTTAAACCTGTAAGACCAGAGATTTAATAATCTTTATAAAGTTGTCAATCACATTAACAATCATTCTAAAACTATTTTCTGAATTATAAAAGAGTATGAAGTGAACATTCTGTGATATCATTGCATGAAAATATCTTTTGTTGGTTGGAGCAAAAAAGTTAATATGCAAGCCTTACAAAAAAATAATTTTTTTTCCGAAATGTTTCAGAAGATCAAATTAAAATGCCATAAAATTGTCTTTTCAGGGAATTCCCCACGCCAAAAGTTTTAAACATTTTGACCTCTTACTTTGACTACATAAAGGACCATCCAACATTTTCTTGGCATCAAATGCAATTTTAAGGTATAGTTCCCAACGAGTATGCATACCTTAAAAAAATATGAAATTCAAATGCATTAATTGTAAAAATAATTAACCTCAAGTATAATTTTAACTTATCAGTAACAAATGTAACTTTTTTTCATGCGTTCTACGCTGCATGTGAAGTACTAAAACCAAAATTCCTCCTACATGGGGTGTATTGTAAGTGGTTATAAATGCAACCCACCTGCAACTTTTTAAAATTTAGTTTAAAATGAATAAATATGAAACTATTATTTCATTTTTCCCCCCTCTGAATCAACCCTTCGAACACGTGTCTGATCTTGTGTGAACGCCGAAGTATTACTGATCAAACAAGAAGTTCATTGAAAGAAGGTTATCGTCCTGACAGACGAAAGTGATATAAATGGCAATAAGTACTTTAACACATTGGTTGGCACTCTTGATAATCCAGAGGAAACTTGCGTAATCGACTGCAGAGTTTGCGAGGTGAGTGTCGATCATCAATATATTGTTTGCCCTGTAGATGACGTTTTAAAATCTGAATGTTGAACGAAAGGATTTTGCACTTCTACTATCTATCCGATACAGAACATTATATGACTGCGGCTGACGCAGGTTTTCAATGTCAAAGAACTTACTGGCCAAGGATAGGACATTCAATGTTCTTCTGTATTTCAGTATGTGTTATAATAATGTTGTACACGACTAAAATTGTCAATATATTTTTCATTTTTTACGAATAATTTATTTTAGAATTTAGTGTATCAAAAATATGTGCAACTTTATTTCCATAAATGCAACTTTTCCCATTTTTACTGTAACAAAAAAGTTGCCCTACTTATCAGCAAAAAAAAAATACTAATAATCAATAAATGTTTGTATTGTATATTTAAATGTTATATTTTTGTTAGGAATTCAAAACATCGAACAGTTACTCGAAAGAATGCCGTGCATTTCTGAAGAAGATAACATGCAATCTATATCTGAAAACGAAGCTGAGGTTGAAGAAATTATATCATTCGTAGAAAAAATGGTTTGGCAGAGAGAAGCTAATAAAAACAAATCTAGTGCACCGTTACTACAATGTAAAGAAAATTTAAAGCGTAAAATTGACGAGCTGCTTCAGGATATTTTAAGAATAGCAACAGCACAGGATCAGCCACTTACTCAAGTGCAACAGCAGCTTTATAAAGAAGCAGCTATTGTCGACAGAAGGGCCAAAGACTGATTTGTCGAGTCTTATTTTTAATTTAATGCATGAATGATTGAATCGTGTATTTTAAATCTGATTTCAGTTCAGAAATCTGTTTTGAATCAATCGTTACCAACAGCATATGTTGCCCCAGCGGGACGTTAAAATCAACAACCTTCCTACCTGTTTTAAATAAAATCCACTTTTGTAAAAAAAAATTCAAAATTTAGTATTGTGGAATGTGCCTTGTTTTTATTTTTCTGACAACTGTATAGCTTCTTAAACAGTTGCTAATCCTTCAGCACAAATTTAAAAATGCAGTTGTGCTGTCATTCTCAAGCAGCTATTGAGTTCCTATGAATCCGCACTATTATCTGCCATGGAATTTAACCATCTGCTGACCTCGGAGGTTGAGAACTTTAAAAGATTGAAAGTAAAATTTCTAATTTTAAATATTGAGGGCAATTCTTGGGTTTCTCACATCACTACTGTATGATCCTGTTTCTGGACTGTTTCTTGCAAACATTGACTGCTCAATGCAGTAACTATGTCAGCATTGCTACAGATAGTAACACAGAATCTTTACTAGTGCTGGTTATGATATAATGGATTTCTGTTTGAAAAAGCATTCAAATTTCTGCTTAAAATAAATTCTCCCATCTTAAGTCATTACTTTTTAAATATTTTGAAACACGCAAGCCTCCCAGGAATTCCCTCTTGGGCCAGTTGTCATGGATCATATTTAAAATTTCTAATGAGAGTAATATAGCAAAAATGACGCTTCACTAAAGAGATAAAATAAATTCGAAATCTAAAAATCTTTTCACATATCTTTCAGTTCAATAAACCTGATTTGCATCATTATAATTTTGACAGTTGTGTTGCTAAAAAGAATAATCTGTCAATAACAAACTTTACTTTTCAAATGCGTCTGTCATTTTAAATACTTGAATTCGTGTATATTTTTTATTGCATACTTGTGTGTAATTTTTATTAGTTTGAAATATCTCGTGCAAATCAATTCTGTTGTAAGACACGTTTCAGAATCTTCTAATGGACAAAAGGCTTGTCATCATGAGTGTACTTGCATTGTGAGGTTATTTCAGAGTACATAATTGTAACTAATTGAAGATTTTGCTGTATTTTTTTAAACTCTTAAAATTTAAAAAGTTTAGGTAAATTTAAGTTTTTGTAAAAGTATAAAAATATACACACTTAACCTCAATATTTCACTTGTATATATTTTTATTAATCTCTAACTATTATAAAAGGAAGTGTTTCTTTGTCTGTCGGTTTCTTGCCGCAAAATCCTGACTATTCTATGGCACTTACAGCAATGAGATTTGGCACACAGGTAGTCCGAATTTTTTGGGTTGCGTCTAATTTTAAAATTTAATCTAGAAGATTTTAAAATGAATTTAATACTTTTATTCTCTGCCTGGTTCTTCAAACGCGTTTCTCCGAACGAAGAAGAAACACCCGAATCTGGACCTTTTCTACCCACGTGACCTTTCCGTCAGCATTTGGAACCATTTCAAGTTTTTTTCATCGCTGGGAACTCTGATAAAATTATTTTTTTTAGTTTCCCCTTTGATTTTGCGCGGAGTAATGAATCTTTTAACTGGACTCTGTTCTTTTTCCTATCTCCTCGACAGGTCAAGATAAGAGTGAAAATTTCAACGGATTTGAAATCTGCGGTAAATTTCACATCATATTTTCTTTAAATAAATCATTTTTAAATTTAACATATCTTTTATATTTTTGCAAGAGATTGTGACGTCGCGTGAAACGGATTGCATCTTCTGCCCTTCGCGTTAAAAAGAAACATTACATTTCCTGTCCTATTCCATTTCAGGATATGAGAATAAAAAACATTTTGACTGGGATTGTTAATTCTTTTTCGCAAAATCGGAATTGCTAAAGATGGATAGAAAATTTTAACGGATTTGAAATCTGCGAAAAATTTTACATTAGATTAGTAACTTACCGTGGTCTTGATTTGCAGCAAACCAACACCACGGGCTAGCCACGCAGTGGATAGTTTATAATATTTTTAAAGCCTTCCCTGAAATATATTTTTATCAGGTTTACTGATTTCAACCAATAGTGATTGACTGAAAGAATTGTATAATCTTAAATTCCCATTGGGGTTACTAGTAGTATAAAACTGTAGGGATGTTAAATTCTTAATAATAGTCTTGTGGAGAAAATTTTCGAGAATTTTCTCTTCTAAATGCATAAAATATAAAAGTACGACAATTTTTTTTAAATCTAGGAATGATTACATGAGACAAAAAATCAGAATTTCTGAATGTAGTATTTCGTTAATGTTTGAATAATTATTTGAACGTTGTTATTTAGCAGAGATAATCTAACGTTACTTTATTGAAAAAAGAAAGAACAGTAACAAAAAAGAGATCATAATTAAAGCTAGCGAAAAACAGCACGAGCCACTTAAAAGATAATACTAATACAAAAAAGTTACAGTTATAACAAAACACGTTAACACTTAGAATAACTAGTTACAACACTTTCCCTTGTTAATTGGGTTTTTGATTGATTAGTTCATAAGTCCCATTTGTTGACACAAGATCAATAACCGAGGCTTGGTCATAATATCAGCAAGTTGTCTTTCGGTTGATACTTTTTCAACATGCACCTTGCCTTCCATCACTTTTTCACGAATAAAGAAATGCTTGATTTCGATATGTTTGGTCCTTCGATGATATTCCGGATTGTGGGCAAGCTTTACAGCTGCTTGATTGTCTACTTGAAGTGAGGGCACTTCTTTTAGGTTCACTATTCCCTGATACAGTCTTGTAAGCCAAAGGACTTCTTTGACTGCCTCAGATGCTGCCACAACTTCAGCCTCTGTGGTTGAAGTGGCTACAATAGATTGTCTCTGACTGTGCCAAGAAATTGCACCTCCGGCGTATACCATTACTGAACCAGATGTTGATCTTCCTGTATTAGAACATCCACCGAAATCTGCATCACTGTAGCATTCCAGCACTCTACTTGTACCAGTTACATGGTAAGTGATTGCCAGATTAGTTGTACCTGCTATGTAGCGGAACACTCTCTTTACTCTCATAATATCCTCTGTAGATGGATTTTCTAGTGACCTGGATAGAAACCCAACACTGTAAGCTATATCTAGCCTTGTTCCCACCATCAGATACATTAAGGCACCAACCGCCTGACGATATGGGAAATCCGGTCTTTTGGTGTCCTCAGGTTTCTGGAACTTTGATTCCTTCAGCATGGGAGTTAGTGCAGGTTTGCACCCTTCAAATCCAAACCGCTGGAGGATTTTTCTGGCATATCCTTTCTGATTAATTTCAATAGAGCCATCTTTGTGACGTTCAATTTCAAGTCCCAGAAAGCAGGAAACTTTTCCAATGCACATCTTAAATCTAGCTTTTAATTCTTTAAGGAATGCATCCATGTCCTCTTGGTTAGTTGCAGCAACCAGTCCATCGTCAACATATAACACTATGAGTACTTTATTACCGTTCTCTTCTCTAATATATAGACACGGGTCAGCATCACTTGCTTTAAAACCAAGTGTCAGCGAAAACTGGCCAAAACACTTGTTCCAGCAACGTGGAGCCTGTTTCAGACCTTACAAGCTGCGCTTGAGCCTGCAAACGCGTCCTGTTCCATCCTTATAGCCTTCTGGCTGTTGCATGTAGATGGTTTTATCAAGTTCTCCATACAGAAAGGCTGTTGATACGTCAAACTGCGACAAATACATTTTCTCCTCAGCAGCAATGCTCAATATTGCTCGTATTGTTCCCAACTTAGCTACTGGACTGTAAGTTTCACTGTAATCAATGCCTTGGCGTTGACTGTAACCTTTCACGACAAGCCTAGCTTTGTATTTGTTGATGCTGCCATCTGGATTTGTCTTGATTTTGTAGACCCATCTGCATGGTATAACCCTGCTTCCTGCTGGTAGATCAGTCAGCTCCCATGTTTGGTTTTATTTATGAGAAGTCAATTCATTGTCCATGGCTTTCTTCCAGTTTACGCCGACCAACCGGTACAGTGGTTAAGGTGTTAGCCTCTGGATCGGAAGGTTCCTGGTTCGAATCCGGGTCCGGGCATGGATGTTTGTAAACGTATGGTGTAGAGGCGGCTGGTGCACCTTAAATCTGTCGTGGCCGAAAGTCCTCACGTTGAGTTGGCGTGGAAGTTTGGAGAGTGGGGTGCCAGCTCAGGTGTTGCTTCGTCATCTGACCGTGGTTCAAAATTACGAAGTGTTGTCCTCGGATCTTTCCCTTAAGGGACTGATCCCGGACCGTCGTTAATAGCCCGTTGTGTTGCTCTAGTACGACGTTAACTAAAATTACCAAATCTTCCAGTTTACACTTTCTTTGCCATTAACTGCCTCTTCAAATGTTCCAGGACTGTCAGTCTCATAAACAAATGATTCGGCTTCCATAATGTAGTCCTCAAAACGCACAGGCTGGTGTAATAGAGAACGGTTTCGCAACTGTCTATCACCTGAATTTTTGAGCTCCTTACCACTGTCTTCTTCGACATCACTTGTCCTTCCTGACTCATTTTCTTCTGATTCATCTTCAGAATCGCTTTAAGATTTTTGTTTTCCAATCAATTTCTCCTCATCGGACTTTCCCTCATCAGGAAGTCCTTTTATCATCAGTTCAATGTGGTGATATTTGCTAGATTTCTCTTGAAAAATTACATCTCTTGAGAAAATCACTCGGTTCTCTGCTTTCAACCAAATCCTGTAAAGCTTTGGTTTCCGAAGAAAGTGGAGCCGTTATCCAACAGCCGTGATACGTCATGATGCCGCGGGCATAACTAAACGGCCGTCTAAACAAAAATCCAAGGTGTCAACTTAGGCGGACAGAATACGTTGGAGAATGGGCAACACATACGGCTGTCGTGGTTTATTTTATTCGAGAAACAAAACAAAGTGGTTTTTTATTCTCTAGTTCAAAGTTCCTAACTTCGGGATCGTTGAAGGTAGAGTGAAAATTTCAACAGATTTCAAATCAGCGTAAATTTCTACGCCAGATCGATATCAAAAACAGTTTTATTATTCAATTATTTACCATTTGATTATTTAATTATGTATTAAATAATTAATTATTTATTCAAAGAAAATCACATTTAAGGTATCGATCTGGTGTCAAATTTTCCGCAGATTTCGAATCCGTTGAAATTTTTATTCTGTGTATAACGATCCCGATTTTACAAAAACGAATTATTCAATGGCAGTCAAAAATGTTTATTTATATTGCTCCTCTTGGCTGGAATCGCTTGGAGCAGGAAATGAAATCTGGCCGCTACAAGAGAAAAAACGTTCTCCAACTGTTTGAGACCGCTATGACGACAGTCACGGAAATGGCGGCTCCGATCATTTTCGTTACGCTCACAAACAACGCTCTCTAGGAAACCAACACCATGTGTTAGTATAAACAACGTTTTAGTGACGTCACCCACCGATACATCACGGCCGCTAGATCACGGCTACGCTTTCTTAGGAAACCGAAGCTTAACGCTCATCACCGTCATATCCAACAAGATAGCCCTTGACAGCTTTCTTGTCCATTTTCCTCCTCTTTTGAACAGGAACATGAACATAGCAAGTGGAACTCATCACTCGCAAATGTTTCAGGCGAGGTTTCTTTTTCATCCACAATTCATATGGGCTAGCACCTTCCACTGATGATTTGCCTGTTCTGTTCAAAATATATACAGCAGAGGTAACGAGTTCAGCCCACATTGCAGCAGGATAATTGGCATCAGGATTTGAATGTTCTTGCCATTTCTACAATGGTGCGCATCTCACGTTCACTGGCGCCATTTTGCTCTGGCGTGTAAGGTGCAGTTAGTCTTTGCGTGATTCCTTCTTGGCATAAAACGGCACAAACTTCTTTGTTGTCAAATTCACCCCCATTGTCACTGAGAAATTCTTTAACAGAATGCCCTAAGTTTTTAGCATGAGCGAGCATTTGCTTAAGCACATTCTTTACTTCTGATTTTTCCTTAATTACAAAACTATAGCGAAATTTGGTATAACTATCTTTGAATACAACCAAGAATCGTTTCTTTTGAAATGAGTAATCAAAGGGTCCACACACATCAGCTGAAACCAGTTCACCAGGATGGGAAGCTTTCTTTCTGGTTCCGAATGGTAATCGATGTGCTTTGCCATAAACACATGATTCACAGGGTTCGATATCTAGGCGAACACTGATTCCCAGTTCTTTTTGCAATATATCTTTGATGTGGCGTTTATCTTGATGTCCCCATCTTTCATGATACAGCTGCAACAAGGAGCTGTCTTCCACAACTGCATTTACTTCTGCTCCTTTCTCAGGCACAATCGGTTCAATAGCAGCCTTGAAGAGAGTTCCATTTACACTTCGTGTTCCATATAGTACAGCTACTCCATTGACTATTAGCCAACACTCAGTAGGGGATGACCTGAATTCACTATTGACATTCCTATCTTGAGCAGCCAGCACTGAAAACAAGTTTCTGCTTATCCCGGGCACATACCAGACATCTTGTAGTTGAATTTCTTGGCATTTCTCATTAATAGTGGTCTTTACACAAATAGTGCCTTTTCCGAGTGCAGCCAAGGTTTCTTTTCCAGCAGCCTTAATGCAACAAGGACTATGGAAACTAGTAAACTCTACAAAATAACTCTGGACAATTTGTGATATGACGAGTTGCTCCGTTATCAACCCAGAAGGACGTTAAATCCATTTCAGCAGCACAGACTTCACCACAGATGGACATCAGGGACACATTGGCAGTCTCCATGTTTCCATTCACTGGTTTTTTCCTGCTCGGTCTTCCATCGGAAATCCACTTTCGGCAGTCCTTCACCCAGTGTCCCCTTTTGTTGCAATAGTTGCAGACGTCTCCTTTCCTTAATTGCTTCAGGAATCTACCCTTGCCATCTTGCTTATGCCTGTCTTGGTTAGTAGCTGGCAAAGCTTCCTGAATGGTTCTTTCACTCGTTTCAGATTTTGCAAAATTCCTCTCAAATATGCACAGTTGATTTGTAAGTTCATCGAAAGTCCGGTCCTCATTTTTGGCTAACAACATCCAACTGGACTTAAACGTCTCAAAGCTGCTTGGCAAAATATTTAAAACTTTGCACACTAGCATTAGATTTGGTAGCTTGTTTTCACCTCTATCTTTGAGACCGTTGTTCAGCTCGTTCCACAGACTCCTGAGTTTAGCAATGTGTGTGGAAACATCATCGCAAAGTGACCAGTTAAAAGCAAAAACTTCTGTAAAAATTTTGAATAGCTGATCTTTTGAAGTGGCTTCAAACTGCTGTTTTAGAGCTTCCCAAGCCTCACATGCAGTCTCTTTGTCCATGATTTTCTGATACACTGTATCAGTAACCGTACTTGCGATCATAGACTTGGCATAACTATTTGCCTTGCGGTAGAAATCACTCTGTTGCTTGTGATCCTTGATTGCATCTGCATTTTCTGAGCTGAGCAAAGGTTCTGGCTTGACTAGCTTGCCATCAATCACTTCTAGAGCTCCTTCATGGTAATCTAGCAAGTCTCTAATTTTTCTTTTCCAAATTGGCCAGTCAGATTCTCCAGTTAATAATTTAACGTGTCTTGTTAAATCCATTCTTTCTGGAATCGTTTGCTTGAGGTGAAACGAGTTCTTAATTATAATTACAAATACTGTCGAACTAGACACAAGTTTGGCTAAGCAATAGCAGTCTATCGTTAGCGGTATAGCTAAGCCTAATATCGGTAGCAATTGCTTCCAAATGTAGTGAATCTATTATTCTATTAAAAAACTCATCGATCTACTTACTAGCACAGGTTCCAGCGAGTTGATGGCCCATAACCTGTTTGAATAATTATTTGAACGATGTTATTTAGCAGAGATAATCTAACGTTACTTTATTGAAAAAAGAAAGAACCGTAACAAAAAAGAGATCATAATTAAAGCTAGCGAAAAACAGCACGAGCCACTTAAAAGATAGAACTAATACAAAAAAGTTACAGTTATAACAAAACACGTTAACACTTAGAATAACTAGTTACAACAGTTAAGGTGCCTGCCTACGTTCGGAGACCTTTTTTTTAAATATTTCAAAAATTGACTAGTCATGTGCATTATACTATCAAATACATCTAAAAACTATGAATAATATATAAAATAGCTATATATGTTTTTTTAATTTTCATTTTTTGCTAAAAATAAACAAAAAATCTCAATAAATTAACAACTAAGCAAAACAACAAAATTCAAATTAAGATATTCTATTTTTGTAAATTGTATTGCGTTATCAAAACCCTCTTCTGGGATCTCTACCCATTTTATAACTGAAACTTTGTATTAAAAATATTTATGCAATTGACCCTTTCGACATAGAAAAAAAAATCTTAAAAAATGAAAAAATTTGTTGCCAAGTTATGGTTGTTTTTATACACTCTAAAAGCTAAAAGTCGCTATACTGCTAAAAGTCGTTTTCTTACACTATAGCTGAAATATGATAAAATGCAATTTCAATTTCTGGAAAACTTTAGATAAATGCCAAGGATTTTTTTTCATAATCTACTTATATAATACCAGTACTAAGTTGTAGAAATGAGAATTTCTTGGCATCTTGCTAAAGTTAGCAGGAAGGGGTCCCCCAAAATTAGGGTTCTGTGAGCTGAAAAATTTATAGAAATTGAAGGTAAAATTCCGCAACTTCAGATGAGTTGAGTTCCAGATGAGATCAGTTCCAGATGAGACCAGCCACGTCCGAGATGTCACAGCGAGGCGGACTTCCACGGCCGAGTACTGAAAAATACAGTGAAAGTTTCCATGTGAATCCACGACTATTTTGAGTATACCATAATAACTTGGCATACTCAAGGTGGAAGAATGTCGAAAACTAACTAGTAATTCGAGTACTAGTCTGACTGAACTACTACGCAACTGTGAATGGCAACGCTGTTGCGATGTTGGAGGCAGATTCTAAAGATAAAAAGATTGATGCGAGCAGTTGGATTCCCTTCTTTTTTCTGCCTTTCTAAATTTTGTATAGATATTAATACTCTCAATTAATTATATTCCGATTCAACTTTTAATTCGCTGTTCCTGTCTTCTTTGCGTTGGTCTAATTTCACGAACTGGAGTGTCTTCATAGTGTAGGACAAAGACCGAACCAATTCATCACTCAAACGGGATTTCGAATGAGGTAAGACTTTTAGATTAATTTTTTCCTACCAAACACTTATCGTTGTAAGTGAAGTATTAGAAGGGTAAAAATTCCATTGGAGTTCCTTCTACTGCCATGACTATTTCTCATGTTGTCACTTATTCAATATTCAATCTCACGAGGAAAATCGTTGCTTACAATTACCCGTACTTTCAGGGGTAATTGTAAACACGCGGAGTAATTGCAAACAGCCGAGTACGGTGTTAAATTTCTTTTGTGGATTCTTCGTACTAATTAAATTTCAAAGCAGAATAGTGATAAGTTGGTTTAGTATGGTGAACAATCTTTAATTACTTTATCAAGAGTTTGAAAATAGGGATTGAAAGTGAACTTACAAATTATATTTACAATTACCCCGCCTTACCCTATGCATTGTAATTATTTGTGTACAATTTTTACATTGTTTTATGAAACAGTGTTAGACATACGTTAAATTAGGTTTTTAACTTAAAATTTTTTTTTTATGCCAAAATAAAAAACTTGATGCCATTATGTAAAGCAATTCTGTGAAAACCGCACTCTCGTATGACAATTGTTGATTTTATATTGTTTCGAAATATGTCCTGGACTTTTCGCTCACATAGTATATTTATTAAACTTTTCTAGAGTCTACTCTTCACATTCTATAAAACTTCGTGATTTCATACAAAATCAAAAAAATTTTTCCTCCTTTTTGTTGGTCTAAATAACGTTTGCATTCATTTTTATTCAAAAATGTTCACCGTTACACGAGAAAAAACGTTCCCCATCTGTTTTTCAGCGCTGTTTGAGGTTCCGCTCACCTCAATGCTATCTATGAAATCAACGCTATATGGTTTATATAGACAACGTTTTAAGGACGTCATCTGACGCTCATACGTGGCCGCTAGTTAGCAGCACAGCTTTCTTAGAAACCGGAGCTTTGTGGATACATACGTATGAAAAGGAGAGATCATAACTAATGATGAGATTACTACAGCTATAACTGACCACAATTATTTTATAATTTACTACATTATTTTATAATTTACCACATTTTATAATTTACCACATTATTTTAAACTGAAAACATTCTTCATTTCATCAGATGACACTGAAGCAGAACATGATGCAGACATTTCACAGGAAATTGATATTGATGAATATTTTAAAGAAAGTGCACAAGACGACGATGATCCCGATATTGCCGATGATTTTGATATTTCCGATAATGAGAATGTTAAATTTTTCTTCAAATTATTAATGTTCTTAATATTCATATATATGTCATAATAAATCATATTTTCCACTTCTGAGGAATAAACAAAATAAAACAGATAAATCGTCAAATTTTGAATGTTTCCTCGGTGTTTGCGAATTATTTCCCAATCAAATCAATTTTACACCACACGAAATTCGAGTATGTTATCGTGTGAAAGGTAAGGTTTAAAAATCCATCATACCATCAGGTGGATGATTGATGGTACCACGCGTCGCTCGAATATAATTTAGAGCGCAACCACTTCATAGTCCCAGCTGAAGATCTTTCCACCACTACCGAGCCAGCTGAACATTATTTTCTTTTTTATACCTACACTAGCTACTGCGTGGCTAGCCCGGCGTTGCCCGTGCTTCACAAACCAACACCACAGGTAACGCCGTGATGTAAGGTATTATACTGGTGTAAAATTTTCCGCATATTTCAAATCCGGTTCAATTTAAAAATTATTTATTTAAAGACATTCATATTTTTAGGTATCAATATGAAGTGAAATTTTCCGCAGAATTGAAATCCGTTGAAATTTTCAATCTATATTTAGCGATTCCGATTTTACAAAAAAACTTAAGCCCAGTAAATAGTTTTTTTTTTATTTCTTGCTCTCATTCACGGAAATGGGACAGGAAATGTATTTTTTTTTAACGCGAACGGCACGGATCTCTTAGTAAATCATATTTTCCACTTCTGAGGAATAAACAAAATAAAACAGATAAATCGTCAAATTTTGAATGTTTCCTCGGTGTTTGCGAATTATTTCCCAATCAAATCAATTTTACAAAATACAAATACAAATAATCCGATTTTACAAAAAAACTTAAGCCCAGTAAATAGTTTTTTTTTTATTTCTTGCTCTCATTCACGGAAATGGGACAGGAAATGTATTTTTTTTTAACGCGAACGGCACGGAATGAATTTATTTATTTTTGGAAAGGGAAAGTTACCGTGACGTCACAATCTCGTGCGAAAATATAAAAGATATATTAAATTTAAGTTATTTATATAAAAAAAATCATATTTTTAGATATGGATCTAATGTGAAATTTTCCGCACATTTCAAATCCGCTGAAATTTGTACTCTATCTTTAATGGTATAGGAGATAGAAAAAGAACTAATTGACTCCAGCTAAGAGATTGTTTGTTTTTATCGTCTGGCTGAAAAATTATTCCTCCGATCAAAATCAAAACTCTTCTATGCTGTAGCATTCAATAATGATTAAATTTCATTAAATTCATTTAAAAATCTTCTAGTCGGAATTTTAAAATTCGCCGCTACACAAAAATTGTAAAAAATTCGGATAACCTGTGTGCCAAATCTCAATGCTGTAAGTGCCATAATAGAATCGTCAGGATTTTGCGACCAAAAAAAAAAAAAAAAAAGACAAACATTTGCTTTTTTAATAGTAGAGATGAATATCTCGTGTCAAATTTTCACCCAATATAAAATATTTTGAAAATACAACTTTTTTTCATGTTCCGAACGACCTCTCGCCTAACACCCACTCGAACTGGACCATCTGAATTATGTTTCCTAAATCATATATCCAAGACCAATCACTTGTTAGAAAATAAGCTGGTGTAAAATTATCACCCTCCAAATGTCGTTGAGTCTCGGACTCTTCTGGAAATTAACCTTTTCCTCTCTGTGCTTAGTACTCACGTTGGGTTGGTGTGGAAGTTTGGAAAGTGGGGTGCCAGCTCAGATGTTGCCCTCGTCACCTGACCGTGGTTCGAAATTACGTGGTGTTTTCCGCGGATTTTTCCCTTAGGGGATTGATTCATGACCGTCGCCAATAGCCCATTGTGTTGCTCTAGTACAACGTTAATTAAAAATTACGAAATTTATATTAAATTGTATAATTATATATTATATTAAACTAGCCGGGCTGCTCCGGCTAGCGCTCGGTGGTGTGTAATATAACTTTTTTTTTAACTTTTTTACACACCATAATTAAACATGTTTTGATTTGTATATATTTCTTATTTTTATGAAACAATTCTTTAAATCATTGCTTATTCAATCAAATATTTAAGGAAAGTTGGTCGAAATATACATATACCGATACAAAATTACCCATGTCTAGTGATACTTTGCAGGACATGGACATATCATTAAAATCTAACTCCTAAATAATATTTCTACAATAGGTAATATACCGGAACACGTAATGCAAACAAAAATAAAATTACAATCCTTGAAAAAATGCAAAATTCTGATAAAAAACACATACGTATCTATTCAAAAGTATTGAATTTCAACTTCCTGAATATATTGTGAAATAGAATAATGCGACAAAAGACTTTTCACAGATATTGACAAAGACAATAATGATTTATTAACAAAAAAGAACACGTATTTAAATTATTTGGAATTTTCAAATATGTCCGCAACATCTCGCAGTCAACTTAAATACACAAACACGGAATTCTAAATCAAATTAAAAAAGTAAACATTAATTCTGACGTGGCCAAATACCGGGAAGCAAAATTACGTTTAAATTACTTTTACATCAAAGGAAGAAATAAAGAGTCAGTTCAAACATAAATATTACAATGTAATTCCTTATTTTGCAGAGAAATTGACCTCGGTTATTTGAAAACAGCAAGAATTCAAAATATCTGGGTTATTTTATTTACGTTGATTGTTGCCATTCAACGATACACAAATAACGTCGATTTCGGGTCCACGTACGTTAGTGTTTTATATATATAGATTATATAATATATTAAATTATATAATTATACATTAAATTATATAATTATATATAATATTAAGTAATACATTAAAATATATTATTTCTATTAATTATTACGATTTAAAATTACAAAATTTCCAGTGCTTCACTTTTGGCAGTGAGTGTAAATATGGAAAAGCAAACGAATACACAAGCTAACGAATTCTATAAAAAGATAGAGGTATGGTTATGTTACATGACAAGTTTTATTAATTCTCTATACTTTAAATACAATTTCAAAGGCAACGTGAATCGAAGCCTTATTTTTTTCTCAACCTCATAAACTTGTCTCAAGAATACGCTATATTGTGATCCAGCAAGTTGTCTATACTTGCCAAAACAGTTCTCCAATGTGACCGTTTGCAATTTTCAGTTAAAACATATTCAAATTGCAGTTCATCAATGCAATATCTGGTAATTTCAATGCCTTCATATGTGGTTTGTTTAAGAGCTTGGAGTATTTCTCGTGAAAGCCTTCCAGTTTGTACAGTTACACTCTCCCGTTTTTCTAACCAATTTAGGAAACTATGCAGTAAATAAAAGGCATCATCATTTTCATTTGATGTTTAATGTTGCTGGAAAATATTTCGTCTATGATATTCTTCTCTACTACACTTATGTCCATAAATTAAGGACAGCTCCGGCAAATAAAGGTTCAGAAACAAATTAAACGTGACTTATTCATAAAGCCCATTTATTAAACAAAAGATATAGAACAAAAAAGATGGCGTATGTATGATACCATTCATAAAAACTATGAATTTTGCCCCTCACTCTCTCTCTCTCTCTCTCTCTCTGGAGCCAATAAAAAAAAATATCGAACTTAGAAAACTTAACATGACATGGTTGGTATGATGGTTAACACATTGTGTGTCTCCCAGACGATGAAATACAGTCCACACAACGCCTAGGCAGGCTGAGGATCAAATTATCGAGTTGGTCTTGGGGAAGATCACTCCACTCAGCAAACAGATTCAATGCAATCGTTTAAAATGTTTGCACGGTGAGGACGGGCGTTGTCATCCATAAACGCAAATTCTGCGCCCGTGGCACCCCTAAACAAACGTACATTTTATTCCAAAATGATGTCCCGATAAATTTGGCCTCTCATGGTTCCGATTTGAACATGTAGATCTGTTCTGGAGCCCAGTATAATTCCGACCCAAAACGAGCAATCCTGCACCACTGTAACGGTGTCGTTCAATGATGTTGTCTTGGTGGTAGCGGGTACCTGGCGTTCTCCATATGAACGTCCTCAGTGAATCAGACTGCAAGCTAAACCTGGACTCGTCGGAAAACATCACACAAGCCCACTGTGACGATGTCCACATTACATGTTCTCTACTCCAGACTAACCGCTGGCGACAGTGATATGCGAATTTTCAAGTGTTTTCAAATCTGTCTGGTAAATATTTGTAAAATTAAGGAACTCTATATTTATTGAATTTTTCTTTTTCTCTGAAAGAGAAATACTTTCTGTCAGGGGAAACCAAGCAAGAAAGTAGAAGACTAATTGCGTTGTAGGAATTATTTTATTATTTGCTGCTAAAATATCCATTGCTATTTGTCGGGAAATGATGCGTCGATGCAACACGACTAGTAATCGGTTATTGGAGAAAGTTGTGGTTGGTTATTAATCAAACGAAATTAAAAAAAAATTAAGCTACTAAATTTTAGTGAAACTAGGGGGCTCCGCCCCCTGCTCGCTTACGCTTACGCTTTCGAAGATTGCTGCGCAATTCTATTTGGTTTGTTTCGAAAGCCAACACTCCTTTTGCAGAGTTAATCTCTTGCGACGGCGAAACTATCTTAATAATTCTTGTAATCTTGATTTGACTTTACGATTCATGACATCACAGCGAGGGCTTCGCACCCTGCTCGCTTACGCTCGCCAACTCCCGCAGATTGCTACGCAATCTATTTTGTTCGCTTTGCAAATCAACACTCCTTTAGGAGATCCGATTTGGTTTGCTTCGCAAACCAACATTCCTTTCGCAGAATCAATCTCCTGCGACGGCCAAACTATCTTAATAATTCGGTCCATGACGTCGCACCTAGGGCTTCGTTTATTAAAAAAAATCGTTTCTATGGTAATTGTTTCTATGATAAATTTGATAACATTCACAAACCCGTTAGTCCGAAAATATAACCTTCATTTCCGTGAAGAACACTGAATGCTCCGCTATCGAATAGGAATACCGATATACGAAATTTGTCTGACCAACTTTTGATTACATCGAATTTATTTATGAACCAATTTAAAAAATAATTTTATCGTAATAAAGAGCACATTTTAAGGTATTGCGATGTTTACAAATTAAAAAAATTATAATATTAACTGTAGATATGACAGTTTTAACAAAAAGTAGGGAAAATATCCCAATGTTCCGAAATTTCTATGACCAACTTTTGATCGCATCTAATCGGATCTAATTTTGATCCCGTCTAAGAATCGAGCGAAAAACGCGAGTATTCTATTCTGCGGCGGCAGCGTCTGGTGTAAATTTTTTTAATTTTGAGGGATAGCAAAATTATATTATTCGGAAATAACTGGCTTTAATCGCTTCTTTCAGCTTTGCGAAACGAGCTACAGGTGCATATCATGTCAAGGAATAAATTTTTTTTTTAGAATTTATTTTCAGTCTTTATAGAATTGTCATTCACTATACCTAGAACGGATGGATGGATTCTCGAAAGGTCGTCTGGATGTTTAGATGTCTGTAAATATTATTTCTAACTTTGTTATACCAAATTTTGATTTGGTTTTGGGGGAGGTGCCTTTTATAAACCACACCTTTCAAATCATTTGAAATAATAAAATTTCGTATTTTCTGCTTTCGGGGAGCTCTCAAGGTAAAACATCCGATGGTGCCTAATATAAATCATCCTAAATTAGCCTAAATATGAGATCTACGGATTATTTTTTGTATTTCTTTCTTTTACAGGAATTACTGTATAATTAATCATTTATAGGTCTAAATGAGGACCATGTTTTTGTTTCACAGAAAGAACCTGCTTTGTAAATTAATGTTAACAAGAAAAATGTCAAAGTGCACGCCAAAAAAGATCACAAAAATCTCCCTATTAAAAAATGTTACCGCAGACGCTGCCGTCGCAGGATTGAAAACTCGCGGTTTTCGCTCGATTCTTACACGGTTTCCCGAGAAAGTACGCTTTAGAAAATTACGAAATTAACATCTTTTGTTCAAAATTGTCCAGGGAACAAGACGAATAAGATTTTTTCCCTATGCGTCTATTAGTTTCGGGTTTATTAGGTATCAAAGTTGAAAGAGCGAAATTTGTAACGCGAGTGAGCATAAGGCGTACACATCTTTAGCCGTGATTTTTTTATAGAGTACCCCTAAATGTGAAATTTTGCAGGACGTCAATTTTTTTTTAACAATTTCAATTTGGTTCCTGATAAAAAAAATTTTAAATCGGGACATTTTTGTTACTGTTTTTAAAATTATATATCTTACTACTATTAGTGTTCAAATTTGAAAACATCGCAGGGAACATTAGAATGTCCTCTTTCTTACTGTAGAATTATTTTTGAAATTGTTTAATAAATAAATTCGATACTATCAAAGTTGGTCATACAAATTTCGGAATATTGGGAAATTTGTTTAAACCGTCCTATCTATAGCTTAATATTATTATTATTTTTTTAATTTGAAAACATCAACGAAAACCTTAAAATGTACTCTTTAATATGGTAAATTATTTTTTAAATTGTTTAATAAATAAAGTAGATGCAATGAAAAGTTGGTCATACAAATTTCGGAACTTTTAGATCGTAAATTCCGATATAAAATTAAAACTGTTATCTATAGTTTAATACTATTAGTTTTTAAGTTTGAAAGTACCACGTAAAAACATAGAATGCACTACTTCTTATGGTATAATTATTTTTAAAATTCGTTCATAAATAAACAGAGGAAAAGTATAGTTCAGCGAAAGTGTACAAATTGCTGATCGCGCGCAGAGGGATGGGTGAAACGAAATGTTGTATTTTTAACTAACGGGTGTGCCAGAGGATAATATATCAACTTTATCATACCTAAAATCCCCATAGCAACAATTTTTTTTTTTCTTTTTCCGTTGAAACTCGATGTCACATCTTGTCCAAAAGGCTGAAGTCGCTTTTTCCCCTTGATTCTCATACTTTTTCGAAAAAGTACACATCCAAAAATTTAGAGATTATACAAAACTGCACACGGAACAAGATCGTGAAGGTTTTTTTCAGTTGCGGTTATTAGTTAGTGGTGCATTTATGTCTTAAAGTTGAAAAATAAAGCGAAATCACTTGCGAAAGGAGTGGGGTTTTTTTGCGAGCGTCAGCGAGCTGGTGTCGAAAATCCTCGCTGTGATGTCATGGACGGGAAAATAAACTCATGATTATACGAATTATAAAGATAGTTTCGCCGTCGCAGGAGATTGACTCTGCAAAAGTTGTTATGGTTTGCGAAGCAAACCAAATTGTATTTGAAAATAGAGTGTTGGTTTGCGAAGCAAACCAAATGGCACTGCGTGAGTAGGCGAGCGGAGCGGGGGTTTCGCCGTCGGAGGAGACATACTCTGCAAAATGTAGTGTTGGTTTGCGAAGCTAACCAAATGTGATTACATAGCAATTCCATGGGTTTGGCGAGCGGAGGAGGAGCCCTCTAGTACTATAAAATTTTTAATTTGTTAATAAAAGAGCAAACACTTTTGCTGAGTAGGGTTGCTTAGCAACCCATCGCCGAATGGCTACGGCCGAGTCGGTATGAACATAGGCTAGAATACCTAGAACAAGAATGGCTTAGGCTGGAAGAAGGCGATGTATTTACGGAACCGTCCTTCCTGTTTCCAGCTTTTATTTCAATTGACAATTGTCTCGGGAAATCTGCTGTCTTTGTCGCTATTTTATCATAATGGGAAGTGCACCGGTTTTATTTTGATCCGATTACATGACGTTGCATTCTTTCGTTGAGTATTGTATTACGAATTAGATTATCAAACCGATGACGCGCTGAATACCTATAGGGTTGTTTTTAAGCTTGATGTGAAACTGAAGCACCAGTTGCTTCTCTTCGCTGAATAACGGTAAAATGGGAGAAGGTGAATCAAAATTAGTCTCAACAACTGGTAAAGGAGGCAGTATTACAACCGAATTCGAATGGACTGTTCAGAAAGTATCTTCCTATACCGTTGGAAACTGCACGACCAAGGATATCAAGACATCTGGATCCGAAAAATATTTATTTAGTATGTGTCTTTATCCTCACGGCTTTAATGAAAGAACTGAGAACTATGTGTCCGTGTGGCTAAAGAAGCAGTCTGCAAACGAACTGTCGATCAGGTTTACTTGTGCCATTGTTGATGCGAAAGGAAAAGATGTGTGCAAAAAATCAGTGACACGAAACCTGGCGTTGGAATCGGTTCTGGGTTGGGCCACGTTTTACAATCGCTACTTGTTCCTGGACGAGAAGAATAATGCTCTGAAGGAAGACAGTCTCACTTTTAATTGCAAAGTGGAAGTATTTGGACCTAGTGCTCTTCCAAATGCCGATATTGAAAATGATCCACTTCACAACAGGTCATTGTCTGAAATGTCTGAAGACTTTCATGAACTGCTGACGCAAAAAAGCTTCTCCGATTTCTCTCTGAAGGCTGGTCGAGAGACTATTCATGTTCATAAAGCGGTGTTAAGTGCTCGATCTCCTGTGTTCAAAACTATGTTCCAATCTCCTTTACACAAGAACATAAAACAAATCGAAATCGAGGATATCATCTTCGAAGGAATACAAATAGTAGTGAAATATATCTACACTGGAAAGATTGATTTCCTTACTGTACCGATAGCTATGGAAGTGTACTATGCTGCTGATAAGTATGAGGTGATCATCTTAAGGGACATCTGTTCCACAATGTTGTCAAATAATCTACTTCCAGACAATGTGATTAAGGTACTTTTGTTGGCCTATCGCCATTCTGATTTCAATCTCCAAGAGTCGTGTCTTTGTTTTATGGATAAAAATCTACGTGAAATCAAAGGAAGGCCCGAATGGATTGATTTGATGAGAAATTTTCCTAGTTTAGCTGACAAAGCTTTATTTTTTCAAGAAGTAAAAAATTCTCCCTGTCTTCTCGCTTTATAATTTTACCTTTGGATACTTTACAGTTTTAATTTGTTTCCTGAAATATTTGGGTTATGATGATGATAGATGACTAAATTTTAACTATTTTGACGTTAACTGTTTGAAAAATTGACTAACCCAAATGGAAAGGAATCTTTGATTATTATCTTTTCGGTTAAATTTATTTTAAAGGTATGACTGTTTTCCTTTTTACAAAACAACTGTATTTTATATTTTTTCATATGCCATATTTTTACGTCAATTTGCTTTATAAAATAAATTTTAATGAGTAAAGTAACACTGATTAGAAAATCTTTGGAATGTATGTTGACGTCCTTACATTCTGTGTATCTGATCATAAAATTACTAAATCGAAACGATTACGTTAAGTTTATTATTAATGAAATTCTAATATATTGATCTAGTAATGCACAAAAAATACATGCATTCTATTAAACGTATGAACAGTATTTTAGAATTTTAAATTTAACCAATAAATATCAAATGAAAAAATATCTGGATTCAAGTTTGGCTGATTGTTTTGATATGCACATAAGAAATGCGTTTCTATTTTAACTATTTCTTCTCATTTATTAACATCGATGTGTATTGAAAACTGCAATGCTGTGTGTCTTATATTCCGTTCTGTACAAGTATCTAAAGTAATTTTAAATGTATTCGTGAACACTACGAAGAAAATATTTTCCATATTTAATTTGGTTTGAAAAATAGTTTTTTTTCTGGCATAAAAGGTAAATTGTTTTTAACTATCAGAATATCACTCCAAAAAGCCTCCATCTAAGTAATTATTATTATGTCTCTTTGATTTGGAGAGGTACATAAATGTAAAATCTCTCTAAATATTATCTTTGTATGAAATTCTTGAAAGTATTTGACATTATTTAATTAGTTTTAAAATGACAACAGAAACTTGCTCTTCCTTTGTATTGGGGCACTACGAAAAGGAAGGTCAACAGTATCATATATAGTAGAAATAGGTTGTTATTTCTATAGCAGTGTTCATGTATAACTGCGTTTTTATATGAAAAAATAGTTTACAACTGTTATAATGAATTTTAAGTTCCCGATATAATGCTATTTGGATAGCAGTAAAATACATTAAATTAAAATTCATAATTTTTTTAACATAAAAAATTTACATTTTTTAAACTAATACCGGTTTTGTTGAAACCAACGTATAATTCCATTAAATAACAAAATTGTTAATATTAGAAGTTTATAATAACTGTTATCGCAAATTTTCATAATCAGTAAACACTGTTATCGTAAAAAATAACAGTTTTTCTCTTCACTAGTATATATGAATAGTTTGAGATGCATAACCGTGCGAAATGGTTTGTTCTGTAATATGCAGTCCTATTTTCTCTGTTTAGAAAAAAAATGCTTTCATTTTAATTTTACTTATAAAAATTGATACATTTGTCCAAAAGAGAAAAGAAGTTAACTCTCTGAGCGTCACGATATTTCTGCTTTGTCTTGTTTTGTATTTGTTCCAAAAGTTGACAGAATCCGTGGATTCTCAATATGTTCCATGAAATATTACCTTAGTTCTAACCTTAAAATAGAATTATTTGCACGGTTTCTATTGATCCTTTAAATAGAAAAAATATCATTTGCACTGATTCTATTTGTCATTTCCTTAGAATGAATCCTTAGGAAATATTCTGTTGGTCCTTTAACTAAAAAATAATGTTCTGGAAATGTACTTCTATTGCTTTTCTTAAAAAAGACTCCGTTAGAAATATTGTTTTTATAAGAAGGTAAAAACTGCTTAGAAGTCAAGCAGAGAAGACTGAAGGTTGTAATGCGCTATTATGCGTGTCAAAAGGTTAAAAATTTAGGTATGCGTTTTTATTTCATGATGTTGGGGAAATCTGGAGGATTGCAGTGGCGGGACCGCTGCTTTGCAGAGTGTATTAGGAAACAGTCCAATACAAATAGGTTGTGTGATTTTCTCATATTGCATCTAAAGGTTGGAATAGTAAAATAAATTCTACAATTTCACTTTGAAATCTTGAATTGCTAGAGCACCTCGGTATTAAATTAACATAGACTGACGTATCTCCGTCATTCATCATCGCTACGAGAGAAATTTTCAGTTCAAACAAAGAACCACTGAAAGACGAAAACTACTTCTTATTGCCAAGTACGTAATAGGAGCAGAAAGCCTGTTGTACCACCGAAACACCAGCGCCATCTACAATTTACTTTACAAGAAGAGCCTCTTATTGTCTCTTTGGTACTAGCTTTAATTAATCTACCAATTATCTTAGCTAAAAATATGAAACTGCCAAACGAATGCAACGATAAATTGATTATTTGTCATATCTTACTAGGTTTAATCATTACGGCTTTCTCATCACTCGCGCACCAAATATAAGTATTTAGATCGAACTCCCATTTCCTGACGATTATCCGACATTTCTAAAATTGTGATTTATATTCTAACGTAGATGCTGAATACGTCAGGAACACACACACTGATTCATTTAAAATATTACTACACTTGTGTGCAGAATTCAAAGTAGGATGCTCGCAAAAAGCGTATGCTAGCATGCACTAATGGATAAGTTATTTCAATATTATGTTTTCTTCTGATCAAAATGTACCATTAAGAACGAAATGAAAACTTAATTCTTAAAAAGTTTGAAAATCTATATAAATAAGAATGGACTGTTTGTTTGTACATTCAATATTTTGGACCCATTTCAAGTTTTCTATCCGTTTTGGACCCTTCTGATGCCAAATCTGCTTCTTTCGTGTTTGGTGTCTGTCTGTCCATCTGTCTGTATATATGTGCTCTATACACGTCCACACGGTTTAATATATTTTCATGGAAATTTGCATACAGTGAGAGTACTTATAGTGAGTGGAATTGGTTGCGAAAGTCTGTCTGTCCGTCTTTCTGTTCAATGTTCGATTTTTTGTTTGTGTGTTTGTGCAGACATCAAATGAATTTTATTCCAGATATTTGATTGCAATGTGTTTTATTTTATACATTATATATAACTTTTGTGAAGGTAATATTAAACATTCCTTTATTTGTATATTTAGTTGAGTTTCATGCTAAAACATCTGAGTAAGTGAACTTAAATCAACCATAATTTGGAAGTTTTGGAAAAATTGGAATGTATATTGAATAGTACGATTACTTTGATTGCTTTACCAGCACTGCTAAAAAAATAATTATTCTTTAAAAAAATTTTCTTTTTTGAATGGAATTTTAGTTTTGATATTTCATTTATTTCGAGTCTTATATTTGCTTTTTGCGCAATGAAAATAATTTCCGAATATTTGGGACAGATGATTGTTTCCAACGAACGGGAATGAACAAGATTTCGCGCGTAGTGATATTTTCTGTTTCTTTCGCTCTGAATTAATTTCACATTGCTAAATTTTGTGCGCCTTTAGTTGTAAGTTGTGGCAACTGTGCGAGATCAAGAGATAAAAATGAATCACAAATCAATATCTTTAAAACAATTTTTTCCGACATCTTTTATTTTGTTTTATTTCGCTGTTTTCTGTTTTAAATATTTAGTATTTTGATAAATGTGTTTTCCTTCTCATCACGCGCAACACCGCCACAAAGAATTCGACTTAAAAATGGCAGGTAAGTCAGAATACATGTGTGTTAAATATGAACTGTAGTTATGCCATTATTGAAAGAATAATGCCATTATTGAAAGAATAATGCCGTTATTGAAAGTATAATACCATTATTAAAGATTGAAGGAATAATGCCGTTATTGAAAGAATTATAATGTTTACAAAATCTGAACTTTTAAAACATTAAAAATTTTTTTGTCATAATGACAGGAAAAGATTGTGAAATTCCACAATGTCGCATGCCGGCTGCAAGAGTGCCACAAGTAAAAAAACATTTTTTTTTTACTATGAGTGCGAGAGCACTGGCCGTAAATTGTCATTTTTATTAATTGAGTTGAACATGGAAAGAACTTAAGAAAGGAAATTCCAAATTTTCCTTGAAATCGTCTTTTGTAGTAGTAACCTTAGTATCACCTTTCGTCATTTTTTAGCTTGTCATATAGCAAGGGTGCGATGTAGGTGAAATGTATTACATGAATGGATATGCATGTGTAGGATTTGTGTCCAAAGTAAGTTGTAGAAATTATAAAGATGGCGAAAGGTATTCAAATAATGTTTAATTCAACGAAAAACGTAAGTCGTATATTTTGATTATCTCTTCAATTTAGAGTAAACCAATTCAAACCGAGTGAAGTCGAGTATTTTGCTAGCGAGTGCGACGTCAATTACAATTACCACCACGTTTTAAATAGAATCTTTTGAGAATATTCTATTCCTCATTCCCTTAGAACAGAATCTTCCAGAAGGATTAGTTTGGTATAGATGGTCAAAATTGGTTTGAAGCCTTGAAGGGAAGACTGGTAGGTGGAAAATTCTAGGTTTGAACCCTTCAGTGCGACGTCAATTACAATTACCACCACGATTTTAATAGAATCTTTTGAGAACATTCTATTGCTCATTCCTTCCCTTAGAACAGAATATTTCAGAAGGATTAGTTTGGTATAGATGGTCAAAATTGGTTTGAAGCCTTGAAGGGAAGACTGATGGGTGGAAAATTCTATGTTTGAACCCTTCAGTGCGACGTCAATTATAATTACCACCACGATTTTAATAGAATCTTTTGAGAATATTCTATTACTCATTCCCTTAGAACAGATTCTTTCAGAAGGATTAGTTTGGTATAGATGGTCAAAATTGTTTTGAAGCCTTGAAGGGAAGACTGATAGGTGGAAAATTCTATGTTTGAACCCTTCAGTGCGACGTCAATTGCAATTACCACCACGATTTTAATAGAATCTTTTGAGAATATTCTATTGCTCATTCCCTTAGAACAGAATCTTTCAGAAGGATTAGTTTGGTATAGATGGTCAAAATTGGTTTGAAGCCTTGAAGGGAAGACTGATAGGTGGAAAATTCTATGTTTGAACCCTTCAGTGCGACGTCAATTATAATTACCACCACGATTTTAATAGAATCTTTTGAGAATATTCTATTGCTCATTCCCTTAGAACAGAATCTTTCAGAAGGATTAGTTTGGTATAGATGGTCAAAATTAGTTTGAAGCCTTGAAGGGAAGACTGATAGGTTGAAAATTCTATGTTTGAACCCTTCAGTGCGACGTCAATTATAATTACCACCACGATTTTAATAGAATCTTTTGAGAATATTCTATTGCTCGTTCCCTTAGAACAGAATCTTTCAGAAGGATTAGTTTGGTATAGATGGTCAAAATTGGTTTGAAACCTTGAAGGGAAGACTGATAGGTGGAAAATTCTAGGTTTGAACCCTTCAGTGCGACGTCAATTACAATTACCACCACGATTTTAATAGAATCTTTTGAGAACATTCTATTGCTCATTCCTTCCCTTAGAACAGAATCTTTCAGAAGGATTAGTTTGGTATAGATGGTCAAAATTGGTTTGAAGCCTTGAAGGGAAGACTGATAGGTGGAAAATTCTAGGTTTGAACCCTTCAGTGCGACGTCAATTACAATTACCACCACGATTTTAATAGAATCTTTTGAGAATATTCTATTGCTCATTCCCTTAGAACAGAATCTTTCAGAAGGATTAGTTTGGTATAGATGGTCAAAATTGGTTTGAAGCCTTGAAGGGAAGACTGATAGGTGGAAAATTCTATGTTTGAACCCTTCAGTGCGACGTCAATTGCAATTACCACCACGATTTTAATAGAATCTTTTGAGAATATTCTATTGCTCATTCCCTTAGAACAGAATCTTTCAGAAGGATTAGTTTGGTATAGATGGTCAAAATTGTTTTGAAGCCTTGAAGGGAAGACTGATAGGTGGAAAATTCTATGTTTGAACCCTTCAGTGCGACGTCAATTGCAATTACCACCACGATTTTAATAGAATCTTTTGAGAATATTCTATTGCTCATTCCCTTAGAACAGAATCTTTCAGAAGGATTAGTTTGGTATAGATGGTCAAAATTGGTTTGAAGCCTTGAAGGGAAGACTGATAGGTGGAAAATTCTATGTTTGAACCCTTCAGTGCGACGTCAATTATAATTACCACCACGATTTTAATAGAATCTTTTGAGAATATTCTATTGCTCATTCCCTTAGAACAGAATCTTTCAGAAGGATTAGTTTGGTATAGATGGTCAAAATTAGTTTGAAGCCTTGAAGGGAAGACTGATAGGTTGAAAATTCTATGTTTGAACCCTTCAGTGCGACGTCAATTATAATTACCACCACGATTTTAATAGAATCTTTTGAGAATATTCTATTGCTCGTTCCCTTAGAACAGAATCTTTCAGAAGGATTAGTTTGGTATAGATGGTCAAAATTGGTTTGAAACCTTGAAGGGAAGACTGATAGGTGGAAAATTCTAGGTTTGAACCCTTCAGTGCGACGTCAATTACAATTACCACCACGATTTTAATAGAATCTTTTGAGAACATTCTATTGCTCATTCCTTCCCTTAGAACAGAATCTTTCAGAAGGATTAGTTTGGTATAGATGGTCAAAATTGGTTTGAAGCCTTGAAGGGAAGACTGATAGGTGGAAAATTCTAGGTTTGAACCCTTCAGTGCGACGTCAATTACAATTACCACCACGATTTTAATAGAATCTTTTGAGAATATTCTATTGCTCATTCCCTTAGAACAGAATCTTTCAGAAGGATTAGTTTGGTATAGATGGTCAAAATTGGTTTGAAGCCTTGAAGGGAAGACTGATAGGTGGAAAATTCTATGTTTGAACCCTTCAGTGCGACGTCAATTGCAATTACCACCACGATTTTAATAGAATCTTTTGAGAATATTCTATTGCTCATTCCCTTAGAACAGAATCTTTCAGAAGGATTAGTTTGGTATAGATGGTCAAAATTGGTTTGAAGCCTTGAGGGGAAGACTGATAGGTGGAAAATTCTATGTTTGAACCCTTCAGTGCGACGTCAATTATAATTACCACCACGATTTTAATAGAATCTTTTGAAAATATTCTATTGCTCATTCCCTTAGAACAGAATCTTTCAGAACGATTAGTTTGGTATAGATGGTCAAAATTGTTTTGAAGCCTTGAAGGGAAGACTGATAGGTGGAAAATTCTATGTTTGAACCCTTCAGTGCGACGTCAATTGCAATTACCACCACGATTTTAATAGAATCTTTTGAGAATATTCTATTGCTCATTCCCTTAGAACAGAATCTTTCAGAAGGATTAGTTTGGTATAGATGGTCAAAATTGGTTTGAAGCCTTGAAGGGAAGACTGATAGGTGGAAAATTCTATGTTTGAACCCTTCAGTGCGACGTCAATTATAATTACCACCACGATTTTAATAGAATCTTTTGAGAATATTCTATTGCTCATTCCCTTAGAACAGAATCTTTCAGAAGGATTAGTTTGGTATAGATGGTCAAAATTAGTTTGAAGCCTTGAAGGGAAGACTGATAGGTTGAAAATTCTATGTTTGAACCCTTCAGTGCGACGTCAATTATAATTACCACCACGATTTTAATAGAATCTTTTGAGAATATTCTATTGCTCGTTCCCTTAGAACAGAATCTTTCAGAAGGATTAGTTTGGTATAGATGGTCAAAATTGGTTTGAAACCTTGAAGGGAAGACTGATAGGTGGAAAATTCTAGGTTTGAACCCTTCAGTGCGACGTCAATTACAATTACCACCACGATTTTAATAGAATCTTTTGAGAACATTCTATTGCTCATTCCTTCCCTTAGAACAGAATCTTTCAGAAGGATTAGTTTGGTATAGATGGTCAAAATTGGTTTGAAGCCTTGAAGGGAAGACTGATAGGTGGAAAATTCTAGGTTTGAACCCTTCAGTGCGACGTCAATTACAATTACCACCACGATTTTAATAGAATCTTTTGAGAATATTCTATTGCTCATTCCCTTAGAACAGAATCTTTCAGAAGGATTAGTTTGGTATAGATGGTCAAAATTGGTTTGAAGCCTTGAAGGGAAGACTGATAGGTGGAAAATTCTATGTTTGAACCCTTCAGTGCGACGTCAATTGCAATTACCACCACGATTTTAATAGAATCTTTTGAGAATATTCTATTGCTCATTCCCTTAGAACAGAATCTTTCAGAAGGATTAGTTTGGTATAGATGGTCAAAATTGGTTTGAAGCCTTGAGGGGAAGACTGATAGGTGGAAAATTCTATGTTTGAACCCTTCAGTGCGACGTCAATTATAATTACCACCACGATTTTAATAGAATCTTTTGAAAATATTCTATTGCTCATTCCCTTAGAACAGAATCTTTCAGAACGATTAGTTTGGTATAGATGGTCAAAATTGGTTTGAAGCCTTGAAGGGAAGACTGATAGGTGGAAAATTCTAGGTTTGAACCCTTCAGTGCGACGTCAATTGCAATTACCACCACGATTTTAATAGAATCTTTTGAGAACATTCTATTGCTCATTCCCTTAGAACAGAATCTTTCAGAAGGATTAGTTTGGTATAGATGATCAAAATTGGTTTGAAGCCTTGAAGGGAAGACTGATAGGTGGAAAATTCTATGTTTGAACCCTTCAGTGCGACGTCAATTATAATTACCACCACGATTTTAATAGAATCTTTTGAGAATATTCTATTGCTCATTCCCTTAGAACAGAATCTTTCAGAAGGATTAGTTTGGTATAGATGGTCAAAATTGTTTTGAAGCCTTGAAGGTAAGACTGATAGGTGGAAAATTCTATGTTTGAACCCTTCAGTGCGACGTCAATTGCAATTACCACCACGATTTTAATAGAATCTTTTGAGAATATTCTATTGCTCATTCCCTTAGAACAGAATCTTTCAGAAGGATTAGTTTGGTATAGATGGTCAAAATTGGTTTGAAGCCTTGAAGGGAAGACTGTTAGGTGGAAAATTCTATGTTTGAACCCTTCAGTGCGACGTCAATTATAATTACCACCACGATTTTAATAGAATCTTTTGAGAATATTCTATTGCTCATTCCCTTAGAACAGAATCTTTCAGAAGGATTAGTTTGGTATAGATGGTCAAAATTGGTTTGAAGCCTTGAAGGGAAGACTGATAGGTGGAAAATTCTAGGTTTGAACCCTTCAGTGCGACGTGAATTGCAATTACCACCACGATTTTAATAGAATCTTTTGAGAACATTCTATTGCTCATTCCCTTAGAACAGAATCTTTCAGAAGGATTAGTTTGGTATATATGGTCAAAATTGGTTTGAAGCCTTGAAGGGAAGACTGATAGGTGGAAAATTCTAGGTTTGAACCCTTCAGTGCGACGTCAATTACAATTACCACCACGATTTTAATAGAATCTTTTGAGAACATTCTATTGCTCATTCCCTTAGAACAGAATCTTTCGGAAGGATTAGTTTGTTATAGATGGTCAAAATGTATTTGAAGCCTTGAAGAGAAATCTAATAGGTGGAAAATTTTACGTTTGAACCCTTCAGAGGATTAAGCAATAATTTATGGGGGAAAAATTTTGTTTTGCAAATTGAATGCAATCAAATATAAAAATAAAGTCTCTAAAAATAGCAAAATTCCAATTTTCATCTCATTAAAACGGGCAACTGGAGCATATGGTGTCCAGAGAGACAGTTCATTTGATAATTTTCGTTTTCTCAGAGAATTATTTTGTATTATTCTTTGAACAAGGTGATGCATTTGTGAAACCGTCTTTCCTGTTTCCAGCATGTATTTAAATTACAAAATTTCCCAGAATATCTGCTATCTAGATCGTAAAGGGAGATAGGTTTAGTTTTATTTGATTAGCTGTAGTTGCTTTTTTTCATTACGTACTTTACTATGGACGAAGGTTATTATCTCGCTGACGCGTTGAATACTTCGGGGTTGTTTTGAAGGCTGATATGAAACTGAGGCATTAGTTGCATCTTTTCATAGTTTTCATTTTTCGCTGAATAACGTTAAAATGGGAAAAGTATCAAAATTAGTCTCAACAACAGATATAGAAGGTACTATTACAACCGAATATGAATGGAAAGTTGCAAATTTTCAGAAACTATCTTTCTATGCTGTAGGTTACTGCACGACCAAAGATATCACTGCCTCTGGATCCGAAAAGTATTTATTCAGCATGTGTCTTTATCCTCACGGCTTTAATGAGAACTATGTGTCTGTGTGGTTGAAGAAGAAGTCAGCGAAGGAGCAGTTGGTCAGCTTTACTTGTGTCATTGTTGACGGGAAAGGATATGATTTGTGAAGAAAATCGGTGAAACTAAACCTGGCGTTGGAATCGGTTCTGGGTTGGGCGACATTTTGCAAACGGAACTTCCTTCTGGGCAAGAATAAGGCTCTGAAGGAAGACACTCTCACTTTTAAGTGCAAAGTGGTAATATTTGGACCAAGCGCTCTTCCAAATGTCGATATAGAAAATCATCCATTTCACAACGGATTGTCTGAAATGTCTGACAACTTTCGCCAGCTACAGACGCAAAACACCTACGCCGATTTCTCGCTGAAGGTTGGTCGCGAGAGTATTCATGTACATAAAGCGGTGTTGAGTGCTCGATCTCCTGTATTCAAAACTATGTTCCAATCCTCTCTACACAAGAACGTAAAACAAATCGAAATCAAGGATACAACCTTCGAAGGAATACAAATGGTAGTGAAATATATCTATACTGGAAAGATTGATTTCCTTAGTGTACCGATTGCTATGGAAGTGTACTATGCTGCTGATAAGTATGAGGTGATCATCTTAAGGGACATCTGTTCCACAATGTTGTCAAATAATCTACTTCCAGACAGTGTGATTAAGGTACTTTTGTTGGCCTATCGCCATTCTGATTGCAATCTCCAAGAGTCATGCCTTTGTTTTCTGGATAGAAATCTACGTGAAATCAAAAGAAGGACCGAATGGATTGATTTGATGAGAAATTTTCCTAATTTAGCTCACAAAGCTTTATTTTTTCAAGAAGTAAAAAATTTTCCCAGTCTTCTCGGTTGATAATTTTACCTTTGGATGTGGAAGTTAAAGTTTTCATTTGTTACCTGAAGTATTTGTGTTCTGATGATGTTGATGACTAAATTTTGGCTATTTGGACGTTAATCGCTTGAAAAATTGACTAAATCAAATGAAAAGGAATCCTTGATTAGTATCTTTTCGGTTAAATATTTTTTAAAGGTATGACTGTTTTTCTTCTGATATTGTACGACTATATTTTATAATTTCTCATATGCCATATTTTAACAGAAATTAGCTTTATAAAAAAAAATTTAATGATTAAAATAATTAATTAGGAAATCTTTGCAATGTATGTTGAAATCTTTATTTCATTTCATCTGTGTATTTGACCATAATGACTAATTAGAAACGAGTACGGTTAGTTTATTACTTATGAAGAGAGTAATTCTAATATATATTGTTCTAGTAAATATATCTATTCTATTAATCTTATGAACAGTATTTTAGTATTTTAAATATAACAATAAATAGCAAATGAAGAGGTATTTGGATTCAGGTTTGGCTGAATGTGTTATTAAAATCATATAAATGCTCATAAGAAATGGTACCATTTTAAAATGTTTTCATGCACACTACGAAGCAAATTTGTTCCTTATTTAATTTGGTTTGGAAAATAGTTTTTTTTTCTGACTTAAATGGTAAATTGTTTTTAAATACAAAAATATCTTTCGAAATAGCCTCCACCTGTATAATTATTATTTCGTGTCTTTGATTTGATGGTAGATTAATGTAAAATAGCTCTAAACATGATCTTGTTACGAAAGTCTTGAAAGTATTTTAAATAATTAAATTAGTTTTAAAATGATAACAGAAACTTGTACTTACTTTGTATTGGGGCCCATGAAAGGGAAAGAAGACAGTATTATATATAGTAAAGATCGGCTTTTATTTCGATAGCAGTGTATATAACTGTGTTATTACATGAAAAAATAAATAACAACTGTTATTAAGAATATTTAGTTCCCAAAACAATGCTATTTGCATTTAAAAGTACATTTTGTAAAGTACATTAAAGTAAAATTTATAATTTTTTTAAGCATTAAAAAAATTATATTTTTTAAAAATACTACTAGTTTTGTTCAAAACAACGGAAAATTTCATTTTGTAGCAAAATCGTTATTACTAGAATTTTATAACTGTTATCGCAAATTTTCATAAGTATTTAAAACTGTTACCGTAAAAAATACCAGTTTTTCTCAACATTAGTACATACAATATGAATGTGGGGAGATGTATAAGTGCGCAAAATGGTTTGTTCTGTAATCTATGCAGTCCTATTTTCTATGTTTAAAAACTTATAAAAATTACTTATAAAAATTGATACATGTCATCAGATGTGCTGATGTGTGTCGAATGTGCAGGGGTGAAACTTAGCGCAATCGGATCAGGTAATTGTTCACCCTGAAGGTGAGACACCTATATTTCTCCTCGCGAACTCCCTCTGAGTTCCGAGCCCGTTGACACTCAGCATCGGATGTTCGGATTTTCTTAGATTCCCCATCTCTCGACCTTTCTTCCTGTTCACCTTTCCTATACTTCTTCTGGTGTTTATTATGCACTAGACACGACATGGCCAGCACGGTGCTACCCGTGACCCCTTTTTCGTGGTGTCAGGTGTGACCACTGCTCGCTAAAATCCGTTGATTGCTATGAATACCCATTTGGTTTGTGAAGCAAACCAAATAGGAATTCGTAGCCTATTGGATAACAGCTATCATGGCGTTGCCCGTGGTGTTGGTTTGCGAAGCAAACAAAATGGAAATTCGTAGCGAATTGGAATAAATTCCGGCGTATTCCAATTTGGTTTGCGGATCAAACCAAATTTTGAATATTATGAACTATAGTTTGCTTCGAAAACTAATACCATGGGCAACACCGTGATGGCCTCGTCATTGTCAAATGCAGCCAAATTCGAAACCATAGTTCATAATATTCACAATTGGTAAAAATATTCATAATTCATAATATTCATAATTGTAAACTAGCCACTGCGTGGCCCGTGACAGTTCTTTTGGTGGGATCAGGTGTGAGCACTGTTTGCTAACCCCCGGTGATTGCTACGAATTCCCATTTGGTGTGCTTCGTAGACCAACCCCACGGGAAACACCGTGATGGCCTCGTCATTGTCAAATGCTGCGGAATTCGAATTGCGAAGAGATCCAATCGGCGTGACATCACAATCTCTAGCGAAAATATAAATATTTAATTGAAAAATTATTTATTAACAGAAAATCGAAAGTATAAGGTGTCAAAAAAAAGTAATCAAAAGTATCTGTGTAAAATTCTCCACAGATTTCAAATCCGTTTTAATTTTTACTCTATCTTTAACAATCTTAGGAGATAGAAAAAAACTTCATAACTCCAGTTAAAACTTTTTATTTCTTTTGTTCCTCGGCTGAAAGCGTTCAAATGGAAACACGGAAGTAATAAATTTTGAATCTGTCATATCTTTATGCTGCTGCAATTCTGTAGAAAACAACAATAATAAAATTCCATTAAATGCTCTAAATCGAATTTTAAAATTCTGAAGCGTTAAAAATCGCAAAAATTTCGGACTACCTGTGTGAAAAATTCCATTATTTTAAGTGCCATAGATTCGTCAGGACAGTACATTGAGACAAACACTTCCTTTTATAATAGTAGAAATATATATGAACATTGCGAAAATTTCAACACTTTAAAGAGCTTTTTCTAAATTTTTTAAAAATATTTCGGCTTTATTTCTATTTTTATTCATAAAGCGCAAAGAGACGAAACAGAAGACACCTCAAACTTCGTGCTCGCACAAAGGATCCGGTGCTAGACTAAATTAGCATAGTGAGCGGCAGTGCGCATTTTCGAGAGTCAAATTTTCGTTTTAGTAATTTGCGGAAAACTTCACAATAGATCGATAACTGAAAATATACAAATACAAATATTGACGATCAGCTACAGGCTCAAGCCCAACAAGACTGGTCCTTTGTTTATGAATTCCCCAATTCCCACTGACTATCCAATTGTATCGTAAATTCGTACACTCCCTTTGAATTAACTATATTTTCTGGCAACGCGTTCCAACTGTCTATTACCCTATTAAAGTAGTAGTTTTTCCTTAAATCCCGATTAAAATGTGTCTTGTTCAATTTATACCCATGGCCCCTTGTTCTGTTATCCCTACTGAGATTTAAGCCCCCTGTGTCCCCTTGTTTTACCAACTTGAAAAGCTGAATGTGAGAAACAATTATTAAATTGAAACTTTTATACTTTATCCAATAAGAAAGCCGCTGCCAAAAATGATCTATATTTGATTCGAGAAATCGCAGATTTCATTTCCTGCGCTCAAACGACTCCACAGCGCACATTTTGACTGGAATTGTTTAGTTTTTTCTTGTAAAATCGGGATCGTTAATGATAGATTAAAAATTTCAACGGATTTGAAATCTGCTGAAAATTTTACACGAGATAGATACATCACATTTGATTTTCTTGTAATAAATAATTTTTCAATTAAATATTTATGTTTTTGCAAGAGATTGGGTCTCTTCGCAATTCGAAGCCATCACGGCGTTGCTCTGGTGGAAATATGGTTTAAGAAGGAAACCATAGTTCAAAAAGTTCATATTTTTGAATTCGCAGAGAATTTATTCCAATAGGCTACGAATTTCCATTTGGTTTGTGCAGCAAAACACCACCACCATGGGGCCGTTTTCCAATAGGCTACGAAGCTAACCAAATGGGAATTCGTAGCAATCACCAGCGGTTAGCGAGCAGTGGTCTCACCTGACCACACGAAAAGAACTGTCACGAGCAACGCCATGCTGACCACGCAGTGGCTAGTCTTTGTATTTTTCAAGTTATTAAAATTTAGATGATTACCTTATTTTTGTGTTTCTCAAAAAATAAGCTTTGTACCTCGGTTTCGAAAGGTATGACGTATTCTTCCTCAAAATCTGTTGGTGAGCTTTATTCGACACTGATTTAGTGGTAAATTGTAATTATATAAAAACTGCACTTTCATTTCGAGCTAATTCATTTAAAAAATAAAATCTTACCAGAACTGCAAAATCATTTTGATTTGCGTTACTTCTCGCAGTGGATGGCCATTTCTGTGGAGCTATAGTTTTACCATTGTTTAAGACCCTTAAAATAAATATAAATGAGTACAGTCGAGTTATAAGTAACAGTTTACCTTGCTCTGTGTTTCCAAACAAATTTCCTTTATGGGCTAGGAATCAGCCTAGACCCTGCCACACACTGGAGCAGCATGCGACAAACGACATACGCATGCATAATCCATTTCTCTAAGGAAAACAAGTTAGTGTTTACGTGTAATCTGCTCTGTACAGCAAATAAATTGTGTATTCACGTGTAATTTGTTGTGCTCAAAAACGATTTCAGTCAATTTAGTGTTGCAGGCCCGGGATTAGAAAGTGCTTAAAACTGCGACGTACGTCGCATTATAAAGACTACGGAGAACAATTTTTCCTTAATTTTAGCAAATTTTTGGCAGATTTTTTTTTCAATTACAAGTTACGATGTTCAGCAGTGCAAAGCTCGCTCCATACCACACCTTTTTTTCTAAACAATTGCTACGTAACAACTTCTCTGCACCGCCCAAAATACAAGAAACACTTTATAAATAACACATCTTCTATATCAGTGACAAAATATTTAACTTCAAAAGTTGTCACCAGAATTGCAAATTCTGAAAGTATACCTTGTTTTTAAATAAAGTAAGTTAATTAATTATAATTAATTATAAATATGTAATACATATACGTATTTAGCCTATACTTGTTTTACATCTGTTTTTGATTTTACTGCAGTTTTCAAATTTCGGACAAATTTCCTGCAGAACGATTGCAATTGCTTGGAGTTCTGTTGCAGAACACTGAATATAATTTTGCCCCTGGGACAGCAGGATTAAATTAGACTAAAGTATGACTTGCCTAGGAATCACCGTTAACATAAGAGGTGTCAGATGGAGTAAATGTTAACCTGTGTGATAGGAATTATTCAACTCATAAAATATTTTGCAGATATAGCTATTTTTCAATGTAAAAAAAAAAATGGGAACATAATGTTTCAACAATATTCAGCAATTGCAGCACTTTCTTGACATATTTCTGTTCCTGAAATCAAAATTTAAAATATGTTCGGTCTAACTTAATTCAGATCCAAGTACTTTGTAAATGGAGTTGGACTGTCTCGTTGGAAGTTTTCATTGTATCTTTAACTGGATAGAAGTGTCACAACAGTTGAAAGTTAGCAAAATAGTGGAACATATTGATTTATTTGGGTTAATTTTGCTATACCTTAACAACTTAACACTTATAACGAAACTTTGTTATATATTCTGATCAGAAATTGTGTTCTTAATTGAATTACTGATAAAACAGAAATTTTTATTTCAAGTGATTCATACAATATTTGACAAATTTCAAAATGATCGAAAAAATTCCCAGTTAGCTTATTTTTTCTGAAAACCCAAATCACTACTTTAACGAATACTTGTTAACATACGACTGACTGACTCTGATGATTTAGTCACGTTCTGATTATATATATCTTCCATAGGCCCTCACAAAATATAAAAATTTCAAGATTTAAAGTATATGTATAGAACAAGATACACACCAAAATAAAAAATAAATTGATTTCAATCATCGGACATAATAAAGAGGTAATTCAGGTATTTGTAACTGGTATTCGTTACATTTTAGTACCAGGCTCAGGTGTTTAGGTACGAACTATCAAAAATTAGATTTTGAAATGATGTTTTAGGCCAAGCATGTTAATCTCAAAAGTCTTAGTTTATGCGGGCCGCACAAAAACTAAAACTTCAATTTTTAAAGAAACTTGAAGTTATTTTTAAAACACAGCATAAAAAGAACAAGGACAACGGAAAAATTAATGTTTTCATCCTGAATGCTACCATCTTTACACTTCGGGGGATATTTTGTACGAAGTGATAACTTTCAAAACTGACTCAAGGTCAATCAGTAATTCCGGATCTGACAGCAGACTTATTTCCTTCCATAAGAGAAAATAATATCTCGCAACGATAAGTACTTCCAAACATGGAAATAATCTGATATGGCGAATTTTCAAAGTGTTTTCAAATCTGTCTGGCAAATATTTGTAAAATTCAGGCACTCTATATTTAATGAATTTTTCTTGTTATCTGAAATAGAAATATTTTGTGTCAGTGGAAACAAAGCAAGGAATCAGGCGAATAGTGTGGTAGGAATTATTTTATTATGGGCTGCTAAAATATCAGCTGCTATTTGTCTGGAAATGGTGCGTCGATGCAACACGACTAGTAATCGGTCATGGGAGAAAGTTGTGGTTTTTTATTAATCAAACGAAATTTAAAAAAAAAATTAATCTACGAAATTTTAGTAAAACTAGGGGGCTCTACCCCCTGCTCGCTTACGCTCGCCAACCCCCGAAAATTGCTACGCAATCCCATTTGGTCTGCTTCGGAAACCAACACTCCTTTTGCAGAGTTAATCTCCTGCGACGGCGAAACTGTCTTAATAATTCGTATAATCTTGATTTGACTCACCTGTCCAATCAAAGCCCTAAAAGCGTTGCAATATTCAATGACATCTGCTTTCCAGATTTTGCTTTTTGTATTTTTCATTTTGTATATTAAAAGGGCTTTTGTTAGAGGTATTTTCCAAAATAAATCCAACAACATACAAATTCAAAATGAAGGAATTGTGGGTAAAGAAGAGGAAGCAAGGAGTAAAAATGACAATAAATAGTGTTCAAATGTATTTACTAATTATATTGTTGAATTATACATCCTTACATTATTATTTTTTAACTATACAAATTAGGTTTTAATTACAAATTAAGGTGGTAATGTTTTAGGTATTGTAGCTTTTAAAGAGTCTTGAAAAATGTGCCTACATTCAGATTCAACTTGTAAAAGTACTTCAGATACAACTTGTAAAAGTACTTCAGATACAACTTGTGAGTGGTATTTAGCATCATTAGGTCATGACCCACAGAATTTAATTCTAGGTAGAAGTGTCATACGACTCCGCAACTGATCTCATCAAAAATAGATTTAGAAATTCCGATTTAGAGGGAGCTGTTGTGCACTGGGACGGGAAATTGCTTCCAGATTTGTTGAGTAAAGAAAATGTGGAGTGAGTAGCGATTTTGATTACTTGTCGCGATGAAAAACAGTTGATAGGTGTTCCAATCCTTGAAAATATTGAGAATAATTCAGGCAAAAGCCGTATTATCAGCAGTTGAGCAGTGGGGGCAGTTGGGAAAATCCAGGCAATGTGTTTTGATACCACGGCAGTAAATACTGGTCGCCTTAGGGGAACCTGCGTTTTGTGTAGAGCAGTTATTAAAGAAAAACCTTCTGAATTTAGCATGTCGCCACCATGTCTTAGAAGTTGCTTACAAAGCAGTTTTTAATTGCAAAATGAGCACATCCACTGGTCCTCAGCCAGATAATTTTCGAAAATTCCAGACTGGGTGGTCTGAGCTAGACAAGAAGAAATACAAACAGGTATTGAAGATGAAAATATTAGAAATAAAATAAGTTATCCAGACCAAATTTCAAGTTTTCTTTTTGAACATTTAAAGAACCGACAGCACAAGGATAATTATAAAGAATTCATCCAACTTTGCTTAATTCATTTAGGGCGATTTCCTCAAAAAGACATTACTTTTAGAGTACCTGGTGCTATTCATCACACCAGATGAATGGAAATTGCCATTTATTCTCTTAAAATGTATATTTTCAGAGATCAATTTTCGTTAACTGATTTAGAAAGAAAAGTTATCGCAGATATTTGTTTATTTATAATCAATATTTATGTAAAAACATGGTTCAATGCCCACAAACCCTCTTTGGCCCCCAACCTAGACCTACAATTATTAAAATCTTTAGTTAGATACAGGAAAATTGATAAAGAGGTTGCAGACAAGGCCCTGTCTAAAATACTAAACCATCTGTGGTATTTTGAACTCGGAGCAAGTTGCATTTTCATTTTTCGATGATACTTTGGGACAAAATGTTAAAACAAGCATGGTTGAAAAATTAAGGTCCGAAGTAGAAAATGTTGAAGATGATTGTGATGATAGGGATGTAAAACCAAAACTCAATCGCCCACGAGTTGTTCAATTATTGGACAAAAAAGTTAATTATTTTGTTTCTGCTCGAATTCTAAATATTTAAAGAGATTTGAAATCGATACAGATTTTTTAAATACTGATCCCGATATATGATGTGAAAATCAACATGATTTAAAAGCTAAAAAAATAGTGAACGGTTTAAGGTTTGTTAATGACACTGCTGAGAGAGGAGTAAAATTAATTAATGACTTTAATTCCTCTTTGATGAAAGACGAAGAACAACGGCAGTTCCTTTTACAAATTGTATGTGAATGTATACAAATTTTTCCGGACTCTTCAAACGCTACAATACCTAAGACAATACTACCTTAATTTGTAATTACCACTATATTTGTGTGTTTAAAAAATAATAATATAATGATGTATAATTCAACTATATAATTAACAAAAAACATTTGAACACTATATGTTATCATTTTTGCTCGTTGCTTCCTCTTCTTTACCCCTAATTCCTCCATTTTGAATTTGAATGTTGTTGGATTTATTTTTGAAAATACCTCTAACAAAAGCCTTTTTAATGTACAAAATGAAAAATACAGAAGCAAAATCTGGAAAGCAGACGTAATTGAATATTGTAATATTTTTTAAAACTTTGCATGAAAATTCACTTTTGAGGATATCCACTACGACCTTACCTGCAAAATGCTAAATACCATTCTATCAGTTTTAGCAAAAAAAGTGGATGAGATCAAACTTCAAGTCAATAAAATTTCCTATGAAATGAGACAAGAACCAGGTTTCTAGGACGAATAGTTTTTAATTTAAGGAGCAAAAACTACGATTTTTTTGCTAAAAATCGCGGGTTTTCTTAACTTTATCCTCAATGAGTCACGGTTTAATGTTATCAAGTTTAGCTGAAACTTTACCAATCACAGTTTCTAGCTTATTGTCAAATTTTAGGGAGGTGCCATGGAAGATTGGGCGAAAAAAATATTTTCCCATATACCTTGTGATTACCCCACTGTACACGGAACAAGATCGCGAAGGTTTTCTTATGTTGCGGCTATTAGTTATTGGTACATTTATGTCTTAAAGTTAAAAAATAACGCGAAATCACTTGCGAAAGGAGTGTTTTTTTTGTGAGCGTTAGCGAGCAGGGGCCGAAAACCCTCGCTGTGATGTCATGAACGGGAGAGTAAACTCAGGACTATACGAATTATTAAGACAGTTTCGCCGTCGCAGGAGATCGACTATGAAAAAGGAGTGTTGGTTTGCGTAGCAATTAGTGATGCGACATCGACAGCAAAACATCGATGTTCAAAGTTAAAACATCAATGTTGATAATACATCGCCCCAAAAATATCGCTGTTTATAAAATTCAGTGTATTAAAATTTCTTCCCCCATTTTTTAAAAGTGGTTCAGCAACTAGTGATGCTACATCGACAGAAAAACATCGATGTTTTTAAAATTCAGTGTATTTAAACTATTTTCCCCCACTTCTTAAAACTGGTTTAGAAACTAGTGATGCTACATCGACAGATGAACATCAATGTTTTAAAAATTCAGTGTATTTAAACTTTTTCCCCCACTTCTTGGAACTGGTTTAGCAACTATTGATGCTACATCGACAGCAAAACATCGATGTTTTTAAAGTTCAGGGTATTTAAATCCCCCCCCCATTTATTAAAGCTGGTTTAGCAACTAGTGATGCTACATCGACAGAAAAACATCGATATCTTTAAAATTCAGTGCATTTAGCCCCCCTCCCCCCATTTCTTAAAACTGGTTTAGCAAGTAATGATGCTACATCGTTTGCGAAACATCGATGTTAAAAATTAAAACATCAATGTAGATAATACATCGCTCCAAAATCATCGATGTTTTTAAAATTCAGTGTATTTAAACTTTTCCCCCCAATTCTTAAAACTGGTTTAGCAGCTAGTAATCCGACATCGACAGCAAAACATCGATGTTTTTGAACATCAATGTTCAAAATTAAAACATCAATGTTGATAATGCATCGCCCCCAAACCATCTATGTTTTTAAAATTCAGTGTATTTTAACTTTTTTCCATATCTCTCTATATTAAAAAAAAGTTACCGCCGCCGCCGCCGCCGCCGCCGAAGAATTGAAATTTTTGTTGTTCAGCTCCATTCTTAGACGGTTTCCCGAGAAAGTACTGATCGGAAAAATATGAAATTAACATGCTTTGTTCTTCATCGTATTCCCTGGATAATTATTAAGATTTTTTTCCGATGCGGCTATTAGTTTAGGTTTTATTAAGTGTTAAAGTTGAAGAAGTGAAATTTCTTCCGCGAGTGAGCAAAACACATTCAAAATTTCAGTCTTTAGTCGTGAGTTTTTTTTTAAGAGTACCTCTCAACGTAAATTTTTGCAGCTCGTCGAGTTTTTTTTGAAATTTAAATGTGGTTCTTGATAATATTTTTTTGAAATTCGGGAAAAATCGGGACATTTTTGTTACTTTTTTTTAAAACTGCCGTATCTATATCTAATTACTATTAGTTTTTAATTTTTAAAATATCGCAGTATACCTCAGAATATACTCTTTCTTACGGTACTATTATTTTTGAAATCGGTTAATAATTAAATTGGATGCGATCAAAAGTTCGTGATACAAAATTCGGAATCTTCGGATATTTTCGCTACGTTTTGTTAAAACCGTTATGTCTACGGCAAAAACCATTATTTTTTAAATTTGAGAACATCACTGAATACACTACATTACACTCTTTCTTATGGTACAATTATTTTTCAAATTGGTTAATAAACAAAATCGATGCAATTAAAAGTAGGTCATACAATTTTCGGAACTTTCAGATCGTAACTTCCGATACAAAACTAAAATGGTCATATCTATATAGTATTACTGTTAGTTTTTAATTTTAAAAATATTACAGTATACCTCACAATGTACTCTTTCTTACGGTACAATTATTTTTAAAATTGGTTCATAAATAAATTCGATGCAATCAAAAGTTGGTGACACAAATTTCGTATTTTTCAGTTCGCATAGCTGGTTCGGCAAACAGCAGTGGGTTGCATTTTCTACTATCGGGTTTGCCAGATATCAAATTTATCGTAGCAACAATTGCCATAAAAACGATTTCTTTTTATTTGGCGAGGAAAAAGGCTCGCTTTTTTCCCTCTGTTCTCAAGACAGTTTACCGACAAAGTACAATGTATTGATATTAACACTGTTTACTTAAAATTGTACAGGGAACAAGATACAGAAGATTTTTTACTGATGCGGCTATTAGTTTAGGGTGCATTAAGTGTTAAAGCAAAAAAAAGTGAAATCAATTGCGAAAGAAGTATTGGTTTGAGAAAGCAAACCAAACGGGATTGCGTAGCAATCCCCGGGGTCGGCGAGCGTAAGCGAGCAGGGCGCGAAGCCCTCGCTGTGACGTCATGTACCGGAAAGTGAAATCAGCATAATACGAATTATTCAGATAGTTTCACTCTGTGAAAGGAATGTTGGTTTGCGAAGCAAACCAAATGACATCTGTGAAAGGAGTGTTGGTTTGCGAAGCAAACCAAATGGGATTGCGCAGCAATCCCCGGGGGTTGGCGAGCGTAAGCGAGCAGGGGGCGGAGCCCCCTAGTTTCTTAAAATTGGCTTAGCAACTAGTGATGCGACATCGGCTCCAATACATCGATCCTTTTTGTAAAACATCAATGTTTTAAAAACATAGATATCGATGTCGCATCCCTAGTAGCAATCCCCGGGGGTTGGCGACAGTAGGCGAGCAGGGGCCGGAGCCCCCTAGTACTGTAAAATTTTCAATTTATAACTAAAAGCGGAAACGCTCGTACTGAGTAGGGTTGCTCAGCAACCCAAAATCATCACCGAACGGCTATGGAAGAGTAGGTATAAACATAGGCTAGAATACCTAGAACAAGAATGGCTTAGGTTGGAAGAAGGCGATATATTTACGGAACCGTCCTTCCTGTTTCCATCTGTTATTTCAATTGTAAACTATCCGGAAACTCTGCTATCTTTATCGCTATTTTATCGTAATGGGAAGTGAACCGGTTTTATTTTTATAAGATTACACGACGTTGCTTTCTTTCGTTGAGTATTGTATTACGAATTAGATTATCAAATCGCTGACGCGCCGAATACCTGTAGGGTTGTTTTTAAGCTTGATGTGAAACTGAAGCACCAGTTGCTTCTCTTCGCTGAATAACGGTAAAATGGGAGAAGGTGAATCAAAATTAATCTCAACAGCTGGTAAAGGAGGCAGTATTGCAACCGAATTCAAATGGACTGTTGCGAATTTTCAGAAACTGTCTTCCTATGCCGTAGGATACTGCACGACCAAGGATATCACAGTCTCTGGATCCGAAAAGTATTTATTCAGTATGTGTCTCTATCCTAACGGCTTTAATGAAAGAACTGAGAATTATGTGTCCGTGTGGTTAAAGAAGCATTCAGCAAAGGAACTGTCGATCAGGTTTACTTGTGTCATTGTTGATGTGAAAGGAAACGATTTGTGCAGAAAATCGGTGAAACGGAACCTTGCATTGGAATCGGTTCTGGGTTGGGCCACATTTTGCAATCGCTGCTTGATTCTGGACGAGAAGAATAAGGCTCTGAAGGAAGACAGTCTTACTTTTAATTGCAGAGTGGAAATATTTGGACCGAGTGCTCTTACAAATGCCGATATTGAAAATGATCCACTTCACAACAGGTCATTGTCTGAAATGTCTGACCACTTTCAGCAGCTACTGACCCAAAAAAGCTTCGCCGATTTCTCGCTGAAGGTTGGTCGAGAGATTATTCATGTACATAAAGCGGTGTTAAGTGCTCGATCTCCTGTGTTCAAAACTATGTTCCAATCCCATTTACACAATAACATTAAACAAATCGAAATCGAGGATATCATCTTCGAAGGAATAGAAATGGTAGTGAAATATATCTACACTGGAAAGATTGATTTCCTTACTGTACCGATAGCTATGGAAGTGTACTATGCTGCTGATAAGTATGAGGTGATCATCTTAAGGGACATCTGTTCCACAATGTTGTCAAATAATCTACTTCCAGACAATGTGATTAAGGTACTTTTGTTGGCCTATCGCCATTCTGATTTCAATCTTCAAGAGTCGTGCCTTTGTTTCATGGATAAAAATCTACGTGAACTCAAAGGAAGGCCCGAATGGATTGATTTGATGAGAAATTTTCCTAGTTTAGCTGACAAAGCTTTATTTTTTCAAGAACTAAAAAATTCTCCCAGTCTTCTCGCTTGATAATTTTACCTTTGGATGTGGAAGTTACAGTTTTCATTTGTTACCTGTAATAGTTGTGTGATAATGATAACAAAGACTAAATTTTAACTATTTTGACGTCAGTATTTTGAAAAATTGACTAACAAAAATGAAAAAAATCCTTGTGAGTAGTAGTTTTTCGGTTAAATTTCTTTTAAAGGTATGCATGATTTTCTTTATTTTTTACGAGTATTTTTTCCGATAACTTTCTCACATATCATATTTTTACTGCTTTTTAATACAAAACCTAATGAATGAAATAGATGTTTACAGAACTTAAAGAAAGTATGTTTAGGTATTTACTTTAGAAAATTTGTGTATTCTAATATTGATGACTAATTAGAAATGGTTAATTTAAGTTTATTATTTATGAAATTTTTATATATTGTTCTAGTAAATATATGCATTCTAATAAAAGTCTTAGTATCTCAGCGTTTTAGTAATTTAAATATTACCAATAAATATAAAATGTTAAATGTCTGTTTTCAGGTTTGATTGATTCTTTTATTAAAATAATATATATATAAACGCACATAAATGCTTTTCAGTTTTAACTATTTCTTTTCCCTTATTCTTATATTTGTGTATTAAAAATTGCAATGTTATGTCTTATATTCCGATCTGTACTGGGTGCTCCTTCACAAGTTTCCATCACTTCCGGCCTTGTAGTGGCCAATGACTTAGGTCAAATGTGCCCCCGCCATTAGAAGAAAAAAATATTCCGCTCTGTGTAAATATCTTAATTTTTTTTTAAATATATATGTGAGCATTAGGAAAAGCAAATTTATTCCAATCTTATTTGGATTGAAAATAACTTTTTTTTTACATCAGAAGTAAATTGTTTAGATGCCAAAATTTCACTCCCCCCAGCTAAATGATAATTTTGTTTATTTGCTTTGACGGTACATTAAATAAAGAAGTTTCGGAAGCATTTGAAATTATTTAGTTTGTTTTAAGATGCTAACATAAACATGCTCTTACTTTGTATTGAGGCCCAGTAAGTCAGGAAGATAGACAGTATCATATTATATTGTAGAGATTGGCTGTTATTGCGATATCAATGTATATAACAGTGTTATTACAAAACAAACTGTTAACAGCTGTAATGAAGAATATTAAGTTTCCAAACAAACACTCTTTGGATATCAGTAAATTACATTTTAGTGTAATTTCTAAAAATATTATCGTATCAATTAAAAAAATAAAATTTCTAATTCCTCAAACTTTTTCTGGTTTTGTTGAAATCATCCGTCAAACCACAATTAATAGCGAAATTGTTAATATTAGAAGATAATAATTGTATCGCGCAAATTTTTAATACTATTTTTTCTCAACACTAGTATATATGAATCTGGGAAGATGTGAAACTAAAATGGTTTGTTCTGTAATGTGCAGTTTATTTTTTGGGTTTAAAAATTACGAATCTCTTTATTTTACTTATCAAAATTTATACATGTGACTAAAAGAGAAGATAAGTTAACTCTCTGACCATCTTGAGATTTCTGTTGTCTTGTCCCAATAGTTGAAAGAATCCGTGGATATTTTCACGATAACTACAAGAGTCGTTTGTTGCTTATATAGATAAAAACCTATGTGAGGTCAAAGGGCGACTCGAATAGATTAATTTGATGAGAAATTATCCAAAATTACATGACAGTGTACCTGTCGGTCTCGTACCCCCCACATCTGGAATACAGATCAACCCCGACGCGATAAACAGGTTGTCAAACACCGGCACTTAGGTCTACTAGTGATATAACGGAAAACCAGTTTTTTTTTTGTTTAAACCACCAAACTTTTCTTTCAGATGGCAGGTCACGGAGTTCAAACTTAGAAACCCCCTTCACAGGTGTTTGGGTTGGTAAATGAGCTGTTCTGACAAGATTTTTCGAGTGATGAAACTTGACATTTGAGAGGAGCAGATGTATCCTCCAGACTGATTTTTGGAGTACTACTAGGCGGTTCGATGTCAATTGTTGTGACCACGTGTTTGAATTAATGTAATATAATCCTGTAAATAATATTCCAATTGCTTTAAATAAATGTTTAACTTTAATCAGTTGTACGCCTAATTGTTAGATGACGTTACAACTTAACTGGTGGCAGCGTGTTGGATAGTAAATTAATACAGCATTGACGTTAAGTCAAGCCTGTCGTTTTTTCCTAAATCTTAAGGCAGATGTAGAACTTCACACCCAGAAGTTCGGTTTATGGCAACTTGTTTCGAATGACATAAACCCCCGACTGCTCCTTTGGCGTAGAAACAGGCAAGTAGTAAGAACCGGAGTCTCGTTCTCTCTTCATCAACATCTACGTCGTTCCTGGAATCTCGGCGCAAGAGGTTCCGTTTCGTTCTCGAAATGGCCGGTTTTCTTCGACGGAGTTTGGGTGGAATCCACGGAGAGTGCTACATATCGACTTTTTGTTTGGAAAATCATTTCCAACCGGATCGTTGATCCAGAGCTACGAAGTTTAACGTAGCTAGGTTCGGCCAGAGTTCATCACGACTTACATTTTGTGTAGTTCCAGTGCGTACATAAAAGAAATTGGATATAAAACATTTCAAATCGGCTCGCTGATTCAGAGCTACAAAGTTTAGCGTAGCTACGATTCCCTTGAACTGTGGTTCCTCCAAAGGTCCTTTTGCCGTTTTATTGCTATACAAGTGTAGCTTTCGGAAATCGAGCAGATTTCAACAGGATCCCTAACTTAGAGCTACAGAGTGAAGCGTAGCTAGGTTCATCGAGAACCGTCTTTTGTCTAGAGGTCATCACGACCTGCATTTTGTGTGCTCATTCAGTTCGCACTTCAAGAATTTGGAAAACCGATTTACACCGTATCCCTGATCCAGAGCTACGGATTGTATCCCTGATCCAGAGCTACGGAGTGTATCCCTGATCCAGAGCTACGGAGTCCTCACTCCGTAGATCTGGATCAGGGATAGCGTAGCTAGGTTCCACGAAGCTGTTGGTAGATGCTAGAAAGCTTTTGTAGATATTATGATAAAGTCTCTGCTTACCACGCCATCGACCGGTGTTCAAATTCCTATTTAATTTTTAACTTAGGGAAATATGATTTATACTTTCACCACCAGATGACTCTCCAAACTAAAACAAATAATTTCCCAAAGAAAACAAATAGCCACCCATAGTAAAAATTTAAACATTCCTCCTCAATATAAATAAATATCCTCTATTGTGAAAATGTGACGGTCAAAGAATCGTCATATTTTTAATTACATTCTAGAGGTCACATGTCCTCTTATTGATACTTTAAAAACTTATATAGGGGCACGTAATCTATTCACTTCTATTACCTTGCTTAAAAAAATTCAAATCTTTGTTTAGTGTAAAATCTAGAAAGTTCAGATAAAAAGAACGTAACTAAAAGTAAATATACTGCATTTAGAGTATTGCATATAAGTACTTTATATATATATATAATTTCAAGAACACAAGAATTTCTAAAAAAATGTAACAAAAGTCTTAAAAAATAATAAAAAATGAAGAAATGTTGGTGGATCAGGGCGTCATCAGGGAGGAGCCTGACCCAAACAACATAAAATGGTGTTTTCTACATATGAGCAGCATTAGGCTGAAAAAATTGCTCATACACTCCCCCAAACACCACCAAAAATCAAGTAAAACAAAAACAGAACAAAATACCAAAACAGAGCAGGAATAGAACGAAATGAAACCCGAAGCCGCAGCTGGGATATCATCAACAACAAGCCTAAAAATTGCCACCAAATGCCATCAATTACACAGTCTAACTTATATGCTAACATCATACCTCCGATGCAACAAGTCCAAAAATAATAATAATAATATGAAAATCCCCAGCCCCTTATCAAAAATATATTCATAAAAAGTAAAAAAATAAAAATAAAATTGAAAAGTAATTCCCATGGCTCTGGGTAAATTACGAAAAATAATTATTCATGTGTTGTGTAGGTGTTGATATTAATAAATCTTTCAAAAATATTTTTAAAGAATAAAAACGGGTATTTGTTATTGAGAAGTGTGTTTTTTAGATATTTACATTGTAATAAAAAGTTAGCATCAGAATTACAAATTTTTTTGAAACGTACCAATTGACCAGCTATCGTGTTGTAGTATATTCTTTTAGAGATATTGGAGTCCCAAAATATTAATTTATTGACTGTAAATTTAAAATCGCTTCGTTTATCATATACATTAATGTCAACTTTGCCGGATGAAACAGAAATTTTTATGTCTAGAAAATCAGTATTATTGTTATCCAGATTGGTTTTAATTAAAGAAAGTTCGTCTGGATAGATGGATTTCCAAATATTAGCAAAGTTGCTATTATTAAAAACAATTAAATCATCAATAAATCTAAAAGCAGTATTTATCTGAAGGCAAAAGTTTTTTTCAAAATAATGAAGAAATAAATTAGCAAGAATGGAAGAAAAATTAGAACCTTGGATCGAAATCCTGTTACCCTAACGTTGATAATTTTGACTTTATGAGTAAACCTAAATTTTCCAAATGCAGCGATAAACGTTGTAAGACTTGCCCTCAGTTGGATGAGTCTAACATTATCGACAGCTCAACTTCGCCAGCCTGTAAAGCCTCTAATGTCATTTACCTTCTAAGATGCAGCCTCTGTGGTATGGGTTATGTTGGTCAAACCAGTAACTCGTTGAACTTACGCATTAACCTTCACCGTTCCAATATTAAAAATTATAACTCCAACTCCACTTTTAACCTGGAATTCCATCATTTTTCTTTACATGGTTTTAGCAATGCACAAATTACTATACTTGATATTGTCAAAGATAAAAAATTGAGACTGGCTAAAGAAAACATTAACATTTTAAAATTTAAAACACTTGCTCCTTATGGTTTGAATGATCTATTTCAAAATACACAGGTTAATGTTGATAACTGCAATACTTTTGCTTTATTCCATACGTCAAAAGAGAAAACAAAGAGAGGATGTAGAGGAAGCGGTGAAAATAAAAAACTTAACACTTCTGATAATATTCACCAGTTTAATAATTTTATAAAAAACCTGAAACTTATTGAAAAACACTTTATAGAAACTTTTAATTTTAAACCCTTAAAAAAATTCATATTTTCTTTGAATGACGGTACGTGTCTTAAGTTTAAGAATTTACTTACAAACATTGACTCTCTCAATCCTCATTTTTTACTTTTACTCCATGATCTTTATAAAGCTAGACTTTCTAAAATTAATAAGAAAAAAACTAGTAGTAAAGATAATCCAATTTATATGAAGATAAGTTTTAAACATATTATTTTCGATAAATTCAACTTTAACAGAATTGTGAATAACCTACAGAATATTTTTCCTTTAAAATTTCTTAACATAAAAAAATGCTTTAAATATGATTTACCATTGGGGAGAAATTTTTTTAATTACAATCAATTTTGCAGTAAGATTGATTTATATAGAGATACAGTTGTATGCTTGTGCGACAACATAAATTTCAGACCCTATTTAAATGAAGACTTAGGACACATAGTGACTGGTGATCTTGGTATTGTTGAAAATGACCAATTAAGAGATGTTATGTATAAAGGTACTAAATTTAGGCCCATTTATAATTTTAATAGAAATAGTATACTTAAAAGCTTTCTGGAAGACATTGATAATTTCTGTTTTATGACCTCTTCTAAATTTAAAGTCCCTTTATGTTTGTTTACAGAATGGAAATGGAAATTATATGATCATTTTAAAGATTTTATTAATAATAATATTCAATCTATTTTTGACAATACCGGTAATTACAAGACAATAAACACAGCCATTAAGGATATTCAAAATAAATTTATCATTACTACAGTTGATAAAGCCTCAGGTAACTATGCTTTCATATGTAAAAAACTTTATTTAAATTTACTTGATGCTGAACTTAAGAATTCAGATACATATAAATTCTGTAAATCTACTTATAATACCATTATTAAAAAAATCATTTCTTCAAATAAAAGAGTTAAAATTTCCAATCAACACATAATTTTACCTTATATTACCGTTATTCCTAAATTTCACAAAAATCCTATTAAATTCCGTTACATCACCTGTGGTAATAACTCTTATATGATTAAACCTGGCTTGCTACTATTTAAATATTTAAAAATTATTCTTGCTGCCATTTTTGATGAAGGCTTTACATGGATTATATTTGATAATAACAAGGTTTTGAATTTTTTGGATAAAAATATTATTAATGATATTCAGACCTATGATTTTAAAGACCTTTTTACCAGCATACCCCTGGACAAATTGAGAGATGTTTTGAACTATTACTATCATGATTTTAATAACTTAATTGATCTGGATTTTGAGGAATGGGAATTTTTGGTTAATTATTGTATTTTTAATAATTTTATATTTAATGGTGAGCATATTTACACTCAAGTTAAGGGTATTCCCCAAGGTTCTAATTTTTCTTCCATTCTTGCTAATTTATTTCTTCATTATTTTGAAAAAAACTTTTGCCTTCAGATAAATACTGCTTTTAGATTTATTGATGATTTAATTGTTTTTAATAATAGCAACTTTGCTAATATTTGGAAATCCATCTATCCAGACGAACTTTCTTTAATTAAAACCAATCTGGATAACAATAATACTGATTTTCTAGACATAAAAATTTCTGTTTCATCCGGCAAAGTTGACATTAATGTATGATAAACGAAGCGATTTTAAATTTACAGTCAATAAATTAATATTTTGGGACTCCAATATCTCTAAAAGAATATACTACAACACGATAGCTGGTCAATTGGTACGTTTCAAAAAAATTTGTAATTCTGATGCTAACTTTTTATTACAATGTAAATATCTAAAAAACACACTTCTCAATAACAAATACCCGTTTTCATTCTTTAAAAATATTTTTGAAAGATTTATTAATATCAACACCTACACAACACATGAATAATTATTTTTCGTAATTTACCCAGAGCCATGGGAATTACTTTTCAATTTTATTTTTATTTTTTTACTTTTTATGAATATATTTTTGATAAGGGGCTGGGGATTTTCATATTATTATTATTATTTTTGGACTTGTTGCATCGGAGGTATGATGTTAGCATATAAATTAGACTGTGTAATTGATGGCATTTGGTGGCAATTTTTAGGCTTGTTGTTGATGATATCCCAACTGCGGCTTCGGGTTTCATTTCGTTCTATTCCTGCTCTGTTTTGGTATTTTGGGTACAGCTACAGTCTACGTTTATGAGCGGTGGCAACGGCCTTGGCGATTGTTTTTGGCGCACTTCTAAAGTTGCCAAGGAAAGAATTATTTCCTAACTCTTTTCTGTCAAAACTTTTTTTCTTTTTACAACACACTTTTTAAACATTTTCAGAACGTTTTGAAAAGAATATTTTAAAAAACTTTCACAAAAAGTAGTAAACTTAAGCACATATTAAAACACATTTGTGAACCAGCAGAGAAACTAAGCTACGAATGTTGGGTAAAGAATACCATGAAACTTATCAATTACACTAAATACAGTAGGCAAGTTGAAAAAGAAAAAGATTTTTAAAAGAAAAAAAGCAAGAAATAATACAACCTGATACATCAGAACGGTCCCGAGAAAAAAAATTACGAAACAAGAATATTCCACAAATGCAAAAAACAATACATGTCAGAACTCTGCCGTGAAAAAAAAATTATTATGAAATAAAAATTCCACAACTGTAGAAATACAAATAAATAAACCAATGGTATAAAAGAAAAAAAAATTTAAACGGCCAATGCAATCAAAGGATATTTTAAAATCAAAATAACCAATGGGAGGAAAGAAAAATTTCAAACGAATCAATGAAATCAAACGATTTGAACGGATTTTGGAAGAACTTTCTAGAATATTCAAAATGAAAATTGAAAGTTTCCGTTTGTCGAGGTTGCCATGAAAACCATAACAACCGAAACGAAAGACGGGTTGCCTTAATTTAGCGTAACTCGCTACTAGAAGTGCGCCAAAAAAAATCGCCAAGCCGTTGCCATCACTCATAAACGTAGAGTGTAGCTGTACCGTATTTTGTTCTGTTTTTGTTTTACTTGATTTTTGGTGGTGTTTGGGGGAGTGTATGAGCAATTTTTTCAGCCTAATGCTGCTCATATGTAGAAAACACCATTTTATGTTGTTTGGGCCAGGCTCCTCCCTGATGACGCCCTGATCCACCAACATTTCTTCATTTTTTATTATTTTTTAAGACTTTTGTTACATTTTTTTAGAAATTCTTGTGTTCTTGAAATTATATTGCTTACCATGCTATGTCTGCAGCTTCAGCGCGCTTGCATGGGTAGTTTCGAGTTTCGATTTCTGGTTAATGCACCCCGGCTGTTTGGTTATTTTTTGTTATTTTGTGTGTGTTATGTTATTTTGTATATTGTATGTTGTTGTTATTATATATATATATATATATATATATATATTTACTTTATTCAATCATAAAATTACTTAAATTATAGTTTTTACATCTATCTGTTAATTATTACACTTTGGTAATTCATAGTATCGTTAACATTAAGACATTATTTTAGAAAATGGTCGATTTTTGCAATCCCAGCACCATCCGCTGTTTTCAAAAGCAATCTACATCAACTCATGAGACAAGTACTCTGTTATTATTGTCATTGATCAACTCCCAAACTAGTGCTCGTCATCGGACCGTGGTTCAAAATTACGTGGTGTTATCCTTTCATCTTTCTCTTAAATGATTGATCTCAGACCGTCGTCAATAGTACGTCGTGCTGCTCTAGTACGACGTTAGTAAGAAAAAAATCTCCAAATCACCCAAAGGTGCATCTGTTTAATTTTTGAGACATTGGGGTGTCAACTCAGGTGTTGCTTCGTCGTCTGACCGTACCTCAAAATTACGTGTTGTTGTCGTCTGATCACAATTAATGGTTGGTGGTGGTGCTAGAGCCTTATTTGGCTAAACTGTTCCAATACAAGACAACGTCAATTAATGGTCGTTTGGGTTTTATTGTACAAGAGCCATATTTGGCTAATGTATTCCAAAAACAAGGCAACATCGAGGAATAGTTAATAGAATTTTATGTGGTAAGAGCCATATTTGGCTAAGCAGTTCCAAACGCAAGACTTTCCCTTAAGGGACTGATCCCGGAGCGTCGTCAATAGTGCGTCGTGTTGCTCTAGTACTACGTTAACTAAAATTACCATTCCATTACCACACGCAAGACACAACATAAAGTAATGTTTGGAGGTTGGGTTTTATGACGTATAGGGCCATATGTGATCAAGCTTCGCCTAACACAAGATAGAAAACGTCAAGTAATTGACACACACTAAAATAAAGTTTTAATGACACACAGAAGAAAGAAATACACACTGGGTGCCGGAATCGAAACTGTATAGGCCATAACTCGCATGTTGCTAGAGCAGTGGTGAAACCCACTGTGTTACGACGATCCCGTTAACTTTCGTGATGATGCTATTTTTTGTCATTTATAAAATACATTTTCTGGATGAAAATATTTAACTCAAATGCATTTTATCCCTTTATTTGAGAGATATTTCAGGTTGAATATAATTCAAAATTAGATTTGGTTAATCGACTTAGAATTGTCTATCTCATATACATCCTACCTATTTAACATATCTTGTTTTGTTATTTATCAAAAAAATTCGCTGTCTGCGATTTGTATCAGTTGTGATGAACAATGAAATGATTCGTTACATGAACTTCTTTTGTAATGCCAATCTTTAATTTATTGATAAAATGAATGTGAAAAGCTCTCCACGTGCGTAGTTATCATGCATTAAAGTACATCCTGGAATATGGAAAAGGTTATCGAAACCTGAGTCATATTTCAATGTCTATTCTGATATACGGTTACTAATATCTTTAGCTTTAAAAGTGAAGGAAATGGTGAAATCGAAATACACTGAAATTGAAAGAAAAAGCATATAGAAATCACGGATGCCTTTTAGAGAACTGTTCAGTTAATCCGTAACTTCAATTGAACGAATTCTGGTTACCCGAAAGCTCGCTTAATCAAGTCCTTAAAATAACTCCAATTCTCAGATGGGAAAATTTAAGGATTCTTAGAAATGTAATTATATTTTTTATGTAACAAAATATGTATACAAATTATAAAATGTAAAATACAATTTCATATAATTCATAAAAAAAAAGTTTGTTATTGTAAATAGTAATACGGGCAGTTTAAGTAATTTTGAAATGAAATCGTGATGCAATGATTTTATTAAGTTTCTGAGATAGCAGTAAAGAAAAACATATTTATAACTTCCTTACTTTGATCATTGTGCAATTTACTTATTTACAAAATATAGTGATTTAAACGATGAGTCGTGTAAATACGGAATGAGAAAATAAGAAAAAACTATTTATTTGATTTCTAAAATATGTAGATGCTGATTTCCCAAACACAGAGGATGTCATTGAGATTTTATAACATCCTGATGCACTTGATATACGTTTATAAGTTATTTGTAAAGTCCTATAGAATATAAATTAAAAGAAAATGCATCATTTTTTTTGGGATGCGATCTATGTTCTACTGTTTACTATGTTAACTGTCGCTTATGTGTTAATCTTATCTTCCAAGTGCTATCGATTAGATATCTCGTCAATCAAGGTCTGGGAGCAGAAAGTACTTAAAACTGAGACGTACGTCGCAGAACAAAGTCTTTGCAGAACAATGTTTCCTTAATTTTATCAAAATTTTGGCCTCTTTTTATTCAATCGTAAGTTACGAGGTTCTGAAGTGCAAAGAGCGCTCCTTGCCACACCTTTTTGTCTTTTCTCGCTACGGAACAACCTCCCTACTCCGCCCAAATGACCACAAACACTTTATAAATAAAACATCTTCTATGTTAATGACAAAATATTAAACTTCAAAAGTTATCGACAGAATTGCAAATTCTGGAAGTATGTCTTGATTTTGAATAAAGTAAGTAAATAAATGTGATATTTTTTTATTACAAATATGTAATCCATATTTCTCTGATAATTGTGTTTTACGTCTGTTTTTGACTTTGCTGCAGTTATCGAAATTTAGGCAAGATGTCTGCAGTACCATTGCAATTGCTTGGAGTTTTATTGCGGAACACTGAATATAATTCTGCACCTGGGTATCAAGCTATCGTCAATTTTTCTAATGAGGAGCTCTCACGACATCAAGACATCGGCAGTTTTTATCATAAGATAAGGTCAGGTTCATTCAGTTTTCTTGTAATAACGAGCTATCTCTTTCATCAAGGTCTGGTCAGTTTTACTATTGACGAGATACCTCATCGAGACATCTACCAGGATGGTTAACAATATGAAATATTTGAAGTGTTTAGTATTCAGTGTTAGGGAACAGTATTCACACTGAACTAAATTATTTGGCTACCTAATAAACCAAACAGAAAATTATTATTTTAACGAATCCCACAAAAGATCTATTCAGTCTAATACTTCACAAAAAGGTTGAGTGGTAAACTGCTGTGATCTATGAACATATCATCTTTCCATCATCAGAGGAAGTTCTGTAAGTGAAAGAAGCAAAACCAATTTAGCATAAAGTGTTCGATAAAAACATCCTATCACAAAAACATATTATCTTTGAAACATAAGGTCACTATAACAAGGTTTAAGTATTTTCATTATTTTTTCTAAAAAAAAATTAAGTTCCCTGGATATGTTTAACAGTTTGCTGCTCAGGAAAGTAATTTCATCACAAAAAAGCATTTTGTAAAAGAGAATCAATAAAAACCTTATCTTGCCAATCATAGTTGATGTAAGAGAAGTGTATAAAACTTAAAAATAATGAACTATAATCCAATTTCATATAGAAGAGTAATCACCAGCTGCATCAAAATTTGTGAGCATACAAGGGTTCAATCATTTTACAGAGCCGAACTCAGTATCACATTTTAATTATTTTGTTGTTTTTTTAGAGTTAATCCTACAGTTTTGACATCAACGCGTCTTTAAAAATTTGAAAGTAATGTGGGCAGCAAGCATGAAAAGTTGAGCGTCACAAAAAAGCATCCCAACTGTTTTCTCATATGAAGAATATGAAACATGCAGAGGTTAAATTTAGCCTGCTTGCTTGCTAGACAACGTCCACCCTTGGCTTTTGGAGACACGACGACCAGTAGAGACGAGAACGAATCCTCAACTCATTCTTCCCGTTGTCTGGTTCTTGGTCCATGCCAGGGCACTGATCAGCTGGTCAACATCCATGGCACCCTGACCGCTCGGCGGACGTTGTGGGTAAGGCAACACATGAATCCTGTGCAGGAAGGCAGAAAGTTAGTCTTTCCCAGTTGTCATCTGGAACAGCACCACACCGACTGCCTGAGGGTGGTCATGGCACATCGGACCAATGGCGACGAGTGTGTGTTGCCCATTTCCCCCCCTTTGAAGCCGTCAGTCGATGTCAGTGGTCAATAGGGATGTGACAACGATGTCGATGTTTTTAACATCGATGTATTGGAGTCGATGTTTTTGTAACATCGATGTTTATACTTATAGATGTTTTATTTTTAAAAGAAAAAAGTACCGTCATAAAAATTTTAAAAATAACCAAGTAGCATAATTTTTATAATCAACAAACTGAAGTTACTTTTACACCAAAGTGGCCCAGGGTAAAGGGTCTGAAAAATAGGGATTAGTGATGCGACATCGACAGCAAAACATCGATGTTCAAAGTTAAAACATCAATGTTGATAATACATCGCCCCCAAACCATCGATATTTTTAAAATTCAGTGTATTTAAACTTTTCCCCCCATTTCTTAAAACTGGTTTAGCAACTAGTGATGAGACATCGGCTCCAATACATCGATGTTTTTTATAAAGCATCTATGTTTTGAAAACATCGACATCGATGTCACATTCCTACTTTCAGACCTTTCACCCTAGGCCACTTTGGTCTAAAAGTATGTTCAATTCGCTGATTATGAAAATTATGGTACTTGTTTATGTTTTGAATTTTTATAACGGTACTTTTTTCATTTAAAAATAAAACATAGACAAATATAAACATCGATGTTACAAAAACATCGACTTCAATACATCGATGTATTGGAGCCGATGTCGCATCACTAATTGCTAAACCAGTTTTAAGAAATAGGGATAAAAGTTTAAATACATTGAATTTTAAAAACATCGACAGATTGGGGACCATGTATAACAACATCGATGTTTTAATTTTGAACATCGATGTTTTGCTGTCGATGTCGCATCACTAGTGGTCAACAGCAGTTAATTTATTCTTTGCTGAAATTTAAGGCAGAGGCAAGGTCAACCCCATCTTTGCAAGTGAGTCGGCTCCCGGCTTCATGATTACGTGGAGTGGTGACCGCGAAAGTGGTGTCACTCGAAAGTTACCGAGCTTTGCTTCAATATCAGCTCTTTAATCAATAAATTATCCTTCAATATTAATATCAACCTGTACTTAAATCGTTACAACTATAAATTTAATGTTGAATAACCATATAAGAAATCGATCATACTTCTCATGTCTGCAGGATTCATTCCAGAATCTGACATCAGGACCGAGTATTCGCATCAAAACTAAGGTTTTTGTCCTTAACACAACTTATTTTTATATCCTTAATGTTTCAGGTTTCCTATGTTCAAAGATTTACTTCATCTTATGTCCATTCAAGAAGAATCGGACCGAAAAAAAAATCTACTTTTGCTCTTCAGAAGGTGACCAAAATTGCCGACCACTGAAACTGTCAAAACATACGCCCGGATTCCTTCTCCCGGTCATCTGTCTATTCCCTGAGCTATTTACTGCTCAACTGATTTCTAGGGGACTTTTGCTGAAAATGTGTTTATAAACGAAAAGTGCATCCCAAAATATTTGAAATATACCGTTTTATTAGAGGATATACACTACCCTACAATAATGGACTGGACAGCAATATGAGATGATTTAAGGGACATAGTCCATGCTTTAATAGTGGGAACCCTTGTGGGTATACTTTCAACAAGGTTTCGATACACAGCTATGTGTATTTGTGTCCATTCCTGCTGAATGTCGTCTGCCCAGCTGCAGAACAACACGCTAAGGTCCCAGGCCATACCACGAAAAACACTTACAAACAAGCAGTCGGATTTTATGCAAATCCGCTGGCGTCCGGTCCATTATTGTGTAGGTTTGTGTATATTAGAGGAAAGACCACTTTTAATACTTAAAAGTAGGAATTTCTCAGAAAAAAATTATATAAAATATCATAAACCATTACGTCATTTGATGGTTAAGACTGTATTGAGATTGAAATAGCAGAGGTTAGGAGTAAAGAGTGGGCATTGAGAGTAATGGGTATTGGGAGTGAAATAATGGTAACTGAGGGTATTAGAACAAAGACTATGTATTGAGATGAAAAGAGTGTGTATACGGAGTATAAAAGTCGAGTAGTATTGAAAATAAAAGAGTGGGTATGGGATAACAAAATTGTGAGTATTGGGAATAAAGGTTAGGATTAAGAGTTATATAAAGAGCATTGAAAGCAAGATAGGGTATCAGAAGTAAGACTGTGGATTGGGATGAAAAGAGTGGGTATTCTAAGTATAAGAGTAAGTTTGTGTTGGGAATTAAAGAGGGAGTATTCGAAGTATAATACTGAGTATTGGATACAAATGAGGGAGTATTCGAAG